>JXCR01148523.1:23205-48882 GCA_002079205.1 Phalaenopsis hybrid cultivar | reverse complement strand
CCCCCCCCCATAACGATTGAAATTTAAACCTATCATTTAAACCTTTAAACCTTAGACTTTAAGACTGCTATTTTGTCAAGGAGCTTGGAGCTAGCTTTATGAGCAGCCTTCTACAACTATAAATTGCAATAACACGAGGACCTGCAACACATTGAGGATCTACAATAGCACATCTTTCTTAGAATTAAACAAAAAGCAATAAGATTTCATGGTTGTCTGCCACGTGCGACATAAATCCTCAACTCTTTCTTTACACCTTTGTATAGCTCTACAATACAATTTAAGCCCTATCTTTTTTTAGGATTCCAAGGTTGTCATTCATCACCACCTAAATTCTCACATCTTTCAAGCTATTTATGCCACTCTCTCACATAGATATAAGCCCTAACTAATAAAATTGGCAGGATGCAACATCTAAATAATCTTTCTTCTCGAAATTGGAGTCAAACTTTAGGATAGCTTGAAAAGTCATCAGGGTTCTTCTCAGTATCTGTGGCATCCTCTAGTTCTTCTTCTTCTTGTAGATTCCAGAAAAAATGTCTTAAATTTGAGTTATTCCCCTTTGACACTCCTTTGGTCTGATCTCTTAAAGATTCCTACCCATTAAAATTCTTGAAGCCAATATTCCCTGATTTAAATGGAGAGTTTTCTTAGATTACTTTGGTTATCTAAGATGTAATTAACTATAGGGGCTTGCTCTTATAGGAAACTTTAAGAACCCATATTAATAGAAACCTAATTTAATATTTTATATTAAATAGTGGAACTTGTCGGTCAACATAATAAACATTTTTTCACAAACATAAAATTGATGTCATAAATTCTTTAGTTTTTTTAATTGAGCCTCAACAATAAGTAGTGTGTTTACCCTTTGGGATAGATTCATTGGTTTTTGTGTTAGGCTCATTTATTTAAACTATTAAGGATTTGAGAACGGTTCGGTTTTATAATTTCAAAACATAAAATATTAGTTTTTCAAAATTATGTATTTTCAAGAGGTCATTAGTACTTTTATCTTTTGTGTGGGGTTGAACTCCTAATAGGTCTGTTGGTGAACTAGTTTCCCCCGTGTGATGTGCGTTGTGAAGCTGGTCCCACATTTGGTGCAAAAATTTACTTTTCTCCTCGTATCTTTTTTGGTTTGGTTTACTACTTTGCAAGTTAAATCGACTTGTTGTCGTCTTTACTTTTTAAACTTTCTCGTTTAATTAATTAAATTTTCTCACATTTAATTTACCTAACAAAATCTTAAATTCTTCACAAACTAAAATTAAATAAAAATAAGAAAGGCTTGTATAGTCCACAGAGTGATCCTTGTGAATTTTTAGTGTTTACACAAGAATTACAAGGTATTGGATGAATACTAACCCCACAACTTTATTTTTAAAGTTATTGCAATAGTGGTCTCGATGCTTACTTTCTCCTGCAACTTATCGACTAGCTGTGATGCCTGCAATGTCACCCCCACCATCATGTTTTGAGAAGAATTTGATGAACTCAAAGTCATACATGGAAAGGTCTCATTTGTTGTAATGAAAGTCGCCGCTCCGGAAGTAAAAGAGTCGTCCGTTAAAATTAACCTAAAATGCCCTCAAGATTTCCCTTCCTTCTAGAAGGTGAATACTACCGCTACCCCAACACTTTTTACGTTTGTTGTTCCCTTGTCTGCTAAAAGAAAATGAAATTATGATCATTGAAGATACAGTTCAAGGATGATACACCAAAATAATATGTTGTTTTAAGTATATATTTTATGTCTATTTTTTGTGATATTGCACTTTAAAGTACGGTATCTTTATGTTTTTGTTGCAGGTATATAAATTTTAGGCATTTGAAGCAAAAGTAGCAAAAATAATGAAATTTTGAGCCAAAACAACAAGTTTCGAATTTTGGAGCACGATGCGCTATATTGGCGCGAGATGTTACCAGATTGGTGTCGGATGTGCCAAACTCCAGAATAGCGCTGTATTTAGTAAACTAGCCCATGATGAGCCAGATTGGTGCCAGATGCGCCATTTGACAGAGAGTTGGCGAATGACAACAGAATTAGGGTCAAAACTCTGGATTAGTCAATGTTGTTGATGCACTCAGAAGAGGTTAAGGAATAAGATTGCTCCTATTTGGCACAAAAAAGTTTTTATATATGTTTTCAAAAGATTTCAATTTCTTCACAAACCATATACTCATTGTAAAGGGGAAGGATGCTTTCTTAAATATGAAATTTTGTCACAACATCTTAGTTATAGCTTTTGTAGTTTAACTTTTGGAAGTTTACAGTTTAGTTTAGTTAACTTTGTCTTTCAACTGCATTTTATTTAGCATTCACCTGTCATTTAATATTCAATTTCACACTACTTTCTATATTTTTAAAATAGTGCTTTACATTATAATCTTAGCAACTTATTTGCAAGCATTTCCAAATTCCTTGTGGGATCGATATCTAGGACTCTATTAGAAACCTTTATTACTTGAGTGATACGTATACTTGCATTATTTTTAAAGGGGATTTGGTAGTTTAAAGATTTTTAAAAAATAAAACTAATTTAATTAAAGCTATTTTGTTGTGATTAATTTGCATATTTTCTATTGTAACCGTCGTGTGTGTTTTGTAATGTTAAAAAATATTTTCAGAATTAACACACTAATCCCACCCGCCTCAAGTTCTTGGCACCATTGTAGGGGAAGTAATGGAAAGTAGTAATAAGTTATTCTATAATTTATAGTATTCTTATTTAAAAAAAAAACTAAAATAAAGAAGAGAGTGTTTGTAGTTTATTTTTAATATTTTCTTGTTTAAGTGTGTTTGCATATTTTTAAATTATTTATTGTATCTGTTTATCTGTAGTGTAAGATCTGAAAAATTTAGCACCTTACAATTTTTAGTTAGAAAGAACAATTGGGAAAATTTGAAAACAACAAAAAGGGATAGACCATATTAGTAAAATGACTTTCAATTTGAATAATGCTGGAAATGAATATGAACATCATCAGAGACCTTTAAGAGATTATGCTAATCCTACAGTAGATGAGAATCATTTAAGTATACAAAACCTTGTTATAGCTGCCAATTCATTTGAGCATAAACCTATTATTATTCAAATGGTTCAAAACAATTAGTTTGGGGGAACACCAACTGAAGATCCTAATTTACACCTTGCTAGTTTTCTAGAATTGTGTGCAACATTTAAATATGATGGAGTGTCAAATGATGTTGTTAGACATAGAATTTTTCCTTTTTCACTAAAGGATAAAGCTAAGATGTGGTTAAACTCGTTAGCACTTGGATCTATCAGAACTTAGGGATTACAAAAACTTTTATCTAAATATTTTCCACTTTCAAAAACTGCTAAGCTTAGAAAAGATATTACATTTTTTTATCAATTTGAAGGGTAATCAATTTATGAAGACTGGGAAAGATTTAAAGATCTCCTTGGAAAGAGTCCACAGCATGCATTGTCATATTGGTTAATAATTCCGACCTTATATAATGGATTAGTTGGATCTCTTAGATCTATAATTTTCGCAACTGCTTGTGGATCAATAATGGCAAAACCATTCGATGAAGTATATTCTTTAATTGAAGAGATGGCTACTAATAATTTTCAATGGTCCTCTAAAAGGGTAAATCCAAAAACAGTAGTCGGCAATCATACTTATGATGCAATATATGTGTTAGCTACATAATTAGCTGCTATATTGAAGAAGATAGATCAATATGGAGTAAATTATTCTCAGACATCACTTTTGCTTGTGGAAAATTCATTAGGACAAATGATAGAATTACAATATTCTTATGAGACCTTAAATGCAATAAATAATCATTCTAATAATCCTTATGCTAATTATTATTATTCCAGTTGGAAGAATCATCCAAATTTTAGTTGGAGTAATAATAATCCTAATGCTGCAAATCCGCAATGGGGAAACAACACTGCGAGCCAATTAAGAAACTCCAACAATCAATGAAATCCAACTTATAAATCTTATTACCCTTTAGGATTTAATAATTTGCAGAGTAAGGAGAAGAAGTTATCAATGGAAGAATTGATTATGAAAATGAGGAGTCAGTTACAAAGTAAGGAGCTACAATTATAAACATGAAAAATCAATTAGGATAAATTGCTACCACACTTAGCAATTGATCTTCAGGAACATTGCCGAGTAATGTTGAAGTAAATCCTAAAGACTAGAAAAAAGAGCAAATTAAGGCTATTCAACTTAGATGTGGAAAAGAATTAGAAAACAGAGTTCAAAATAAAGTGAAAGTTGAAGTTGAAAAGATGAGGTGGAAAACGAAAAATCTGGTGAAGAATTTCATTTCGAGTCAGAAGTCCTATTAAACCAATGAAAATCACTACAGAAAGACAACCACCTCCATTTCCACAAAGATTGAAGCAGAAAAATAAATATAACTAATTTTCAAAAATTTTAGAGATGTTGAGGAAATTAACAATAATCCTTTCATTTATTGAAGCCTTGGAACAAATGCCAAGCTATGTGAAGTTCATGAAGGATATACTTAATAAGAAAAAAATGTTTGTAGATAACGAGATCGCTGAACTCAGTGAGGAGTATAACGCTATAATTTAGAAAAGCTTCCTGAAAAACTTAAAGATCCTGGAAGTTTTAAAATTACTTGTGCTACTTGCAAAAGATTTCTTTAGAAAAGCTTTATGTGATTTAAGAGCAATTAATAATCTTATGTTGTTATTAATTTTCAAAAGGTTGGGCTTAGGAGATATTTCACGTACAACTATAACTCTTGAGTTAGCTGATCCTTTGATTACCCATCCTAACGGAGTTATAGAAGATGTTTTGGTAAAACTTGATAAATTTATATTTCCTAAGGACTTTATTATATTATGTATGGAGAAAGATAAGGAAATTCCTATCATTTTAGGAAGACCATTCCTAGACACTGAAAGAGCTTTGATAGATGTGCATAATGGAGAACTAACTATGAGAGTTAGTGATCAAGAGGTTACATTTAATATTGTAGAATCAACGAGATAACCTGCAAAAGAGCAAGAGATCGAATTCTTCAGATTGTATATTAATGAATATCTATGCCATGAACATTTCAAAAAAACATTTGAAAGAGAATTTGAAAAGGAATATATGGAATATCAAGATAAGGATAAAATTCAAGAGGAATCTACAGAAGTGGGTAAAGAATATTTGGATTATCTTCAGGAAAAAGTTGAAATGTTAGGTCCTACAAAAAGTAATAGGAATTTGAATTCATCTATTAAAAAATCTCCTGAACTAGAACATAAGACACTTCCTACACATTTAAAGTATGCATTTTTAGGGAGTTTATCTACATTACCTTTTATAGTATCCTCAGAGTTAACTGATGAGCAAGAACAACATTTGTTGGAAACTTTGAGAAGATATAAAAAAGCATTTAGATGGACATTAGTTGATATTAAAGGAATCAATCATTTAATTTGTATGCATAGATTTTAGTAGAATATAAACATGAACCAAGAGCTGATCCTCAAAGGAGATTAAATCCGATGATGAAAGAAGTTGTTAAGAAAAAAAATTTAAAATGGTTAGATGTTGGAATAATATATCCTATTTCAGACAGTTCTTAGGTCCAATTCACTGTGTTTCAAAGTAAAGAGGAGTGACTGTAGTGATGAATAAGTATAATGAATTAATATTAACAAGGCTAGTCATTGGATGGAGAATCTGCATAGGCTATAGAAAATTATATTCTGCCATCCAGAAAGGTTTGTTTTACTTTACCCTTTTTGGACCAGATGCTGGATAGACTGGCTGGGCATAGATATTTTTGTTTTCTAGATGGATATACTGATTATCATCAAATATCTATAGCTCTACAGGATCAGGAAAGAAAACAACATTTACTAGTCCTTTTGGAACTTTTGGTTTTTGGTGAATGCCTTTTGGATTATGTAATGCACGTACAACATTTAAAAGATATCTTATTTCAATTTTTAGTGATTTAATTGAAAAAGGGATTGAGGTCTTTATGGATGATTTTTTTTGTGTTTGGAACTTCATTTGAAATATATCTAAATCATTTAGAGAAAGTTCTTGAACGATGTGAAAATACTAATTTCGTATTGAACTGGGAAAATTTCAATTTATGGTTGCAGGAGGAATGGTTCTTGGGCATAAAATTTCAAAAATTGGCATGGAATTAGTTCCTGCAAAAATTAAGGTTATATCAAACTTACCTCCGCTTACTAATGTAAGAGGAGTTAGTTTTTTTTCAGGACATGATCGATTTTACAGGTGATAAATTAAAGATTTTTCAAAATTTACTAAACCCGTTTGCCAACTTCTAGAAAAAGGTATTAAATTTGATTTCAACCAAGGTTGCCTTAAAGCCTTTGAAATTTTAAGAGAAAATACAATCACTGCTCCTATAATTGTTTCACCTAATTGGGAGAAACCTTTTGAATTAATGAGTGATTCAAGTGATTATGCAATTGGAGCTGTATTAGGGCAGAGATTTGATAAGATTGTAAAGTTATATACAATGCTAGTAAACTCTTAAAGATGCTCAAATTTACTACACCATCACCGAAAGAGAGTTGTTAGCCATTTTTTATGCTTTTGATAAGTTTAAATCATATCTAGTTGAAGCTAAACATGTTGTGCATACTAACTATTCGACTATTAAATATTTGATGCGAAAGATGGATGCTAAACTGAGACTAATTAGATGGTACTTCTGATGCAATAGTTTTATTTTGAAACAATCAATAGGAAAGAGATTGATAATCAAATTAATGATCATCTATGTAGGATAGAACAAGAATAAATACTTAGAGTTGAAAAAAAAAAAATGAAACTTTGCTGATGAACAACTTTTTACTGTGAAAGGATGGGAAATACCTTGGTTTACTGATATTGTAAAGTTTATTGTTAGTGGTATTTTACCATACGGACTAAAAAATAACTGGAAAAAAATTAATTCATGATGCAAAGTCCTATTTTTTGGATGACCCCTATTTATATAAACAATGCAAAGGTTTAGTAATGATACAATNAACATAAATCATATACTTCAAATATGTTTTGCAAGAATTAATAGATTTTCATGCAAGAACATAAAAAAAAAAAAAGCTAGCCTGCCATGGAGAACATAGCTTAAATAATAAACACCTTGACACAGTTGGAAAAGCATTTCTATAGTACGGTAAAAAAATCAAATAAAACTTAACTGAGAGATAATAATATTTTTGGGGCCCAATCTTTGTCTTCTACGATAGTGAGTAACATAGTGATATAGAATAAAATTGAAATATCAATGATAAACTTAAGAGTTGAATTACCAGAACAATGTCCTATGTATTCCAAGGTCAACTTTATTCATAAACATTAACCCTCCAATAATCAACATTTCCCCTCCCCAACTTCCATAGGATCAAAGGCTACAATTTCTCAGTAAAATTAAAAACAGGGTCCTATCAGAATTGCAACAGACCAATGTATGCAAAAGAGAAACAATTCAACCATTAAAAACCTTACAGGAAAAGCCAAATTTCACTAGATCATCATCTATAGCTTTTTCTCAGCCACTAGTAGCTGGCTCTATGAAAATNCTATGCTGTGATAAGAATGAGTGAATTAAATGCAATAATTGACAATGATGTGATCTTATGTCAAATAGATCGTGTTTTGTTTTGTATTTACTCCCTATGTTGGTTGTATAACTTTTTACTCTTTGTAGTCAGTGTTATCGAGCAGAGAGCTCGGGTCAGCTAAATATAACTGAAGCTTTAGATAATTTTTAGGGAGAGATGAACTTGTAGCTACAAGAGTCGGCTAACTAACTTGTGATGAGGACTTCGAAGAAGTGGCAGGTGAGGACATTGAGGGATTCAACCGGCCTAGTCATGGTGAAGGCTCCCGAGATGCGAGTGGGATAGTACAAGCAGATACATATTTTCAACTCTTCTATTTAACTAAGAGCACTCGAGAAAAACAAGATGGTGAATTCCCTTCATGTCAATGACTTAGTGTTTTATCAAGACCTTTTATGGGGTTGTCCGAACATAAGCGATATTGAACTTCATTGTTATCATCATGACATTTGATTATGTTCATGCGGTGAAAGAAAGATGCCTTTCAATTGAGCTCTCTCAATGGGTTCGTCCCATTCCCTAGAAACAAATTCCACTTCTTATGTTGTATAATAGGGTGAATGGGGCCAATTAAAAAAATGCATACATCTGGATAAAATAAGTTGTGCTGGCTTTTAAAGAGCCAACTAAGAGGAGTAAAGAGAAAAAAAAAAACCTATTCATCTTCATTAATAAATATTCCAAAATGCAAAAAATCATTAAAGTCTAGTGATGCACTGTGATCATCAAGGCAACCATAGTTTTTCTACATGCATAAATGTACAATATTTTATTTACATTGATACATAGGCTTGAAGATAAATAAAAACCTCCAAAAGCACACAAAAGTAATGAAATAAAAACCTTTCATAAAGTCGGCCCCAAAAATGAAATAAGGCTAATGATGATGATTCTCTTTTGGCCAATCTAATGTGTCCAAGCTTTGGAACCAAGCCTTCATATGAAAAAAAACCCGAATCTATAACCCATTCATGTCTGGAATTGTTGGTTGAGACAACCAAAACTTCATACCCATCCGAATTCGATGTTATAATTGTTTTCCCATCTTTTTTATGCCCATTTTCTTATTTGATGGTTCTTTCTGGACAATCCTTCTTGTAATGACATGCATTATATGTTGAGATCACTGTTAACGTATGACATGCATTATATGTTGTATTTCACGTTTCAAGAGTTAAAATGGTCGTACTTTTGATGTGATATGAAAGTTTTGTGTGTCAAAAATGTTAAAGCTAATTTTAGGTTTTGGAAATGTAAATACACGTGGATTGGGTGGTATGTGTATAACTTTCCTTTTCTTACTGAAGTCAAAACCTTTAATGGCTATAGGAAATTCAGAATGCTGTTGTAAACCGTAATGAAGGAATACATAAATTGTGGCAGAGCTATGATGTTTCTTGTTGGAAGCATACACCTTATTCATGTTAGCTTGGAGTTGACAAGTCTACTGGCTCTTGCTGCAAATAAAGTACCATGTCATTCTGATTATATCAATCTAATCTTCTTATCTTTATGTTTAAATATATTGATTTTTTACTCTATTCGATTCATCATGAACACGCATGTGTTGAAAGATTTATTAAATCTGTAGCCGTTTCAGGGGAGTTTTTGACGAGCAAGTTGTTGCAGATAACATCTGAAACAAAGAATTAACCAAAAAAACAAATGGTTGTTTTTTCTGTAAGAACTACTTAGATTAAAATGGCACCAGCAATCGGGCCATTATTCGAAATTTATTTTATGTATCTTTTTATGCATGAGTAAAAAGTTAATGATGATAAATGTCCTTTTGTAAATGAAATATGTTTTTTTCATGCATAAGTTAGCATGTATGTAAAAATTGTTATTTTGGTGTTAGATATGTAAATAGTTAAGAATTGAGTGGTATGTGTGCAAATATTTTATTAAATGGGATTTTGTGGACTCTTATAGTTAAGAACTGTAGTTCTTTTTATTTTCTTAAAAAAATGAAAATGATATAACAAGTGTTACTTTGATGCAAATCATATATCTCTCTCCATCAGTACTATGCACGTAGAAATATCGTGCGTAGCCAATAAAATCACGTCACGCGCGACAGGAAAAAAGAAACAGCGCAGTAACACGGGGAATATTCCCCCCGTGTTATTCATGCATTATTGCATGTTATTCATGTGTTTATTGTGCGTTATTCATGTGTTATTGTGTGTTATTCATGTGTTATTGATGTGTTATTGTATTATTATAACATTTATTGCGTGTTATTCATGTGTTATTGATGTGTTATTGTGTTATTATAACACCAAAAATATTTTTGTGTTATTCATGTGTTATTGATGTGTTATTGTGTTATTATAACACCAAAAATATTCTCAGGATACAATAACACATGAATAACATACAATAACACTTGAATAACACGAGAAATATTCCCGACAGAGAAAAAAACGGCGCAGTAACACGGGGAATATTCTTCCCCGTGTTATTCATGTGTTATTGATGTGTTATTGTGTTATTATAACACCAAAAATATTCTCAGGACACAATAACACATGAATAATACACAATAACACATGAATAACACGAGGGGGAATATTCCTTGTGTTACTGCACCGTTTTTTTTTCTCTGTCGCGCAGGGTGTCGTGGCGTGATTTTATTAGCTACGCACGTTACTCTACGTGCGTAGTACTGATGTAATATTTTTTCTTCCGCTATGTCTCTCTCTCTCTCTCTCACACACACACACACACACACACACTCTCTCTCTCTCTATATATTAAATATAAATTTTCTTGGAAAGCAAATTTAATTTTAAAATATTATATACATAAACATGACTATTTAAATATGAAATATATAAGCTTTTGAAAATTATATGACATATAACTAGTTAACATAAAAAGTAGAACTCTGCATTCCAGTTATACACAACTAAACAACTCATAAGTATTCGAAATACACTCCTTTCACTTTACTCTTCATGCATCTAACCAACAAGAAAAAAAAAAGTTCCCCTACATTTACTTCACAAACGACCAAACAATTTCAAAATATTCAGAGTACACTGCCATCAGAGTACTCTATAAATATTTTACATTGCATTTCATTTTTAACAAATCAAACAGCTCCAAAGTGGGAACACGTAGCAGGGTGGAAAGGGTGAGCTTACAATTTGGGTTGGGAAGGATTCTATTTCCTGTGTGATTGATACGAGCTAATTGCCCATTCCATATTGTGAAGTGCTCTATGCCAGAGTAAATGAGGAGTTGTTGAAGATGCTCAATATGTTGTATAAGATGAGTTGAAGCTCTGGAGTCCATAACTCATTGTTGTTGTGGGGTGATAGAGATTATAACACTATTTGAAGAGGTGGAGGGAATGATTAGTTTGTATTATTGGATTGATAGTGGAAAGCAACTGTGTCATACTTTGCATTCCCATTGTGAAGCCC
The DNA here is from genome assembly GCA_002079205.1 of Phalaenopsis hybrid cultivar. Classification (NCBI taxonomy): domain Eukaryota; kingdom Viridiplantae; phylum Streptophyta; class Magnoliopsida; order Asparagales; family Orchidaceae; genus Phalaenopsis; species Phalaenopsis hybrid cultivar. The sequence continues at coordinate 37,826 of JXCR01148523.1, read as the reverse complement.
AATTTTGAGTTGTATGACTCTTGATATATTGAATTATCAACATGCTGTTCCATTTTTATGGTTTGTTTCTGTCCAAAAAAGATTTGAATCCATTTAGGGTCTGTTTGGGGCAGCTTATTTGGTGCGGTGGTGTTTTGAAATCACACCTAGCCTGTTTGGGTAAACTGCGTTTTAGTAGCTTAGGTGTATTCAAAACGCTGAAAACAGCATTTCACACCGCACCTATCTAGGTGCGGTGACAACTTTCTGACAACGGTTTGACTTTTTTAAAAAAAATAAAAAAAAATAATAGCAACCGCACCTAGCTGATCAACAGATTATTTTTAATCAGCTTATCAACAAATTATCCAATAAACTACAACTGCCCCAAACATACACTTACTCTGAATAATTTGAGAATCTAAGCTTTCCAATAGGATAGTTATCATCAACTCATTGGTGAATAGGGTAGGGGTGTAAATGAGTCGAGTCGAGCTTGAACCACCCTTAACTTGAATTTGAGCTTGATTAATTTTATTGAGTTCGAGCTCAAGCTTAAATTTACGAATTTGAGTCAGCTCACGAGCCAGTTTATTCATCGTAAAAAAGAAAAAAAAATAATATTAATTTAAAATAATATTATAATAAAATGACAAATAAAATGAAAAATTATGAAAAAAAATAAATCACTTAATATAATATACAAAATATTATTTTTTTTAACTTTTTAAATACATTAAAAATAATGTATTTAAATTTAATATATTTTAAATATATTTTATATTCATATATATTTTTTTAAATGAACATGCTCGCGAGCTAACTTGTTGAGTCATGGCTAGCTTAAGCTTAACCTGTTAGCTCATCAAGCTCAATTCGCGAGCCACTTATCGAGCCGAGCTCGAGCCGGCTCAAGAGTCTATGAAGGTAGCTGCAGTTATTTGCCATTAAAAACAATCTTAAGATTCCAAAAAATGAGAGACTACAAATTATAACAAGCATCAACCTTTCAACAAAAACAACAAAAGAGAAATTTTCATATGTAGCACCCAATTCTTACACATTTACGAATCTCCCAACTAAACTTTCATTTTTACAGCCAAAGCCCCCAATTCTTTTCTATCACATCAAAAACAGCACTAATGAACTGTGTAATGCTAAAATCTACCTTTACATACAGCACCAAATGCACTGTTTAATGCTGAAATCTACCTTTACATACCTATGTAAGGTTGCTTTGCCTGTAAATATGAAAGTTTAGGTGGGAGATATGTAAATGCATAAGAATTGGTTGCTACTTGTGTAAATTTCCCCCTAAAAAAAAAAGACTTGAAAACAGGATAATCTGAATGGTAGGCAACCATATAAATCTTCAATTATCATTACATCAATCTTCCAATATCTGAATACAAAAGGCTTCCACCTAAATGTCAATACACCAAACTACAAAATTAAATTAAAATAATAATAATAATAATAGAAGCATTGGAATACAGAAGATCTACTCGTCCAAAACAAATTGATCTTCTCAAAAAATTTGAATGGGACTTTTTGAGTCAACGATCTATAGTTAAAACTGATGGCATGGCTTAATTGTTCTTGAGCCTTACTATGCAAAATTGGTTTCTGCCCTCAAAATTGTTTATGATTTCTTGACCACTGCAACTGGAAAGAAAGGGTGGTGTTGGAACTCGAACGTAATTTCAAGAGAAGAATCGCTCTTGCAGGCTCTGTCGATCACGCTCAAAGCGATTCGATTTTGTTCGACAACTTGCTCTAACTGGCGGAGCTCTAACAATTTGATTGAGTCTCCGGCGAAGCTGCCTCTCAGTGAGACTAGAATCCTTTGAGCATCTCTGAAGTGGTTGTGCTTAACTGCATTCTGCATTTAAAAGATGCCAATGTATGGGTTTACTATAAAGAAAAGGGAAATATACATACCCAGCACATAATTCTTATGTTCTTACATATCTCACGCCCAAACTATCATATTTATGCACGTAGAGCTAAAATTTTTAATATCCATAAGAAATTGCACTATTAAACTGAAATACACCTTTTTAAAGTGAAATGCATAGCTTAAAAGCCCCAAAGTGCTGTGTAAATAATGAAAGTTTAGGTGTGAGATATGTAAATACATAAAAATTGTATGATAGGTATGTAAATTTCCCTTAAGAAAAATATACTATGAACGGTTCATTTTGATACTCACAGAGATGTGAACATTGGTAGTTGATTCCTTGAATTGATGATAGGAGATATGCGGAGGAACATTAGCCCTTTGCAGAAGCTCAAAGTGCTGAATAAATCTCTGCAAGGGAATACGTGGATGAATTAGTCAAATCTAAAACAGCTTTAAAGCAAAATAACTGCTGAACGTGTGAGCGTGAGTGTGTGTGAGTGTGAGCGAGTGAATAAGTTAAAACATTTTATGAAACAAAGTAAGTTAAAATTTGATTTTTTTTCCTTCAAAAGGAATGGCCGAAGGCCTATTAGACGAGCCCCGGTCATCCCTAGGTGTGCTAAATATTTGAGTACCGCACCCTACACATGAGTAGATTCGAACCCGTGACCTGAGGGAACTTACGAACTTCAAAGAGGCTGCTCTACCAACAGGCCATGATAAGCGCACAGTTAAATTTTGAATTTAAATTACCGCATTAGTTGAATTTATTGGGTATATGAAGTAGTTATGTAAACCAACTGAAAATAATGGGTATATGAAGTAGTTATGTAAACCAACTGAAAATAATATTGAATGAAAGTTAGTGTTAAATTCAATATATTGTTAAGAAAATTATTTGTTTGAGAATAAAAACATAATACTAATTAATTTTATCTTATCAAACTTCCAAGTCAATTCTATGGGAGATCCAAGACAAACCAGACTTAAATGCACACACATGTATGTATGTGTGTGTGTATGTACGTGCGTGCGTGTAACATATGTACATTAGTATGTATATATGTGTATAGTAATTGTATTTGTACCTCATGCTCGGTATTAAAGGGGCTTAAAATTTGAAAAATCTGTCTTTCATTATGCAAAGCTGCCAGCATCTGCACAAAAAAATAGAAGTTCTGCGCGTCAATAACAAATAATTTGGATTAGGCATGGAAAGATGTTACCATGGTCAATCCTTCTGAAATGTGGACATAAGATTGGAGTAACATGCACGCCGGTGAAGTCCCACCACCAAAATCAAAACCCACATCCTTAGCAAGATCACGCTTCTTTTTCCCTTTTCTCCGAGCTAATTGAAAAGAAAAAAAATTTGAACATAAATCATATACTTCAAATATGTTTTGCAAGAATTAATAGATTTTCACGGAAGAACATAAAAAAAAAAAGCTTGCCTGCCATGGAGAACATAGCTTAAATAATAAACACCTTCACACAGTTGGAAAAGCATTTCTATAGTACGGTAAAAAAATCAAATAAAACTTAACTGAGAGATAATAACATTTTTTGGGCCCAATCTTTGTCTTCTAGGTAAGTGAGTAACATGGTGATATAGAATAAAATTGAAATATCAATGACAAACTTAAGAGTTGAATTACCAGAACAATGTCCTATGTATTCCAAGGTCAACTTTATTCACAAACATTAACCCTCCAATAATCAACAATTCCCCTCCCCAACTCCATAGGATCAAAGGCTACAATTTCTCAGTAAAATTACAAAACAGGGTCCTATCAGAATTGCAACAGACCAATGTATGCAAAAGAGAAACAATTCAACCATTAAAAATCTTACAGGAAAAGCCAAATTTCACTAGATCATCATCTATAGCATTTTCTCAGCCACTAGTAGCTGGCTCTACGAAAAATTGTTCTCCATTCACTAGTGTAAAGGGTTTCATTCGTGAAAACTAAAATTTAATGCTTCTTTTCACAGAATAATCTACAACGTTCCATCTCAATGATTTCAAATAAAATCCATAACCCAACTTAGTGGTGCTTCTTTCCTCAACTCTTATACCCAAACTAAGTTTATTTTCCACTGTCTTAATTGGGACACATGCTAATTCCAACATCTCGATAAATTCATTTCATTCTATACAACAATCATAAAATTCCGTCACACTCAGCAACTCTTCATTTCTTTGTTGCCTTAAACTCGTTTACTAATAGCAATTTCATATGCTAATTCTAACTTTCTCCATTATGTTTTAACGTCCAATTTCATATGAGAGAAGCATCTGTGAAACTAGTCATGGTTATGTTGGAGGTTATTAATATGTGATCCGAAGTTTGGGAGAGAGAAACTTCTATTAGAGGAGTTTCAAGATATTCTAACATCCTATCACCAAACTTATCACTCCTGCGAGAGACTCAACATAATATAGATCTCATCTAAGCATTAGTGTTGTCCAATAGAACAACTACAGTAGAGTATGAGTTTCAAAAATAAGTTAAGGATCTGATGACTCAAGGACAGACCGTGAGAGCATCAATCTGTGTCATACTAACATTGATTGCAATAAAAAAGAATGGGTCATGGAACATGTGCATTGACACCGAAGCAGTGAACAAAATTACCATCAAGTATCGGTTCCCCATTCCAAGATTAAACTACTTATTGGATCAGTTGCATGGAGTTAGAACCTTTTTTTAGGTAGAGTTACATAGTGGACGTCACTGTATTCAAATGAGGTCCGGGAATAAAAAAAAGACTGCATTGAAGGCACGAGATGGACTATATGAGTGAATAGTCAACCCATTTGGCTTAATGCTCTAAGTACCTTCATGAAGCCGATGAATACAAATTTTTGCACTTTCATTAAAACATTTATGGTTGTGCACTTTGACGTATATTGGTTTATAATCACTTAGAGAAGAAGTATTTGCAACACATACAATAAGTTTTTGAAGTTCTTCCAGCAAAGCAGTTGCATGGCTACTCGAAAAAGTGTCCTTTTCTAACATAACATGCAAGCTTCGTACAATATATAATTTAACATTAGATATCCTCAAAAATCGAAGCTATTGAGAATTGGCCCAACTCCCAATCGTTCTCTGATAAGTCAATTTCAGGGTTGACTTATAGGAGATTTATCAAAATTTTAGCTTTATCATAACACTCTTGACATAGCTCCTTAGATTCGATTGATTCACTTGGTTAGATAAAGCATAGGCTAGCCTTGAAGCTTTAAAGCAATAAATTACTCAGGTGCTAGCCCTTCTCGACTTCAACCAAGTGTTCGAGGTAGATTGTGATGCCTCCAATGTAAGAATTAGAGCTATAATGATGCAAAGTGTACACCAAATTGCCTTTTTGAATGAGTTCACGAGAAAATATTTTACCTAGGACAAAAAGCACAACGCTATAGTGAGAGCCCTCAACCATTGGAATCATTATTTATTGGTGAATGAGTTCACTCTCTACACTTATCATGAGACTCTAAAGTTTTTTAATAGTCAGAGAGGGAAAAAGGGCAGACATGCAATGTGGGGGAATTCCTCTCCTATTTTTCATTTGTGCTTAAGCACAAAGCTACGAACCAAAATAAAGTCGTTGATGGCTTGAGAAATCATTATCTATATATTTTTAAATTGCACTATTTACAGTCTACGATAGTTGAGTTTGAACTACTAAAGGATTTGTACGCCAATGATGGGGTCTTTCGAGATTTGAGTTCAATATAAAGAGAAAAACTCTTTCCTTGGTGAAACAAAACTTTATTGTCCAATGATGGTATATAACATGGAGAGACATATCAAATAGTGCAGAGTATATTTAGGGTTTAGGGTTTAGGGTAAAACTCAACCCCCTCTTTTGATTCCAAAAGCATTGTGATTGGATGTGATGGACTTTATGACGGGCTTGCCTCAGACACACTGGAATAATGATTATGTTATGGTAGTGGTAGGCACATTGTTTCTCAAAAATAACAAACTTTGTACCTTGTTACAAGATGATGGATGCATCACACATTGCATACTTATACTTCTAAGAGATCGTCCATCTTCATGAAGTGCCAAGACTTAACTTCAAATAGTGATTTGAAGTTTCCAAGTCACTTTAAAGAACCTTATGGGGTGAGTAAGATACAAAACTTCAGTTTAGCTTGGCATTACACCCTCAGACAGATGGACAAATGGATGCGATAAATCGTTGTTTGAAAAATCTCCTCAGATGTTTCGTGGGAAAGGATATCAAATTGAAGGATCCGATCCCCACCTAAATTGAGTACATTTATAATCATTCTACTGGACACAACTGCTTTGTGATAGTTTATGGGATGAATCCCTTCACCCCACAGGAGTTGATCCCTATACTCCTTATTATTGAGCTCACTGCTAATGCTGAAAACAAAGTGAAGGAGATTCAGGTCTTCCATTAAAAGAGGAGATTACTAAGTAAAATGCTAAATATCAAAAGCAAGCAAAAAAGTTTAAGAAGGCCCAATGCTTTAAGGAAGGTAACTTCGTGTGGATCAAATTGAAGAAGGATTTTCCTGCAAGTTCATTTGAGAAACTAAGCATACAACTTAGTGATTCCCTTCAAGATTGTTACAAAAATCAATTTTAGTTCATACAAAATTGAACTATTTGGAGATTATCATATTTTTGCTATGAGACCGGGTTGATCCCTATACTCCTTAAACAAAATTCTCACTATATTGTTTAACTTATCATCATGCTACGAGAATCTAGAAGCTTCCAAAGAACGAGGTGCCTCTCTTATTTCAAAAGGATGATGCAGGAGTATCCCGCCCAAGCCGGACAGGACACGAGACAGGGTCCTACCATGTCAAACAATATAGCGAGAATTTTCTAACCAGTGTGGCCATCGGTCCTTATGGGCACATAACATTTCTTTTTTTACTTTTTAATTAGACCTAAGGTTTCATTGATGCCTTAGTAAAAGTATAATGCATAGAACCTACTTTGAAATCTTTAGGATTTTAATTTATGGAATAGAGATTGTCCGAAGTGCTATATCCATTGATCTTTCCCATTAAGTATACCTGAGGCCTAATTGGATTAATGAGCTGTTTTTGTTGAGTAAAGTTGTGGTATACTGTAATTCTTTTACAGAGATATGAGAAAATTATATGTTTGGTATGAAGAATTACAAATATAATACGAAGCATGAATGAAGTTGAAGTTTAGACAGTAGTTCATTTTGGATGAATTTAGAAATTGACAGATTTGATCGAATTTGAATTACACCTTTCATGTAAAATGCAATAGGCAAGCTGCTGCCCCCTCGCCTACGCCCGCCACCATTGTCGCTTGCCCGCAACATGCCACTCGCAGCTGCCGCACGCCAATCCCCGAAACCACCGCCACCGCCGTCGACTGTTTGTCACTGTCTGCTTTCCTCCACAGTCATTGCTGACAGTGTACCACCGTCGGTCGTCTTCTGCCCATTGCAGCCGCAGCTCAAAACTGTCATAGTTTCCCGTCGTCGTCACCGCCCGTAGTCTTCCATAGCAGCTGTCGGCCACCGGTGCCTCCTTCATTGACTATCTACTGCATCGCCTACTAACCCACCATTGCTGCCCATCTATCAGCACCTCGTCCCCGCCGAACAAAAGAAAAAATTTAAAATACATTATTTTCAATCTACTTCAAACCAGACAATGTATGTATATATAAAGTACTACATTTTTTTTATAGTGAACCAAACAACTCAAAAGTATTTCTAATTGTAATTATATTATTATGCAAACTTTTTTCATTGCATTTCATTTTCAACAAACCAAACAACCCCAAAAGTAATGATCTCCTCCAAACATCCAAAGACTTTTACATTATTTTCAATCTACTTCAAACCAGACAATGTATGTATATATAAAGTACTACATTTTTTTTATAGTGAACCAAACAACTCAAAAGTATTTCTAATTGTAATTATATTATTATGCAAACTTTTTTCATTGCATTTCATTTTCAACAAACCAAACAACCCCAAAAGTAATGATCTCCTCCAAACATCCAAAGACTTCCTATACATCCGCAACCACTGCCTACACTTTTTCTGCATGCAACTTGCTATCCAACTGTCGGTCTCACCCATTTTCAGTCATCAACAACATTTATTTTCCTTTGTTTCTCTTCCTATCAAGAATCGATCCCTCCCATGATCTTTCCATACTAAGAACCCTAGATCAATGTGAAAACCTCAACTGGCAATTATGTTGGGATAGCACTAACATGTTGAAGGATATTGCAAAATAAAATATATGATATATGCAGAAATGAAAGTGTGATGTATATGAACAAAGGAAGAACTGAGAAATAATTTAGAAAAATGCTAGCAATAACCATTCCATAAATAGGAGGCAATAATTTATAAAAATAAACGATAAAATCATTAAAAAAGGCACAAGAGTATACACATAGATCATGAATGTGAAAAGACGATGAGATACAGATAACATAAAAATATGCCAAATAGAATCAAGCTTAAAAGACAAGTATTGTTACCGATCCGCTAATACAAGATAGGGCAATGGAAGCTAAAATTAACATTGGCGTAGAAGTGAAACATGTATAATCATCCTGAAAAACTGTCATCAATAATGCTAATATAGAGATAATGAAGATAGCAGTGAATCTAGTGATGCTTTTGCATGGTATCTTTACCACTAACAAAAAGAAAAAAAAAGTAAATCTAATAATTTGGCCATAGCAAAAAGCACCAACATTAATTCGTCCGCATAAGCAACCTCAATGCCTTCATTCAGAAAAACCTAATAATCTATGCTAGCCGTTTGGGTCTTTTGAAAAAAAAAATTATTCACTTTAATGTCGATTGTTTCTTGCGTTAATTATGATTATATCACTTTAACAAATGTAAACAAATAGAGGAATATAAGCATCAGATAGATTAACAAAAAATTGGATCATAATAAACTCAAGCTATTGTTTCTCAAAGAGCAAGAATAAATTTATGGAATCCTCCTTTGAAATTCAGTCGGCACTAGGAAGTGAAATAGGTTCTCAAAGAAAAACTAAATGGCACTCGAAGATAAAAAGTTAAGAAAAATGCAACATGATCAGACACTATCTTTCAAATGGAGGATTTCGTTTTCATTAAGAAGAAATGGGAAAAAGACATGAAAGTAAAAGTTAGCACATGAAAGAAGACCGGGACATTTACATATATACCACCCAATTCTGATATATTTACACATCTAAACACCTAAACATTATTTATTACATTGATACCACCCAAATCTTTCATATTACATAAAGTATGCCACCATTTAAAAAGAAAATACACCTTTTAATGCATAGGTAAGGTGATATTTATGTAAAAATTGAGGTTTAGGTGTTAGACATGTAAATACATAGGTATTGAGTGGTATTTATGTAAATCATCCAAGAAAAGATTTGATTACACAAATATGATACTTACAGTCATCAGCAGAGCAGCTTATCCGCCTTTGCATGGCAGAGTAGTTGATTGGCACTTGCATCTTCTCTAAAAGAATCACAAAAGTAACATACATATACCAATATACCATACAATATTCCTTAGAAGAGTATAGCTCTAACTGGAATCCCAGAAGTAGAAATCGAGAGGCAATCCAGTACATCTTATGTTCTGTCCAAACAAGGAGACACTTTGACAGCCTCTTGAATTGGATCTGCCCAAACAGAACAATGCTAAATATTAAAAAAAACAATGCACAAAATGCTAAAAACTACAGAGGAATATGTTCCTGATCTAAAATACCTCCTCAGCCGAGACATTCAAAGTCTCATCAAAATCCCTTCTAAAAGCCAGGTCAAGCTGTTCAGAAATTCTGTCAAATGCTTGTAGATCTATTCTAGGTTAACACTATTGTTAAGGAATAAGTTTGATAACACAAATCAACTATGATAAATTATTTGAAAATAGGAATGTTAAAAAACTGTAACAAAAACAAGAAACATGTTGTGGTAGATATCTTCTATTCAATAGTTCAAGGTTGACATCTAAAAAAGTTGAATTTTAACAGTTAGATATGAAAGTAAATATCTTTCCAGTATTATGTATGGCAATCCCCAATAAATAAAAAAAAATAGAGAGAGATAGAAATATACAGAGAGAGCATAGTTTCTCTCTAGTATCTGTAGAGAGAAATTGAGAGAGTTGGTGAGATTGAAAGGATTCTCGTTTTGTTTAGATAGAGAACAACATCAACAACAACAAGCCTTTATCCCACGAAGTGGGGTCGGCAAAATGAATCCTTGTTTTATATTACTTCCTATTGAGTGCCATATTTTAATTTAATTCTAATAAATTAAGATCATTTTTAATACAATGTGCCCAAGTCTTTTTAGGATTACCTCTGTCTTTCTTAACATAAGTCAAATCTAAAATATCTACTCTCCTAACCGGATCATCAGATAGTCGGCGTTTAAAAAGACCAAACCATCTAAGACGACTAATCTTGTCCACCATTGGAGCATCACCAACCATATTTCAGATATCATTCATTTCGCATTTTGTCTCTAATTGTGAAGTCATTCATACACCTAAGCATTCTCATCTCAACAACACTTAACTTTGTTTTAGGATTCTCTTTTAAAGGCCAACATTCTGTGTCATAGAGCTAAAGAAAAATAATCAATTTGTGCTTTCATTTGTAATGACCATATAATCTTTACATTCTCGACAATCTTTTTTTCTCATAAGAAAACAATCAATTTGTGTTTTATTAGATTCAGTGTTACAAGTAATAATATAATCATCTTTTTTCTTAAATAAACTATTAGCATTAACAAAAACATACGCTAAACTAAAATCCAATCTTATTCTACCTTCTTCATGATACCGGAGGGTGAAGGCCCAAACCACAAAATAAACATAAATATTATTATTGACATTGAAATTGAATACAATGACGGCTCACAACAACTCACAATAGAAAAAAGAAAGACAGTACGAAACCCACCAAACTTGCAATGGTGAGGAAGGAAGGTGGCAATTGGTTATGTGTAGAGTGAAGGAGAAGTGCTGCTGCAGATTTGGAGAGGTTGGGAGAAAGTGCGACTGCAGGGTTGGAAGGAGGGGAAGTAGGGCTGCAGGTTTTGGAATGGCAGCTGAAGATTTGAGAGGATGGAAAGGGGGCTACAGGATTTGAGCAGCTATAGGATCAAAAAGAGATACAATGAGAGATTCATTAAATTCTGAGAAAGCTTGAAAACATTTAGGATGAAACCGAGAGGAAAATGACCCTCAACTGTGATCTAGAGAGTCGAATGGGAGAATGTGAGATTATGAAGATGAAGCAGGAGATGCAGCATCAGTTTCTACTAGCTTACTACAGACAGAATATTCAGACACTAACTTCAAAATTGGAGAGGCCACATCACCGAGTGACAACCACATCTTACAGACAAAGTTCAACCTCAGGATGTTACAACCATAGTATAGTCAGGATAACACCCAAGGCAACCCATTAAAGGAAAAGCTGATTCAGACTTGAGAATAGGTGAAGCCAATCTGCATCCTTAAATCTGTCACTGCCAGAAAGTGTTGTAAGTGTCACGAATTTGGAAATATTGAATTGGATTGCATAAACAAGGGAGTGATCTGTTTCATTAAGTAAGGCGTTTTGGAAAAATTGGAAAATGACACAGTAAACACTAAAGGCAGCAAGGACACAAAGAAGGAGAACCATACTCCATTTGTAGAGCACATAATTCCAATTGAAATTGTGGGAGAAACTCTAACCGACTTCATGATGAGTGTCCAAGGCAGTCTTGAGTTCAAGAAACAGACACCAGAAACATGTCAACCCCATATAAGAGAAATCCAGACCATCCAAATCTATAAACTCATTCATGAGTTGCCCCTACTGAGGTAGGTCCAACACATCATAATAGTGCTTTTTTGAACCGTGTCAGGAAGATCATACGTAGTTATTCAGATGTTAGATTTAGTTCAGCATGACACCCATCATCAGATGTTCAGACAAGTGGGACTTATATGATGCGAAATCTATAATTTGTCGTTAATGTTGTGTTTGATCATATAGAATTGTGGGATTTATATCGAGATCAATATGTAGGGATGCCTAAACTCATAACAGAAGTAGTTGACAACAAGCTCCACATTAAACATAAGGTAGCTCTTATTAAAAAAAATATAAAGACAAGAAAAAATTTATCAAAGTATGTAAAAGACTATCAAGCGATTTGTATGCCGATGTACCTTTTAAGAAGAGTATTAGTAAGATAAAAGATCTAAGATTTCACATGCAAATAACGGCTACCATATCAAATGGGATGGAAAGAGGAGTTAAGAGACAAACAAGACTGTGAGAAAGATTTTGTAATGCATAAGAGACAAAGGTATCGGGAGTTGCCTCATAAAATATAGCATCAACGGATACATAAAAGTAACTAATAGAGAAATCAAAAAATGGTAACATTTTCAAGTACAAGAATAAAACAAAAGATAAAATTAATAGTAAGAAGAGAGAGATTACCACATCTAGAAGAAAAGTGAATGAAACAAGCACAACCAATAATAGAGTAAAAGGAAAATTGATTTGCATGTATTAGAAAAGAGAAGGTTGCCCCACTAAAAGCAATGATAGAAACAAAATTGATTAGGAAACAAGGTGCTATATAAGCATCGAACATTCATGAGAAATATCAAGGTATGAATAACATTGAGTAGATGTGGATGCTTATATTTAGCCAAATCATTTTACTATGATGTGGATGCATATATTTAGCCATATCATTATGGTAGAACATTCATGAAAATATGACAATAGGACGCAATGGAGAAAAATGATTCATGTAGCCAACCCCACTTAGTAGAATAAGGGTTTGTTGTTGTATAAGAGTAAAAGACTTTTAGATAATACCATTATAAGCATTCAAGAAGTGAAAATTAGACCGCAAAAACTTTTGGCCAAGAATTTTATGAGGTGAAAATTTAAATTCTTATTTCTTAAGAAAATGATTAGAACAATCAAATGCTAAGATATGTCCAAGTAATCTCGATGTAGTCATCAATACAAAAACAAAATACAAAAAATCAAATGGGTGGATATCGACCTTGGACGTTATACTGAAATGGACCAACTAAAAAAAGATGCTAATATGAGAAGATTTAGACACTGACGATTATTCTAGGCTTCACATTTAATATTAAAAACAAAAAACTACATATGAGTGAATCCTTGAAGATGGTGAGGATGGTGTCTGAGATGACAATGCCATTTGTAAGAAAAAATAGTGAGGGAAAGGGCAACTAAAGAAGCATATAAAGAAAAAGTAAATGCCATCAATTTCAAATACTCCACCGCTCATCTTATTAAAACACAGTTGGAGGGATAAAAAATTATCAACTGGTTATGTGGTTGGTATGAAAATTTATAAAGAGCATGTTTACAAGTGGGGAATATACAAGACATTGTTTATAGTAAAAGGAGAGAGATCCTTACCCGGAATAGAAGAGAGAGGAAAAGAGGGCCATATAGCATAGAATTAAATAAATGCAAGTATGATATTGTAATATAGATAGAAGCACTAGAATAAAAAACTCGACATATTGAATAAGCACTTGCAATTTAATCAAAAAAATTTGCATGAAGGCAATGATAGTCATCTGGGATTATTCTAGTGAGATCATATTCATCTAGGAAGAGCAACAATTCCAAAATGATGATTAGTAAATCAAAAGTAATAATGGTGACATGCTACGTAATTGGAATATGACCAAAATTTTCCCAACAAAGATCAAAGAAGCTATTAGTCCTCTACTGTACAAACAAAGTGGAAAAATCACAAAGATCCTATTTAGCACAGCCGTGAGCATAATAAAGACTTGATGAGAAATTTTAATTAAAATTATTTACTTGAGTTTCAAGTTATAGTTTTGTGCAATTTTTATTTTGAATATTCATGTTATGGAATTAAATGGAAGATTTGAAAATTTAAAGTTCAAATGAATTTAAACTTTCAAATTATGGGAATAATATAAAAAAATGAAAAAACAAACTAAATAATTGTATGATTAGCAATTAATTACTTTTTTTTCATATTCTTTTAGTGTTTTTAATGTATTAGCTCAACCTTTCCCTCCACGCGCTCTTTTTAAAATTTTCAAACAAGAATAAGGGTTTTATAAGGACCAAGTTATTTGTTGTTTTGAGAATAAAACGGATGATAGGTTAAGCAAAATATTGCAATTTCATCTAAGACTTATAAGCTTGTTGGCCAACCAAATGAGGTGGAGAATTGATAATCTTTCACCACCAGACTGCTTTGATAAGTGAGATTTATTTATCATTACACTTTCATTTTTCTTCTTAGTATGAAAATGTAGATCTTGCTGGAAAATTTTTGCTCCTTCCCTCTATCAACCTGTAATTTTGCATCTTCATATCTCCCACAAAATCCCCACTTAAAAACCCACCTGAAGTAATCGGCTATGACTAGGCCATGTCTAACCTAGTCTTAATCAATTAGTTAATTACTCCCCTTGAGACCATAGAACTTTTGTGAAAAAACAAAAAAATTAATTTAAACATATTTTGCTACTACTAGAAGTTGTTTTCCAATTTTTTTCAGGCCCTAACCCTTCCAAAAAAGGTCATAAATCCACCCAAAGCTTTCTTTATGTTATGTCCATGCATGACCTAGTCCCCATATAGCACAAAAAAATAAAATAAAAATCT
>JXCR01148523.1:0-16059 GCA_002079205.1 Phalaenopsis hybrid cultivar | reverse complement strand
ATAGCCCATAACCGCTCGTTCATAAGACGATGGTCTTGTGCCAAAGATGCTAGATATCAAAGGAAAAATAGGAATTGGCTGGAATTTCTAGAAGGGTGAGTCTCAATTCTAGTTTTCTAAGATGGTCCATAGGAATTTCTAGAGCTAGAACCTAGGCTCTAAGGAGGAGAAGAAAAGACCTCACAAAAATGAGGTCAACATGGAGCACATCCAAACATATGCAACACTAATTCATGATGGTGGAGAAGGCATGTTTCCAAACTCCAATGAGATTGGAGGACGCAAGATACCGTAACAAGTAGGAAAAACAGTGGAAATACAAAAAAATATATACATATAGAGAGAGAGATTTAGAACACAGCATGATAGAAATAACACAAAACATAAACAATACAAGCAAACACCTCTAAGGTGTATTCTTAGGGCGGTGGAGGTCGGCTAGGTAAATAAGGCTGCTTGGTAGGGGTGTTGACAACGAGGGGAAGGTTCGAAACTAAAAGAGCAATAATGATGGAGGGTTGGGCAGTAGGTTTTGCTGCAAAACAACAACGATCAAAGCTGGGATGAACGTTGGGAAGTGGGGACAACAATGCGAGAATATAGGGACAGGACAGTTGAAGGCCGGTGTCACGACTGGCCCGGGGCTTAGAATTAATCAAGGCAGGTACAGACGGTCTGACGGTATGAATTAATTTTTTTATATTCTTTTACACTTCAACAAATGAAAGAGCTACTACAAATTAAAATTAAAATGGGATAATTAGAATTAACTCGTTGATGGTTGTCCGCATCTTTTATAATTTTTTTTTCCTTCTATCGTTCACCTTTTAATCTCTTAGAATTTACCTGAAATATTAGTTTAAAATAATAATGAGCTAAACAAACAGTGAATACTCATACTCTTAACTAGAATAATACACGAGAGAAAAAAGTAATCTGCACGTTAGTTAAACTGTTCAATAAATCAATATAAATATTTGATATCATACAAAGAGATATACTATATAAATAATATATCAATATCATTTTACATTTATATAACCGTCACAAAAGGTACCGCCTAAAAATTGTGTCAATTAAAGCACATTAATATTCATATCCCTTTTCATATACGTGCACTGATACATTAGTGCTCACCCACTAGTACCATCAATGGGTGTTCTATCATAGTCAGTCATGCACATACAAACAGTCAACATAAACATATGGGTTCATCACATTCAATGATATTATATAAAATATCCACTAAAATGCATGAGTAAATAATTACAACATTCGCAACAATGTAATTAATAAAGAAAAAAATAGCTCCATCAGAATAAAACATTCACAAATATCATCAACTGCAAATATATTTGAGATGAAAAAAAATATTACTATAGTTTTAAAGTACAAGTACTTACCTCGACAACGCTTAATTCAATAAGATTTTGTCTCAACATTGATTTTTATAAAATAGAACGTCTAACTTAAGCATGGTATTTATATTAAAATTTTATTTTATTTCTCATGTAATTATTATTTTAATTAGCTAAAAATTATCATTATTTTACTTTATAAAATCCCATTTATTTCAATTTATAAACCTTATTATACATACCTCTGTCGTGCCTAACGCACGCAAACTACGATTCATGTTCCTGTGTGCAGGTAAGCCTCACCTCAATGTGAGATGCTTGACTTCCTCCTTCGTACGATCCGACGATGCGGCTGCCGCTCTTCTAATTTATTACTTTAAGTTAACTTTAATTTTTTTTATAATTATTATAACCTTCTTCTAATTTTCCTATTGTCTTTAATCAGGATTCAATTATTTAATCTTAAACCAACCTATCTCTAAAATCATTTTAGTCACACCCCAACTTGAGACTTGGAATTAATAGCGGGTACAGACAACCGAACGGTGGAATTAAATTTTTGATATTATTCTACAATTTAATAGATGAAAGATTCACTACAAATTAAATTAAAATGATACAATTAAAATTACCTCGTTGATAGTTATTTGACTCTTCTATAAAAATTTTCCCTTCCAAAGCTTATCTTTTAATTTCTTAAAATTTACATGAAATTTTAGTTTAAAAAACAATGAGTTAAACAAGCAATAAATAATCATACTCTTAAACTAGAGTAATACTCTTAAACTAGAGTAATACATGAGAAAAGAAGCAATATGCATGTTAATTAAACTATTTAATAAATCAATATAAATACTTGACGTTATTCAATCATTTCATATCTATACAAGCATCACATAAGACACCATCTAAAAATTATCAACTAATACTAATCAATATCAATATCTTTTTTCATATGTGCACGGGTACATTAGTGTTCTCTCACTAGTACCATCAATGAGTGCTTCATCATAGTCAGTCATGCACATACAAACAGTCAACATAAACATATGGATTCATTGCATTCAACCATACTACATAAAACATACACTAAAATACATAAGTAAATAGCTACAATATTCGCAACGATATGACCAACAAAGAAAAGAATAACTCTATCTGAATAAAACATCCACAAATATCATCAGTTGCAAATATATTTGAGAAGAAATAAACTATTACTATAATTTGAAAGTACAAGTACTCACTTTGATGACGCTTAATTCGATATGATTTGTTTCGACATCAATTTCTCTAAAATGAAAGCCTAAATAAACATGATATTTATATTAAAATTTTATTTTAATTACTATTCTATTATTATTTTAATTAGCAAAAAATTATCTACTTTAGTTTATATAATCTCATTTATTTTTCAATTCAATAGTATATATATATATATATATAGATACATATATATTATTAATTATACTAATAAATCAATTTAGAAAACTTATTATACATACCTCTGTCGAGCCCTAACACGTGCAGACCACGATTCACCTCCCTTGTGTGTAGGTAAGCCTCGTCTTAGCATGAGATGCTCAACTTCCTTTTTCGCATGATCTGACATTGCAGCTGCCGCTCTTCTCCATTTTCGTACGTCGGGCTTGGCTCTTCTATCTGCACGGACTCCTCCCTCTCATTTCACTTTACCACAAACAAGGCACTTGGCTGGAAAGGTAAGTCATTCGACAATTTATAGGGCAAAATTTCACCTCGGCTTCCCAACACTTCTCACCTCTTCTCCCCCCTTCATTCATTTTCCCGACACCTCTTTTCCTCTTCCTCGATTCTTCATTTCCTCTTTCGCTACTCGACTCTTTGATTCCTCTCCGCTTTCTTTGTTTTCTCTCCCCATGTAACTGAAATGAGCTATTACAGCAAGGATGATGTCCGGGGAGCTAGACGACAAGAGTAAGCACTTGGGGGAAGAGTGGATGGGTTTTCGGTTGAAGTATGGAGTGGTTGAAGGTGGAAGAGGGGATGAGAATGGTTAGCTAAGGGTAAAAGGAAAGATACAACACCACATTGGAGCAGGATATAGTCGGAGCACCGTCATCTCCTTGGATACATCCCTAACACTCCATATAGGAATATGAAATCTGCAAAACCAAGTTTGCCCTAACTCTCTGAAACAACTACGATATATGAACTCTAATTGGAGAAAAAAAAGGGAAGAATAGGAAAGGAAATTTTCACACAAGAGGAAGCGGTGAGAATACTCTAGAAAATAGCCATAAAAGCGCACGGTGGCCTCGCCCATTCTACATATCTAGCAATCCCTCTACACTCCCCCTCTAATTTGTTCTCGGTTGGTTCCTTGAAATGGCAAAGAGATGGCCGACTGGTTCAGCCGACTGGCAATTTTTGCGCCTGTGTTAGGGTGTTGTTACCGTCCCACTACAAGGACGCTATTAGCAACCCGCGTTAGGGGCACAGTTAGATACCGCTACAAGGGCGCCTCTTAGCATCCCACGTCAGTCTTCCAAGATTGGGGGAGCTTCGAAGTCAGTGGTCGAAGCTTCCATTTAGTCAACTGCCCCTAGATCCCACTGGCGAATGCACTAGTCTCCGGAGGTATCTGAGGGTCTTCCCCAACTTGCGAGCAAAGGTCCATATCAATATGTTCTTCTGAGACTGTGGACCACACTTAAACTGTTGAATCTTCCCAAAGTAACCCACAATCGGTTCAATCGGGCATGCAGTGAGAGTAATCTGACCCTTCCTGTACGGCAGTGGTGCCGACGATATGGTGTCGACCTGATATACCCTTAGTCGTATCTGTCCAATACATGGAGCGGGTGTCTCGGTCCTCTCATCCAGTTTCTTCACTAAAACTGGCCCCACTGATGTCGCTCTATTAGTAAGGGCTCCTATGTTCTCAGACTCCGCTGTAGGAAGTTGAATGATAGATATGTTTCCCATCCTTGGTGAAAGAATACATGTTTTTGAATCTGTCATATTGAGTCCTCCGGTCAAACTGCTAAGGTCGTCCCAACAAAAGGTGGCAAACATCCATGAGAACGACGTCACACCACATTTGATCCTGTAGCTGGCCCCCAATCGAAAACTCTACTAAGCATCTCTGATCGATGCTAACCCAATTCTCCTTTTCAGCCATATAGGTGAATATAGTTAGGAATGCATCTGATTTGTGAGTCCCAATTTCTCTACCAACTGTGTCTATGCCACATTCTTGTTGCTTCTGTCGTCGATGATAAGACTAAACACCTTTTCATTCACTGTACAGCTGGTGTAGAATATGTTGAATTGAAGCCACAAAAAATCACTAATGTCCTCAGTCTGCAAGATTCGTTGAATCACGAGCGCCTCTCAATCTTCTAGGGAAGGTTGATACACCTCATCTTATTTCTCGGCTTTTTCTTCATCGCTAATATCTTTCACGACACCTTGATTAGTCGACTACTCAGCTCGTAGGACAGTTGGAGGTTATGTGACCGTAACTGTGGCATTTGAAGCATTTCCCGGCCAGTACAGTGTTGGAGGCGAAGTCTTTCTCCTGCATCCTCTCACTCTGATTCGGATTGTAATTCCCGTTTTTGAGCTTGCTCGTCTCTCCCGGGGTGTCATTATCGGCCGTGGTAACTGTAGGTGGCTACTTGCCTGAAGGTTGGTGCCTAAAGGATGACTACTTCATATTCTCCTTTTGTTGTCTCTATCTTCAAGGCCAATGTTTGGACATCTCTTAGCGTTTAGTATGGTTGCAGATACACCACATTGCTAATGGCAGGCTTCAGTTTCCCAAAATATATGACTATTGTATGCTCTTTTGGCTCTATCAATTTGTACTTTAGCTGTAAGTGATCGAACTGGGTTGTGAACTCCACTGAAAAATCACTCTGCTACAATTTGTAGAGTTTCATAAACATATCCTAGCGATAGTGAGGTGTGAGGTATTTTTTCTGTATTGTGTTCATCTTCTCGCACTTAGTCATTTTATCACTGCCTTCTCATTTCCTCTATCTCTACAAAATTTTCAACCATAGGGAAGCACTCTTCTTCAGTTTAATGGCGCCAAACTTGACTCGTCTATCCTCTGATACCTCATTATACTTGAAGACCAGTTTAACAGTTTGCAAACACTCAAGGAATTCATTTGGATCCATGCCTCGTTCAAACTTGTGTAAATCCATCTTGATTCCATAGTCTTTATGTCCTCATGCTGGTATCTCTTCTCAAGAATTCTTTCTGAGAGAGGGATTCAAATATCCTTCTCTAGGCTTACTCTGCTACTGGATCCTGAAACGTTTTGGCATGTCATCGTTGAACGTATCCCCATAGAAGGGTTTCAAATTGCCATTTCTTTCTCCCCTTCGACTCTCTAAATTCGGGTCAAAAGTAAACCCTCTTCAATTTCCGCAAATCTCTGTTGAAGAAGACTAAGCTCTCGCCCTATCTCGTACTCGATAGGCTTAGTCATATATCTTGTTGGAGGCATGGATAAGGTTTAGGGTAGGGAAGTGAAAGAGAGTGTAGGAGACTCATTAACAGTGTAGAAATTTTAATTTGTTGTTGCTGATTTTAAAAATCAGCAAGTGTTTAATTAGGGGTAGGCCAAATTCTTGCTGGATGTTTGGGAATTGGAAAGAAAAAATTTTGGAGGTGGCTTGGGTAGGGGTAGATGCTAGGAACCCTATGATGATACTAGGGTTAACCTGACACTGATACCAAATGATACCGTAACTAGTAGGAAAAATAATGGAAAAACAAAAACAAACATTTATTAATGTAGAGAGAATGTTACAACACAATACAACATAAAATAACAACACAAAACATAAACGACACAAGCAAACTAAGGTGTGTTCCAAGAGCGGTGGAGGTCAGCTAGGAGGATCAGATTGGTTGTTAAAGGTGGAGGCAGAAAAGGAATGTTGGTGGCAGAACTACAAAGACAATAATGATGGAGGGATGGTAGCAGGTTTTGCTGCAGAACAACGACGAACAAGGCTGGGATGAAGGCTGGGAAGGGGGGACAACAATGCAAGATTGTAGGGACAAGGCGGTTGAAGGCTGGGGTAATGTCCGGGAACTTGAAAACAAGAAAAGGCACTTGGAGGAAGGGTGGTTAGGTGTTATGTTGAAGTATGGGGTGGTCGGAGGTGGAAGAGAGAGGAGAAGGGTCAGGTAAAGTTAAATGGAAAGATACAACACCACCTTAGAGTAGGATATAGTCGGAGCACACCACCTTTTCAAATACAGCCCTATAATAGGGAGAACACTCCACAAGAATCTGAAATATGCAAAACCAATACTGACCTAACTATCTCAAACAACAATATATAGACTTTAATAAAAGAAAAAAGGGAAAGAATAGGAAAAGAAATTCCCACACAAGATAAGGGAATACACCAGAAAATAGTCATTAAAGGCCTTCCACAACTAGAAAAGCGATCGGTGGCCTCGCCCTTCTACGCATCTCGATATCCTTCTGCACTGCCCCCCCCCCCTCCTCTCTTTTTCGCGACTTGTTCTTGACCGGTCCCCTGGACCAACGAGGAGATATCCAAGCGGTTCAACCGGTTGGCAATTTTAGCACCTGCTTTAGGTGCTATTAGTAACCTGCTACGGAGACGCTATTAGCGTCCCGCAATAGGAGTGCTGTTAGCACCCCACGTCAACACTTTTTTTAAAATGGTCCACAACATACAAGAGTCGATTTGGAGAAGATGGCACTTGTCCTTGTGAGGACTACTAGGATTGTAAGTTTTTAAAGAAGAATTCATTGAAGGCCTAAAAAATTTATGCAACAAAAGCAAAAAAGTCAGATGAACAAACCATAAGCATAATGAGAATTTGATAAAGAATTTTAACTACAATTATTTATTTAAATTTTAATGTTCTAATTTTGTATAAGACTTTGTTTGTGTTTCAAGTTAAAGACTTGCATGAAAAAATCTAAAAATTTTAAATTTCAAGTGAATTTGAGTATTATGAAAAACACTTTGAAAAATCATGAGAGAAATACTTAATTGCAAGATTTGCAATTAATTAAATATTTTAAGATGAGTTTTCAAGATTTTTAAAATATTATGAATTGATCACTACGATCCTCCACGCCTTGTATTTTAAAATTTTTTTAAATAGATTTAAAGTTTTGTATGAATAGATTTATGAATTTTTGTGTTGAATGAAAGTAGTAGTTAATTGAATAAAAATTTGAGTTTTCATCAAGATTTAGAGGCTTGGTGGGTAACCAGAAAAAATGAAGATCTGGCGCTATTTCACCATCTACTGCTTCGGTGGTGACAAATTTATTTATCATTGTGTTCTTTATTTTTCTCTTCCAGTGAAAATCAAAATCATGGTGGGGAAATTTTGCTCTTTCTTTCCTTTACCACTTCAAAATTCCTCCATCTCTAAAATTCTCACAAAATCACTGCTTAAACCCCACTAAAAATGGTTGGTCAATGCTAGCCCAAATCTGACCTAATCTTATTTTTTTGGCTACTTGCCCTTAAACCCTTAAAAAAATTGTGAAAGGCTCTACAATTAATCTAATCACATTTTCATATCCTTGGTAGAAATTTTCTTTAATTGTCACAAGACCTAAACCCTTTTACTAAAGTTAAGTATCTACACAAGCACTATTGCCATATTTGGTTTTGCATGACTTGGTCTCCAATAAAAATCCAAAAAAAATATAAAAAAAACTTCATAAAATTTCAAGAAACTTCTCATATCATATCTAGACATCCTAAGCTATGATTCCAAACTTTTGTAAGCCCAAGGGTTACAAATATTTTCCACAAAATGATTAAAATTGGATATAAGGTTTGAGATTTTTGGGTTGAACCCTGTATGGCTCTATGGATTTGAAGTTAGATTGAGTTTGAAGATTTTAGAATTCTCGTTGGGGATTTAGCAGGTTTATTTTTAGTTCGAAGATGTGAATTTAAGTTTTCAAATTTAAGTGTCGATTTGGGTTTTTTTTTTTGAAATTATGAGGGTGAACGTTGTTGAAAATTTCTTACCGAGGATTTGATAGTTTGTTGATTTGATTTGATTGGAAGACTAGGTCAAGCAGGAAAGCACAGGGACTCACATCCAACTTGAGAGCTAGAGACGGAAATTTTGCTATCTCTACGCTATATCATATCTAGACATCCTAAGCTATGATTCCAAACTTTTGTAAGCCCAAGATTTACAAATATTTTCCACAAAAGGATTCAAATTGGATCTAAGGTTTGATATTTTTGGGTTGAACCCTGCATGGCCAACCAATAATTTGGGCTTTTCCCTTATTTTATGCATCCCCTAATCCCTTGCTTCTACACATTCCATATCATATTTTGAAACTTTCTAACAAAAAAGAATTTAATAACTCCAAAGAAAACCTTAGGCCTCCCCTCACCATCATGTTTAAAGGCAAGAATTGTTTGTTCATTATCAAAATAAGATTGATTAGCATGCTTAGTGAGCCATAGAATATGTGAAAGAGCCATGATAGAATCAAACATTACCTAAGCTTCAAAATATTGTAGAGATGTGTAGGAACCAAAGAGAAACTCGACCAAAAAAAATTCCTCATTTTATTTTTGCCAATGGTATCAGTGATAAAAGGGGCGATATTGAAGTTCAAAATATTTATGTTTTAATGTACTAATATAATGTTAAGAAGAATATTTTAATGTAAAGAAAAGTCAAGGTAAAACAAGTACAACTAAAAGATATTGTTGTCTTAAAATGTGGAACGAATAAAATTCAAAATCCCTTTGGCAAACTCCTAATACATAGCAATGAAAACAATTTGAGATTATCAAGTATCCAAGTGAGAATAGCAAAGTCAAACGCCTGTCATTTTTTATATTTGGTGGTATCCATTAATTCAAGAACCAAGAGTCCAAAAGATGAAGTTTTTCATGGAAATTGATGAGGAAACAAAAATCACAAAATCACAATAGATGGTACTATCGAGTTTGATAGTGATATCAATATTGAAGGAAGGTATGGAGAAAGGTAGAACAAGCCATCAATGAGTAAAACAATGAGTTAATTAAAAATAAATCGAAAAGCCATGTTTGGAAGAGGTTGCCAAAAAGAAATCACAAAATGAGATTTTTAGAGCAATGTGTGCAAAGATAATGTGAGAAAGAAGAATACATGCACAAAGAAGCAAAAAATGCAGGGCAATAAATAGAAATGAGCTAGTGCATGCACAAGGAGCATTCAAATGCGTTTAGAACTTAGAAGGTGTGTGTTGCAGGTGCAAGACAAAAGTTATCCAGTAGTTAGCAGGCATGGCATTTGGGAGCAATGGTGATATGTCCGTGCAGCAGGCAAGGCTCGAGAGAAACAAGCTTGCGATCCTTTAATTGCAATTAGATTGTAGTGTTCACTTGTTCAAGCAAGGTAGTGAGGGCACAAGTAAGAAATGAAGGGATGAGTTCACTTGTTCAAGCAAGGAAGTGAGCGCACAGGTAAGAAATGAAGGGATGGGATGGGACAAGTGGAGGAATAAGATTGATCTCTAAGCCCTAATCAAGCTCTTGATATCAAGTTAAAAGTGATTGAATACTACTTCAACTCCTTTTTTATAATAAAAAAGCCCACATGTAGAAAAATACACCAGTTAAATTTGAAAAAAATTAAAGGCTCAATTAAGAACTAACATTATGGAATAAAGATAGCAGATTCAATAATAAATAATTTTTAATCTAGTGAAATCTCCACTGAATATAACTAATGTGGTTAGGCCTTCGCATAAAAGCTACTGCGAAAGATACAAAGATTATGCAAGAAAACTATGCAAAATATATAATAGAAAACATAACATGTAGCTAAAAGATGCATTTAAAGTTATACGTGCAAATTAAATTAGCAAGTCCAAGCACAAACCTGTATTGAAATAACACCCCAATCCTGTAAAATCTTGCCAAGTTTGCGCCTTTGCCACGCATTGTTAGTACAGAGGATTTTAATCAAGTTTATCGTCAGCTATCCGTCAAAAATAGAAAAAAGATGTTTTACCCTCAACAAACATCTTTATAATACAAAAATATATGTAGAGAAAGAAAGCTTACCTGACCTAGCTGCACTACAAATTCATTTTCCTGAAATGTCTGACCCCTTGCAACTTCAGGCGCTGCTAATTCCCTTGAAATGACCTCATGGAAAGAATATTTCCCATATAACTTCCCATCTTGAACTAACAAAAGCTGTTCACCGGTTAGCAAAACAAGTAAAATAAACACAAGAAAACTAAGGTTGGACAACAAAATAACACTGCCATTTTACCCATCAGAATAATAGAAACTTTTGGCAAAAGTTATAGTAAATGACTTTATTATGATTCCTTCCAAACCACCCAGACGAATTAGAACGAGAAAACTAACCCCAAAAGACAAATTAGGTTGGTATTCTTTGATGTAAACAATATTATTTTTATAGGTTCAGACAATTATTAACGTGATCGTGCAGTTGTTAATGTTGATTCATTTCACATGTCCTTTATCAATAACTAAGTTTAATGATATGAAAAATTACTACGCACCGATTATGTAGTACAAAAATTAAAAGTATGATTTCAAAATGATCATATCAGTCACACATAACAAGAATTATTTAAATGGAATTATCAACAGCACCAGTATCTACTGTGATGAAACTGTCATTATTTATGTGCTATAACACGCCAAATATCTCTAACTTGCATGTAAGTAAAATAAAAAAAAAGGGATACCTGCTAATATGAAAGAAAAGAATAAAAACAGAAACCCCCAAACAGCATGAAATAAATAAAAGTAATATCAGAATAGGAAACAACCGATTATAATAGGTAATATCAATAATTTAATCAATAAATAAAATCCAAAAATAGGTGCCCAACTATTTATATGTGATCAATTTAGCCCAGATTATCACATTTCTCTAATTTGGTTTCTCAACTACGCAAAATTAATCCAAAATGGTCCCTAATGAACAAAATTGGAATAGATTTTGCATGGTTGATGGACAAAATAGGAATCAATTTCATGACATGATTTATACGAGAGAGATCATTGTGAATCAATTTTACACAGGCAGGGAACTAAATTATAGAAATGTGACAGTTTAGAACTAAATTGGCCACAAACAACAAAGAACATTTGGAATTTTTATCATTATAATTTAGACCTCTTTATTCCACCTTATGGATTCATGCCTAGGCTTGCAAGCCTAATGACCTCCTTTGCTAAACAATAAGGTTCAAAACTCATATCATAAGAATTAGAAAAATAACGACAATTGTTGAAATGTGAATTGAATATACTATTATTTAAGTAAAATTTAAGTATTTTTTAATTTATATATATTTAACAATAATTTTTTTTTTCTTATTGACAAAGAAGGCTAGAACTAACATTTGAACTAATCAAATGGCAACGAGTCAAACTCACCGATCATCAGGCTAAAATAATTAGTAAAAACTTAGTAGTGAGATGAACTTTTTTCAAATGGTATCTGTCAGCAGCAATAAGAAATCAATCCCAGTAAGAGTTTTTTCATCAACAATATTAAGCAAATAATTTTAGAGAATGCATAAAACTAAATATTTTTTTTTTATTTCATAATAAAAATGAATAATATCGTTAACAATAATAAAACGTTTCATTTTTACCGTCGTATTACTAAAAAAGAATTTGAGGAGGCTTTAAGGAAAACCAAGGGGGGAAAGTCTGTAAGACCTGATGATATCTCAATTGAAGTGTAGAAATATTTAGGAGATTTGGGAATTTCTTGGCTTACTAAACTCTTTAATATTATTTTAAAAACTAAAAAGATGCCCGAGGAGTGGAGGAAGAGTATTTTGGTCTCCATTTATAAGAATAAAGGGGATGCACATGATTGTGCAAATTATAGAGGAATTAAGTTGATGTGTCATACTTTAAAATTATGGGAGATAATAATTGAACATAAATTAAGACGCACTACAAAGATTTCTCATAATCAATTTGGATTTATGTCGGAAAGGTTAACCATGAAAGCTATACATTTATTGAGAGGTTTGATGAAAAAGTTCATAGATAATAAAGAGGACCAACATTTGATTTTTATTGATTTAGAAAAAGCTTACGATAAGATTCCAAGAGATATCCTTTGGAGAGTTCTTGAGAAGAAAGGTGTTGGATGACTTATATTCAACTCATTAAACATATGTATACTAGAGTTGTTACTTATGTTCGAACTGAAGGAGGAATGACAAAATATTTTCCTATTTCTATTGGATTCCATCAGGGATCGACTTTAAGCCCATATCTTTTTTGCTTTAGTTATGAACGGTCTTACTGGACATTTACAGGACGATGTACCTTGGTGTATTCTTTTTATTGATGATATACTTCTCGTGGATAAGACAAGAGAAAAAGTTCGGGAAAAAACTTGAATTATGGAGGTTTACATTGGAGTCTAAAGGCCTTCATTTAAGTAGAACTAAAACTGAATACATGGAATGTAACTTTAGTAGTAGTAGCTCTAGTGATAGAAGTGTAACTTTGGGTGATCAAATTATTAAAAGGTGTGAATGATTTAGATATCTCGGCTTTGTTGTTCAAAGCGATGGTGATATAGATGGGGATGTTAATAGTAGAATTCAAGTTGGTTGGTTGAAGTGGAGGAATGCTTCGGGCCTTTTGTGTGATAGAAATGTTCCACTTAGACTGAAAATAAAATTTTATAAGACCGTGGTGAGGCTTGCAATGCTCTATGGCGTTCAATGTTGGCCTTTGAAAGAGAAGCATAATGTTGAGTTAAGTGTTGCGGAGATGAGAATGATTAGGTGGATGAGTGGCATTACACAGAGACAAAATGAGAAATGAATATATCCGTGATGGGGTTTGTGTAGCTCCAGTGACAAACAAAATTAGAGAGAGTTGTCTTAGATGGTTTGGTCACATTAAATGCCGACCATCTGATGATCTGATTATGAGAGTAGATGTTATAGATTCGACTTATGTTAAGAAAGATAAGCGTAGACCTAGGAAGACTTGGGCTTATTGTATTAAAAATGATCTTAATTTATTAATACTAAATGAAAATATGACACTAAATAGAATGCAATGGAGAAAAAGGAATCATGTAGCCGACCACACATAGTGGGATGAATGCTTTGTTGCTGTTGTTGTTGTTGTGTAATAAAAATAAATAAGAAATAGTATTCATAAAATAACGTGTAATATATTTTCAAAAAAATAGTAAATCTCCAAATAGTTTTTTAAAAATTACAAAAAAAGTAGCATGAAACAAGAAGAATAATACCACTATGATTTACTAATCCATAATCACTATTTAAAATAAGTAAAATGACAGTAAAATAAGGCATAATACTTATCTTTTAACTGACACATTTTAAACTAATAATTTATAACAATACATGCTGAAGAATTTAGAAAATAGATATGAAGAACTACAAGAGAATATGAAAAAAAAGGGTGCAAGATTAAGAGTAAGAGTAGGAGCTGGAACTTAGTTATTTTGCCAGCAGTAAAAAAAATAAAAATTGATCGTCATTTTAGAAGTAAAAAAGGTGGTATTTTTTATGTGATATTAAACATGTGGGTGGTATAAAATGTAAAAATTAAACATTAGGTGTTAGATGTGTGACTACATAGGAATTGGGTGGTACGTTTGTAAATGCAAACATGAAACAAAATGTAGAATTGTTTGGCAAAAATTGGATACACGGATCAAACAATACTAACAGTTCTTTTGCAAAATGTAAAATAAATTACAAAAGTTTTGATGATACCTGGAGATGAGCTCTTGCCACTAGATCAGGTTGTGATTTCTGAAATTGGACCAAAAACTGCAGAATGTTATCCAGCAATGGATCAAGTGGAAACGAAAAAACAGCATCCAGATCATTCAGAAGCTTTTCAAAGTACTCAATAGCCTGTAATGTGAAATAGAGGGAATATTCAACAAAATTATTGATCCTGAAATAAAGTCCATTGCCAGTACCTACTCCAACAAGAACATATTTTTAAGCTAGGACTAGTGAAACAAACTAATATTTTTTTAAAAAAAAGGGGCATTTACATACATACCACCTAATTCCTATGTATTTACATATCTAACACCTAAACTTTGATTTTTACATTTACACCGCCCAAATCTTTCATATCACATAAAAAATACCATTATTTTAACTTTTAAAGAGTGGAATACACCTAATCATGCATAGTTTTTTTTTCTATTTAAAAAAAAACTTTTCATGCATAGGTAAGGTAGCAAAAATGTAAAAATTGACGTTTAGGTGCAAAATGTGTATACACGTAAGAATTAAATGGTATGCATGTAAATCCTTCCAAGAAAAAACAAGNTTATTATTAAAAAAAAAACTTTTCATGCATAGGTAAGGTAGCAAAAATGTAAAAATTGACGTTTAGGTGCAAGATGTTTATACACGTGAGAATTAAGTGGTATGCATGTAAATCCTTCCACCAAAAAACAACTTTATAACTCTAGCTATCTTTTCTTATGGCTCACTTCTTTCCAGCTGAGAATTTGGATTGCTCGTGGAGGAGTTGGAGTAGACAATCTGCTATTTAAATTAGCATCAAAACCAAATGGCTGTCTTCCTGACGCAGTTGTCTTACATTCAATTTCACCGGGAATAGCTCTACAAGCATTAGATCTGAGGAATTCCATTGACTTTGACATAGAAGAAAGCTCAGAGAGACATGATATTGCATGCTTTTTTGCCAACTCGAGACCCCTTCCTTGAGGCTTTCTCATGCACACAAGGGCATGATAAAAGTGCTGAGATAAAAAAAATGGAAGATAATGTAAATTTATGAACAGATAAACTAAATGGTTATCACTGATGAAAGACTTGAATGCATTAGTGAGTTTAACAGAAATCAACCAAAAATATTCAAAATCACAACAAACAAACAGTTAGCTCCTTGAGGCTTTCAAAGTTTCAGCTAAAATTAACCTACGAACTGCACCACTTACTCGAATATGGACTAAAAATGCTAATGGAGTATTCAACTGTCAAAGCTAGATCTACATAGCAAGGTCCAATTATAGCTTAAATAAATTACTATTTGCGACAATTAGAAATTTCATCCCAACTATTACTTATAAAAAATAAAAAAATGCATGAGAAGTGAATCATTGGTAACACAGACATTAGCAGTTGGCTAATCTAAATTAAATATGAAAAGATCAGCCCAGAAATGCAAAATTTAATAGTTTCACGCAAGCTGTAACTGCAAGAATAGATTATTATTGAAATCCTGATCCTGTCTTAATTCTTCTAGCCAAACAGGACCACCTCTTCAGGTTTTCTAAAGCCATAGTGAGCACAAAAAAAGAGTTAAGACAACAAAAAAAATGAAAATATTGAAACAGATAAATCGATTGATTATCTGTGGAAAGTTTGAAATCATAGATGATTTCAATCAAGAATATCATCAGAAGAAATACTCATGAATACAACTAGGAAACGAATAGCTTTCATTCTATTTAGTAGGATAGAATTATTTACAAAGTCTAACAAAAGGGCATTTACTAAAAATTTGACTAATAAAGTAGAAGTTGCGGCTAGAAAATAGGAATGGCCATTTAAGAGATAATATGACAATGCCGTCATTTCCAAAAATATCTTCTAGAAATTGTGTTCTGGGGTTCAAAGAAAACGCATCATTATAAT
>JXCR01148521.1:173050-215942 GCA_002079205.1 Phalaenopsis hybrid cultivar | reverse complement strand
ATGACATCATTTTATAGAAGATTTGTGAGGAGCTTCAGCAACATCACGACTCCCTTGATAGGATTTTTGAAAAGGAAGTTCCGGTGGATGGAGGCAGCTTGGTCCAGTTTCGATACTCTGAAGGAGAAGGTGACTGAGGCACCAATATTGACATTATCGGACTTCAGTTAGCTGTTCGAGGTGGTGTGTGACTCCTCAATAGTGGGGATCGGGGAAGCCACCCCATAGCATTCTTCAATGAGAAGTTGAATGAGTCCAGGAGAAAGTATTCGACGTACTATAGAGTTCTTTGCGATCGTGAGAACTCTTAATCACTGAAGTCACTATCTGTTGACAAACAAGCTCTTTTTTTTATGGACCATGAGACTTTGAGGTTCTTGAATATCTAGAACGACTTGAAAGGATGACATGCTGCTTGGGTGGAGTTTTTGGTTTTGTTCCAGATCGTAGTTAACCACAAGACGTGAAGCTAGAATCGAGTAGTAGATTTATCGAACCGCCATCATTTGCTGATCACATCTTTGTTGACTCGAGTCGTAGGATTCGATCGAGCGAAGGAGTTTTACTAGACGGATAAAGATTTCAGGGAGATCTTGGAGCAGCGGCAGGAAAAGCCTCCTAAGCAGTATCACAAGGCTGATGACTATCTGTTCCACCAAAACAGGTTGTCACAACGAAGGACTTGCAGGACACNTGAAAGCCCTCAAATTATTATATATCTTTCTTTGTATGAAAAGTATTACTTTGATACCCTTCTTCAATTGCCTGAATCCTTTTTATTTTTTTGTAGGAAAAGACAGACTATTGTACCAATTGATGGAAACTAGAACTTGGTTATACTTCAATCATTTATAAAATAATCAATTCTGTGTGCTTGCTAATTTTGAAATGGATTTGGATTTTTCCTTGAATGTGTAGGCAAAGCGTGAAAAAAGAGCAAATAGGGAGAAGATAATAGGAGAGGACTTTTGGCAAGGAGGGATGCCTACGGTTGGCTAGAAGAAATGTAAGAAAAATGAGGAATTACAGGACCCTTTTATTAATTCATCAATACTATGATTACCACATAAAGGATTATCTACTTATAAACTAGTACATGCCTACGATACCTATTAGAATAGTATTATTGGATCAAATTCTCATTTTAACATAAAGTAAACTTGCAACATAAAGCTTTTTTCTTTTTTTAACTTGCAACATAAAGTATGCATATGATAAAAAAGAACATATGCAAAATGCAGTAAAAGGAAATCTAAATTGTTTTGATCTTTTGTTGAGTTTGGAACCTTAATGATTTCTTGCATAAACTTGCACGACATAAAGTTGATAGGGATCAACTTAGCAACCGCATAAATAAGAACACCCAATTTTTGTGGCACAGTAACATCCAATATCAAAATTTATATAGCAACAAAACATATCAAATTCTCTATGATATAGTTAATGAGGATGCTAAAGTAATCTCACTAAAACAAGAAATCAATTTCAATGGAAGCAATGGTTTTGAATGAACCACAAAATTATCTTGAAGGATTAAATAATAAAACAAGTACTTGGATGACATAATAGTGTATCCTATATTTCTCTTCTTAGCAAGTGATGCTAACCTTGTTTTGAGTGATAAAGTTTTTTATAGAGGCAAAACCCTAGAGCTAATTGCATCTTAGGCGATGATATTTGAGAATACTTTCAGTAGAGAATTGTAATTTATAATTTATATGGGGAAAATGATTGCAAATAAAGACTTCATCAAAATTTGAGGAGCTTATGACTAGGAAACCAAGGACATTAAAATTAAATATTTATATTTTGATTTTTAATTAGTTTATGCTATTTAAATTTCCGACCTCAATAACTTCTTGTTGAAATTAGTTCTTTAATAATATCGCTATTAAGATTTGATCTATAATCAAAGATTGAATAATTTGTGACTTGAAATTCATGAGTATTATTTAGTGTCTCACAACTAAGCAACACTCATAAGAGGTGCTGAGGCTAGGCTTATAATGCCATTTAATTATGACATCTAAGTCCCATATTCTAAAAAGATTCTTTGGGGGTTATAAATAATCGATTTGAATTGTCTGGACATTTTTGTGATTTTCTGAATTTATATAAATAATCTAAAGTTTATAATAATTACAAAGCATAAGGGAATTTAGACCGTCGATATAAATTAGAAAATACAAAATATCTATTTTCTTAAAAATAATTTAAATTTAAAAGGAGAGTTTATATTTAAGTTTCTTTAAGTTTTCTTGAATTCCCTTAATTCACTATTGATTCATTCAATCTGATGAATAATTAATAAATTTAAAAGTTTTTTATTTTATTTCTTCAAAGTAGTTTTTGTATTTGAGAAATAAAAAAAGGATTTTAAGTATTTTTAATTATTAAAGTCCAATTTCATAATTTTAATAATTGTACAATTTAGATGATTTAGGATAATAGAAATTGTTATTTTAATTATTTTAAAAATAATCTATAAGTATGTAATATTTTAAATATTGTCACATTTTAAAGTGTCCTAATTTTATCTATGATAATTTTTTAAAAACTTTTGTATTTTTTTTTNATCTATAAGTATGTAATATTTTAAATATTGTCACATTTTAAAGTGTCCTAATTTTATCTATGATAATTTTTTCAACTTTTGTATTTTTTTAAAAATTTAACTTAATTTATAATAATTGAAAAATACACAATAAATTAAGCAATATATTAAATTTATTTTATAAATTGATGATATTTACTTTTAAAACTATTTTACAAATTATGTCCTTTTGCTAGTTTTAAATTAGAAATGTTTAAATTTATTATAATATAATTGAATTATTAATTTCGTTAAATGAATTTGAATTCCTAATTAATGGTTTGGATATATTATCTGTACTTCATCCAACAATTTATTATGACCTAGTAATCATTGATCATTATCGGTTGAAGCTAATCATTATTAATGTGAACAAATAGTGAAATGGTGACCATTAAATCATGATTAGATGATGGTGAAAATTGCTTATAATCATTGGCTATGGTTAATTTAATCCAACATTGCTAATGATTGATTTATTTGGGGATTAAATGCATATAATATATTTGGTGGATCATGGTCAACATTCATGCATGCAAATAAGCGAAAATATCTCTGTGGCTTATATTAGAGGTAGGTTCAAAAGACTCTTAGAATTTATGAAAATGTTTAGTGCTAGTATCAATTTTTTAATGCAAGCTTCATCCGAAATAGCAACTATAACCATCAAGTTTGCAGGTATAATTTGATCATTTGTATGCCCCCTTTGCACTTAAATGTTTGATTTCCTTAGTTTCTGATGAGCCTTAAACATTTAGAGATATTGTGTCAAAAAATTTTACAAGAATAATAAGGAATGTTTTCAAATTGTTCTTCTTCCCATAAGACAATGAATCAATCTACATATTTTTTAAGTGAAATAGCAACATCTTTTCATTTGGAACTCTAGCCTCGGAAGGCTTAGAGCGGAGAGCCATGGCAACATCTATTTGCGAAGATTTATAAAAAATAATGGCTATGAAGTATGAGATGGATTGGTTGAAGCCATGAAAATGAAGCAGATAAAATATAACCCAATCGTGATTGATAGATGGTTTATCAGATTAGTGAGAATGAGGATATTACTTCAACATATGCATCAGATTGCCATACACATAGTAGGATCAAGATACAAATCGGGGCCAAAATCAAAGAACAAATTACAAGAAATATATGGGAAAATTCAAATTAGGGCTAATTTAATTAACAACAAATAATACAACTCAAATACGTAAAAATAAGCACACACAATTCGAGAGGTAAACAATCTCCCCCAAACCTGGCTTTAATACCTACAATTCGAAAGGTAGATGATCTCTCCCAAACCCTAATCCTAAGAATCAAGACAATAATCTCATAGAATAACTTTAATTTTAAACATATTAGCTTTATTTATACTAAGCAATAATAAACAATAAAATACTATATTGCCCTTAAGCGTCGGTCTAACATTATTCGCCTCCCAATCAAAGAACAAATTACAAGAAATATATGGGAAAATTCAAATTAGGGCTAATTTAATTAACAACAAATAATACAACTCAAATACGTAAAGATAAGCACACACAATTCGAGAGGTAAACAATCTCCCCCAAACCTGGCCTTAACACCTACAATTCGAAAGGTAGATGATCTCTCCCAAACCCTAATCCTAAGAATCAAGACAATAATCTCATAGCATAACTTTAATTTTAAACATATTAGCTTTATTTATACTAAGCAGTAATAAACAATAAAATACTATATTGCCCTTAAGCGTCGGTCTAACATTATTCGCCTCCCAATAAGACACATTTTTCTCAAGGTGAAAAAAAGAAACTACTTGATCAAATTGTATAGCTCTCACGCGACAACATCATTTGATAATCATTTTCGTTTAATCAGAAATTTTTAGTGACCCTCATGAGTTCGAAATGGTCTTGTACACATCGTTTATCCGCATCCAAATCTGTTGGTACCCTAAATTCAAGTTAATCTTAGAGAATACCGCATCCCCATAGAACTCATCAAGTAGCTCATCATTGAAATCTCTATCAACTTTGTAGCACGTCTTTTCCATGTTATGCAACTCAATCCAAAATTTAAGCCCTTTGTTCTGAATTTCCCTTACATGGTCTTGAGTTTACTAAGGTATTGCATAAATTGGGTCATCATGAAGCGTCGCCATCTTGTCTCTCTTCTGAATAATCAGTCTCTTACACTCTCCCCTGCTCTTCTCAACTTGTCTCATTCCCATCATTAGTCATTAATCACCTTCTGCTCGAAAGGCCGCCGCAGCAAAAGACATTGGCATAGTTTGATGTAGCACTCCTTTGGGCTTGCACCTATAGTGGTTTCCTTGTTCCCAACCAAAATCCTTCTAATTTATTTTATGCTCGTTGTTGCTCATTCCAAACCGCTAAATGTCGTGCAATTCCTTAAAATGTTGCCGCTCGAATATGCTTCCGACTCCTTCGCTCAATCTCATGTACTTCTGTTTGTTCCAACCGTCCTGATGGCATGCTATTCCTTCCAAGTGTTGTCGCTCAAGCTAGCTCTCGATTCTTTTGCTTGATCTCGCAACCTCAGATCACCTAAAACAACGACATTGCATTGATGCCCCGCACAAATCCTTCAGACTGTCGTCGCTCGTGTCCCTTTTGAACTATTCCGCTTGTCCTGCAGCGGCCGACAATGAGTTAGCGTGAAACTCCATGATCTTCTTCATCATTTTCTCCGGAACCATGAATCTCCCTTCCATAGATAAAAATTGTCTCTCCATAAGTGGTAAACTCTCAACAATGTCAGATCTAATTTTACTCAACTCTTTCTCTAATTTTTTTTTGGAGTATAAATTTTTTCGGCTGCTGTTACTCTCTGAATGTTTTCTATCACTAAGGCCGAACTTTGTCCCCGCAATCTCGTCGTTGGTTTCCCAACTAACTCAAATGACGACTGTAATGAGAGGTTCGATGGTTACAAGCGATTGCGACTTAATAGTCTCGCAAATGATCGTCGTTGGCCTCTCACTAGTATTCCATGAGGTTCAGTCACGAGCGATTGGTTCCCTAGAGAAATCACTAGCAATTCCGTTATTGGCACTTCCCAGCATGCGAATTGCGACTAGAGCATGTTGCAATCCTTCCATTTACTATCAACTATCCCGACATTGCTTCCCAACTAGCTTGATCACAACTGTATTGCGATATTTTGTCACGAAGGGTGACACCAGCGACTGTAGGGTGCAATCCCATCGTAGGCAAGTCTCCTTCCAGAATGATGAGTCTGCACCGAGAAAGATTTCTAGCAAAATACCAATTTGATACAAATAGGGGCCAAAATTAGTGTGAACAAAATCCAATAAATATGAACTCATATTATGGCTAATTTGATTAACACCAAGCAAAACAACTGACGCGGGGCTCATCCCTGGCTGAATTGGCTCGGGATGCCGACCCAATTCAATTGGACTAGTTCAAGGGCAGACTGACCCTTTCTATTGGGTTAAGGTTGCCACCTAGGAGGAGGGGCTTCCCCCTTGGTAATAGACACTCACACACAGACACACACACACACACACACACACACACACACACACACATATATTTGTATGTTTTCTTTGATTAGAGTTTAGTTGTTGCTTCAACTTTTTTGTTGTCATTTTTCTTCCTTACTAGGGCTGTATCAGAGGACATGTGGTGCTTCGGTTGTATCCTACTCCAAGGAGGTGGTTATCTCCTCCTATTCCCTCTCCTTTTCCCCTTCTATCTGTAGCTTGCTACTCTCAGCTAGTCAACCTCTCTCACAGCCGTATCGTCCCCTTTTCCTTCCAATCTACAACCGGCTACTCTCAGACAAACCCCCTACCTCTACCTATAGCCTACTCAACCACTTCTAACACGCCGCCACCACCTCCCTAAACAACCATGCCACCATACCCTGATGCCACCCATCTCCCTGCTATCCTACGGTCAACCACAACTGTCTCTTGCTACATTCCGAGCATTCCACGATTTACTTGCATGTTTTTCCTTCCTAAACCGCATCATGAATACCCTTGACTTATGCTCTAGTTGAGTTTGTGTCATGTTTTTGCTGTTTCCTAATTTTGAGTGTCTTTGATTGTAATAAAAGTTGCATTTTTGTTATCATCTAGGTTCACTCCGGTATCTTTTGGTATCAGAGTTAGCCCAACCCTAGTCCTATCCTAGGGATTTTAATATCCGCTATACTCCAATCCCCCTTCGACTCCCACCAATCCAAACCTTAAGTATGCCACCAAGGGGACACACGCCAGAACTTACTTGTGAAGAGATATAATGAGAGATCCGTCGACTTTTGCAGAAGCTTGCTAAGATTGTTGACGGGACATAAGGGGAAATTACACTCGATTGTGATATAGAGAGTCAGAGAGGAGAAATCAACGATAATTTGAACTTGTTCCATGAGAAGGACATACCTCGATGCTTCGAAATTCATTATCAGAGGATGTCGAGAGATGAGGCGATGTTTGGAGGACATAGAGATTTAGGAGTGAAAGTGGATCTACCAGAATTCAAAGGAAGGATGAATCAAATGATTTCATTG
Organism: Phalaenopsis hybrid cultivar; assembly: GCA_002079205.1. Lineage (NCBI taxonomy): Eukaryota > Viridiplantae > Streptophyta > Magnoliopsida > Asparagales > Orchidaceae > Phalaenopsis > Phalaenopsis hybrid cultivar. The sequence continues at coordinate 208,804 of JXCR01148521.1, read as the reverse complement.
AATGACTACAGTCGGTTGAGAGAATCTTCAAGTACAAAGAGGTGTCAGAAGACAGGATGGTGAAGCTCATGGCCATCAAATTGAAAAAAGGTGTTTTGTTGTGATGGGAAAATTTCTAGAGACAAAACAGAGATATGAAAGTGACAAGATTAGCAGATGAGACAAGATGAGGAATGAGATGCATAAGAGGTACTTTCCTCCTCAGTATCATCAGAATATGCTTTTGAGCTCTATTACCTACAACAGAGAGACCTATCAGTTGAGGAGTTCACGACAGTTTGATCAACTTTAGATGAAATGGGAGTTGGTCGAGCCCGAGGAACATACTATAGTAAGATATTTGGGAGGCCTGAAGCTAGCTATTAGTAATGATGCTCAATTTTAGCCCTATTGGTCATTGGGAGATGTTCATACCATAACATTGAAGATGGAGAAACAACATAAATAAAGCAGGCAACTGTTATCATTCAGACAACCACCTACTGCTGCAACTACCAACAAAGTTTCATATGGAGGAGTTGGGAAGATTGGCTAGGGGAATGACAAGATAGATATGAGTGGAAAGAAGTTTGAGAAGAGTAACAAACCCAATACAGTGTCTGCCATGAGATATTTTAGGTGTCATGACTGCGCACACAACCTCAAATGGCCCTACGAGCTGAGCTGCCTTCTTCAATGAACAGGATGTCATTGAGGAAGTGAGTGAGGAGGAAACAACAGAGTACCAGGATGAGGAACATTAACTATAGGGAGATAAGAGAGAGATGTTAGTCATAGAAGGGTTCTATAGGCGGAGACAGAGAAGGATCATTCGTGGATAAGACAACTTTTTTTGCACCAGGTGTACAATGAGAGGGAAGTTTGCAGCCTGATTATTGATGGTGAGAGTTGTGAGAATATGATATCCACTCTGATGATGAAGAAACTGGATTTGGCCACGCAGAAGCACTCTCAACCCTATTCCCTTACCGAATTGAACAGCGAAAATAAGATATAGGTGGACCAAAAATGCTTGGTTGAGTTTTCTATTAGAGACCAACTACAAGAGCAGGTGTGGTGTGATGTGGGACCCATGGACACTTGCCATATTTTGTTGGGAAGCCGTGGCAGTTTGACTACAAGACCCATCACGATAGGTTCGAGAACACTCATTCATTCAAGAAGGATGGAAGACACATATTTCTTTCTCCTGTCAGAGACTTGAGAGGAGTAGATACCATCAATGAAACGGTAATCGCACGAACCACTTTTATGTAGTCAGTACGAGAGGCTTCAGTGGCAATGACTTTAGTTCTAATAGAGGGAATTGAGAGGAGATTGAGTTATTGGAGTCTATACAATTACTACTGGCTGACTTTCAGGATGTGATGACTTACAACCTTTCGGAGGGGTTACCACTTTTGAAGGGCATTCAACTTGCCATAGATCTCGTACCTAGATTTGTGTTGTCAAAAAGGCTTGCCTACAAATTGAGACGTGCAAAATATGAAAAATTACATTAATAAGTACAGGATCTCGTTACGAGAGGCTTGGTGAGAGAGAGAGTAATAGCCCATGTGGTGTCTCTGCTTTGATGGTGCCTAAAAAGGATTAATCGTGGAGAATATCTGTTGATAGTCGAGCTATCAACAAGATCAACCTTAAATACATGTTCCTTTTACCTCGCTTGGATGACCCGTTGGATCAGTTACATGGAGCCATTATCTTTTCCAAGATCAACTTACACAAAGGATGTCACCAGATCAGGATGAGACAAAGGGAGGAGTGGAAGACAATTTTTAAGACCAGGATAGATTATACGAGTGGAAAACCAGATGAATCTTGCAAAAAGATCGAGGCTATCATAAGGCTGACACCCCCACAGTCCTTTACCAAGTTAAGATTGTTTTTAGGGATGACATCATTTTATAGAAGTTTTGTGAGGAGCTTCAGCAACATCACGACTCCCTTGATAGGATTTTTGAAAAGGAAGTTCCAGTGGATGGAGGCAGTTTGGTCCAGTTTCGATACTCTGAAGGAGAAGGTGACTCAGGCACCAATATTGACATTATCGGACTTTAGTTAGCTGTTCGAGGTGGTGTGTGACTCCTCAATAGTGGGGATCAGAGCAATACTGAGCCAAAGAAGCCACCCCATAGCATTCTTCTATGAGAAGTTGAATGAGTCCAGGAGAAAGTATTCGACGTAGAGTTCTTTGCGATCGTGAGAACTCTTAATCACTGAAGTCACTATCTGTTGACAAACAAGCTCACTTTTTTTTATGGACCATGAGACTTTGAGGTGCTTGAATATCTGGAACGACTTGAAAGGATGACATGCTGCTTGGGTGGAGTTTTTGGTTTTGTTCCAGATCGTAGTTAACCACAAGGCGTGAAGCTAGAATCGAGTAGCAGATTTATTGAACCGCCGTCATTTGCTGATCACATCTTTGTTGACTCGAGTCGTAGGATTCGATCGAGTGAAGGAGTTTTACTAGACGGATAAAGATTTCAGGGAGATCTTGGAGCAGTGGCAGGAAAAGCCTCCTAAGCAGTACCACAAGGCTGATGGCTATCTGTTCCACCAAAACAGGTTGTCACAACGAAGGAATTCCAGGACATTATGGCAGAGACAAGACTCGCATTTATGTGAGAACACTTTTTTTGGCCTCGACTCACGAGAGATCAAGCAATACCGAACTTGTCATGTGGCCAAAACCAGATGACAAAATGTAAGACTATACACTCCATTCCCAGTATCGGAAGCCCCGTGGTGGATGTTAGCATAGATTTGTATTGGGTCTTCCAAAGACACAACATAACATGGATTTTGTGATGGTTGTGGTGGATAGATTCTAAAAAATGACTTATTCGTACCTTGCCTCCGGATGTTGGATGCATCACATGTAGTTGATTTGTACTCAAGGAGGACTAAACAGGATACTCGGGACTATTACTTTTGACTGTAATGTCAAGTTTTTGAGTCATATATGGAGAATCTTTCGGGGGAAGCTTGACACTAAGCTTCAATCCAGCTCAGTAGCTTAGCCACAGAAAATGGTCGGATAGAAGTGGTGAACAAGAGCTTGAGGAACCTTCTGAGGTGCTTTGCGGGGAAGAATGTTAAGCAATGGGACCTGATCCTAGCTCAAGCTAAATTATCTTAGATGAATTCTGTGAATCAGACCACGTGCGACTCACTTTACTTGACTTGGTACCACTCCTTCCGACATCAGAGATTAGTGAGGATGCTAAGGAGAGGGTGCAAGAGATTCAGAAGTTACACAGAAAGCTGGGAAAGGAGATCACTAAATAGAATTGCAAATACCATAAGCAGGCAAATAAAACTAGGTAGAATGTGACTTTCCAAGAAAGGGATCTAGTGTGGATCATCCTTCGGGAAGCTCAGACTCGGGGCAAATGGAACTTTCAAGATTTTCAAGAGGCTAAATGACAACGCTTACAAGATTAATATATTAGGGGACCACAATATTTTTGCTACTTTCAATGTAATAGATTTGACTCCATGCTTCGGGCAACTAAAAGCTTCGATGAATGAGCTCGAAGCTCCTCCAACCCTTGGATGTTGACCCGGGACTCATCATTGGCTAAACCGTCTAGGGATGCCGAACAAGTTCAATCGGGCTGGTTCAAGGGTTGATTGACCCTTTCTATTGNTATATATATATATATATATATATATATATATATATATATATATATATATATATATATATATATACTATTTTCTTTGATTAGGATTCAGTTTTTTGCATTCAGTTTTTTGCATCAGTTTTTCTACCATCAGTGTCTTTCTCCCTTGTTAGTGTTGTATCCGAGGACCAGTGGTGCCCTGGCTGTATCCTGCTCCAAGGCGGTGGTTATCTCCTCGTTTTCTCCCTTTTTTCCCTCCTACCTATAGCTGGCTACTCTCAGCTTGCCAGCCTCACTCACAGCCGCAACCTCCCCTTTTCCCTCCTCCTACTTGTAGTCGGCTACTCTCAGTTGGCCCCTTATGTCTACCTACAACTTAACCAACACCCTGACACCACCTCCCAGTTGCAAACATCCCACCATACGCTGTTGTCGCCCACCTCCATTCCATCCCATCCCACATCAAACCACAACCGTCTCTTGCTACCTTCCGACCATTTCACCACTTCCATGCGTGTTTTTCCTCCCTAAACCGCAACACCAACACCCTCTACCTTAGCCATAGTGGAGTTTGTGTCGTGTTTTTGCTATTTCCTAATTTTGAGTGTTTTTTATTCTAATCCCTATTTGATTTTCAGTAATAAAAGTTGCATTTTCATCATCATCTGGGTTAACTTAACTTAACTTTGATATCAACAACTCAAATACATAAAAGATAAACACCTACATATCGAGAGGTAGACGATCTCTTCCAAACATTAGCCCTTACACCTACAACTCGAGAGGTATTTGTTCTCTCCAAAATCCTAATTATAAGACTCAAGACAACAATCTTGTAGCATAAACCTAATCCTAAACATATTAGCTCTATTTATGCTAAACAATAATGAATAAATCACTAAATTGTCCTTAAGCCATGACCTGTCTTACCACCACAAAAAGTGTGCAGTGTAAATACTTTTAAAGGTAATCTTATGATAATAATATGAAATGGTCAATAAACCGAACGGAGAAGTAGCCAACCAAGTTTAAGTTTGACATAAGTTTTTGAATAATCTCTAAATTGGAGCGTCCCATAAAATATTTACTCATAATAGAAAAGAGAGCTTACATGCTAGCTTAAAATTGGCTATAAAGGGCAGATTTGCCATGAAAAGTTAATGGCTACTTATGTTAAGGTGGATCTAAATCTTGCTAGAAAAGCGAAAGCAACTAGCTGGATGAAGGGTGCTAAATTCTTTGAAGTTTCAAATCCCCAATAACCCTAGCAAATGACCAGGGGGTGCAAGCAATAGGACTAGACTCAATTGCTCTCTAGGTAGGAGTCAAGTGGAAGACGTGTCACCATAATCAGTTGTGGCGAAGGATTTGGTTGATTATGGGGTTGAGCCATAACTAAAAGGGCAGCTGTTGAGGAGGGAGGTGGGGATTGAGCCAAAAGTGCAGAGAGTGAGTTTAATTGCCGATACTTTTTAGTTCAATTTATATCTTTATCTTGTTCGCGTTATTTCTTGTTTAGAGAGCCATCTTTACAAATTTTCTTTTACTTTCTTTGTTGAGTTAGAAGTATTGTATTTGATCTACTTATAGGGGACGATACATGTAGAAGACAATTTTTTTATGTTGATGGTGTTTGGAAGCATAGCCTCATAAGCATCATTTGGAATGGATAGTTGGTGGGCGGTGTCCTTGGCCTTCGAGTGTAGACTTTTTATTAGGTTTCAATAATCCACCTTAATACCGATGGAGAATGAAGAATCCATCAAATAAATATGTCCAACAACACTTCAACAAATTTATATACAATGAATTCTAAATCTCAAGAAATAAAATCACATCCACCTATCAATGTTCTCAGTTGTGAGCGTGGTAATTAATCAATATAACCCAAGCAAAGTTATATGTTCTTATTTGTTATTAAATAAATCATTAAATTTTCAAAAATACCATTGAAATATATGACGATAGAAGATGCCAAGTTAATTGTAACTTAGTATTAGCTATTGGCTTTGAAAGGCACTTCTAGATTCTGAGTGATAGTGCTTTGAGCTTAAATGATTTTTCGTAAGGCGCATGAGCAATATATTAGAATAACATTATACATTTATATGTGTCGTTGCTTCACCCTTTGTTACGATAATGACACTCATGCCACTTATAGATTATGTGAGCTGTTTATATACTTCTTTAAGAATGGTTTGAATTTTGGGTCTTCATTTCAGTAGGTTTATGCTACTAATTAAAGCTTGTATGTTGTGTTCTAAAGCAGTTGAAACTGCCTGCATTGCTTATGTTGGGATTATTTTTCATTTATTTTAAAACTTTGGGTGCAGGCCAGCTAAATTATTGGAGATTATGAAAGAACGTTTTGTTTCCTTAGGTGGCATCGTGTTTGAGGGAAAAAGCTTGTCCAACATATGCATTTATGATGATGTTGCGGTATGTCAAATGCTATTTTGCATGATTTTTTTGTATAACCTTTGCTAGATGTTTTTTGTACCAACAATGACTACTTTCACATAAAAAGATTTATGTTAACAATTAATTTTGAATGCTAGATACACTATCGATCATTATAGTTAATTATATCCATCATGTATCAGTATGTTGAATTTTTATATGTACATCTTCTACATTATTTGAATGTTCATCATGGCTTATAAATAAAAAGTATTCGACAGTTATGTACGGCATAGTTTTATTTTTAATGTTGCTATATCTGTATTGTTTTTGCAATGTTTTGGGATGCTAATTTTTGTTTCAAGTTACATTAGATTTTTAGGATAGATTGCAGTTTTGATTAAGAATGACATATTTATGTTTTTTGAATCTATCATACAAAGTAATGGGTATATTGATGAGAATATAACTCCTAGAGTTATGATTGCATGGTTGAAACAGATAGGTGCGTTAGGAGTATAATTATATAAGATGATATTACCAAACTTATATGCAATATTATAAAACTATAAATAGACCAAAAATGTTTTATGGATATGAGTGTTGGTAATAAAAGTGTCATTGTTAGCTAAGTGTGGCAAAAATGAGAATATTTACATTGATAAATTATTCTTAAAGTTTTAATCAGCGCAAACGTGGTCGGAGAGTGTAAAGAAAGCGGGCTTAAATCATAAAGCACGATCAAGGCGGTGAAGCATTCTTGTCATTGCTTTGCAAAGTGCTCAACATGTGCGCTCTACTGCTCCTTTTTGATCCCAGAAGAAGAATGATTTAAGGAGAGCTTAATATCATGCCTTGCTTTCAGATTGTGTGCGCGAGCCTTATAGCTCAATAGTTGGTGATTGTTTTTTTTTTTTAAATTATACCACTTTAAACGCCATAAATCATTTCAAACTTTTCATTTGCATGATGGTTTTTATATAGTATAATACTTGTTAATGTCTCTTATGTATGTTTCAGTTATTTGGAGTATGCGCTTTGGCGTGCTTCCTGTTTCAAGGCAAAAATACACCTTTGTAAGTCACATTGTTAGTTACATAATGACAATCTTTGATGGATTTATGGACTAACTAGGAAGGCTAAATTAATAAATGATTATATCTAAGAGTCATTTGGAGTGATATCTATTGAAATTAAGTAACTGTAAGCAGACTTTAGGTGTTTGGACGCTTAACAACTAAGAATAAAAAAGAGCCTATTAGGTGGCTAGATAAAGTAGTGGAGAATAATGAGGAATGAGAAGTGATTGACCTAAGGTAAGATGTATCAATGTTCTTCAAAATGATTTGCAAGCTTAACAACTTGGGCAACACCTCACGGAAATAAATGAAAATAAGGATTCATAAAGTTGACCCCAAATATTTGGATAAGGCTACTGATGATAATGATTCTTGGAAACAAGTTAAAGGGAGATTAATAGCTTTCATTTGGGCTCAACAAATTTTTTCAAAACCGTGGATTTTAATGGTCATCTTTGCCAAGAATTTTTTTTTGCTGATATAATGATTTTCAATTTAAACCCCCAAAATTGATCGATGCTAAGGTAGTTGGAATATTTGTTGAAGGAGGCCAGCTGCAGTTGACCAAGGTAATGCCAAAAAGCTACTTTTCCTTAATTTTCTGTCTTTGGAGACTTGCTGACCTTGAAAATGCCAAGTAAATGAAAAAAATATTCTTATGTAGTCTTCATTATCAATTCTTTAGTATGACTAATCAGTGGTGAGAACATTAGTAGGGGATGAGGATGTTGAGTGCTAATATGATTACAAGCTTTCTAAATGAATTTGTAAACTAAAATTAAATATCAAATGAAACTCTTACAAGAATGAGTTGAATAAATGAATCATTAAGTATACTTTTAAGTAGTTAGGCCATTTACATGAGCACATTATGACAATATCGACACAAGAGCTTAGAAATATGGACTGAGCGTGTAATGGAACTTGGAAAATAAGAAATATATTTAATTTTAAAAAAAATCCAAAGTATGAAAAAAATACTTTTTTTAATCAGAATGCATGCATCGAGTCTAATGTGTGTATCAAACAAAAGTCGAAAGGTTAAATAGTACATCAATATTGGTTTCTGTGTTCAAACAAAGCCAAGTTGGTGAGTATGCAATCCAGATTAAAGATACTCTTGTATTACGGATATACTTCAAACATATTAAAATCTTCTCTTTCCAGTATTATCAACATGTCTTAACATAAAGGAAACTTTGAACACTACGTCTTTTTTCTTCAGTTTGGGTCAATGGTTCCTTTATAATGCCTAATAGTTCGAAAAATTTAGCCCTTCTTGATGCTGGAGCAATCTTTCCCGTATTACCAAGATCCACTAGTATCAAGGAGCCGATCGCGGGACTCCCAAACCGTTGGAATCTATGCTAGTTCCCTTTTATTTTATTTTATTTTTTCAAGTATCCTTTTTTTGTGATACCGGAGTTAATCCAAACCACAATAAAATTATTCAAAAAACAAATAGAGTTACAAACAAACACTTGGAACTAGGATATAACAAAGACACAACACGACTTAACTAGGTCTTAGGTTGAAGGAGTTGCTGTTGCAGTTTACTGAGGAACACCTCGTAGGAAGTGCTGAAATGGTTGGACGGTAGTAAGGAATGACTTTGGTTGGCTGTCGGATGGTAGGAAGGTGGATGGCCACAAGGTATGGTGAGGTGGCTACAACAAGGAAGTGGTGGCAGGGCATTGGAAGGGTCGGGTAGGCTCACGACAGCAAGGAAAGGAGTTGCGGGGCTGCAGTAGTATAGTTGGACGGCTGGAAACCGATATGACCGCAAGGAAATGGCTTGCAGGGCTGTGGTGGTGTTGTTGGATGGCGAAACAGGGGTAATTCAACAAAAGTAAGGAGCGGTGGACTGCAACAACTAAGGTGGATGTCAAGGACAATGAAAGCAGCGAAGCCGGTTGCTGGGACAATGAGGGGCAGTGAAAGGGGAGGACGGTGAACTGCGGGACAACAAAGGGGAGGGCTGTTTGGGGATTGCTTCAACAAGGAGAATGGTTGGAAAGGTTGCAGAAGAGTTGGCTAAAGATAAATATTACCGCGAGATCGAGCTACAGTTGGAGCACTACTCAAATCTTTCTGGGGATTGCTTCAGCGATGGGGATGATTGGAAAGGTTGCAGAGGAGTTGGGTAAGGATAAGTATCCACACGAGAACGAGCTACACATGGAGTAGCACTTGAACTCTTTGAGTCGGCCACCAACTTGGACAAGTTATAGCTGGAGTACCTTTTCGACTTCAGATACAACCCTAGAAAGGAAACACCTGCAGCGGGTCTCTGCTTGAACAGAAACACATGCCAAAGTTGAAGTAAAAAACCAAAGAATCACATAAATAGGCTTTAAATACTTAGGATTTGATCCCCTAATGGAAAGGAGGCGCTAAATCAATGTGAGAGTTGACCGGCACTCCCAGGCCTGGAACGGTTTTGGTCCATACAATAGATTCACGGGACAAGACTCCCGCAGCTTTTTATGCCCACACACTGTAACATTAGTCGTGAGGGGGGGGGGGGGGTTCCGTTAGTTCCCACTTCATTTTGATTATTTTTTTTGGTTCTTATCTATTTATCTAATTTCTAATTAGGTATTTAATTTGAGATTGGGGTGTAAACGAGCCAAACACGAGCTCATGTTCGGCTCGTTTATATTTCGAGCTCAAAAAGTGTTCGTGTTCGGCTCGTTTGCTTAGCGAGTTGAACACAAGCTCAAAAAGCTGTTTTTAGTCTTTTGTATCTTTTTGTTGGGATATCGTTGTACCATGTATCGTATGAGTAGGACATCATCTGTTGGGCCCTCTCATACAACTTTTTGNTTAGAAATATGGACTGAGCGCGTAATGGAACTTGGAAAATAAGAAATATATTTAATTTAAAAAAAATCCAAAAGTATGAAAAAAATACTTTTTTTAATCAGAATGCATGCATCGAGTCTAATGTGTGCATCAAACAAAAGTCGAAAGGTTAAATAATACATCAATATTGGTTTCTGTGTTCAAACAAAGCCAAGTTGGTGAGTATGCAATCCAGATTAAAGATACTCTTGTATTACGGATATACTTCAAACATATTAAAATCTTCTCTTTCTAGTATTATCAACATGTCTTATCATAAAGGAGACTTTGAACACTACCTCTTTTTTCTTCAGTTTGGGTCAATGTTTCCTTTATAATGCCTAATAGTTCGAAAAATTTAGCCCTTCTTGATGCGGGAGCAATCTTTCCCGTATTACCGCGATCCACTAGTAACAGGGAGCCGATGGCGGGACTCCCAAACCGTTGGAATCTATGCTAGTTCCCTTTTATTTAAATTTTTTTGTTCAAGTTCCCTTTTTTTGTGATACAGGAGTTAATCCAAACCACAATAAGTAAAGCAAATATTATTATTCAAAAAACAAATAGGGTTACAAGCAAACACTTGGAACTAAGATATAACAAAGACACAACACGACTTAACTAGGTCTTAGGTGGAAGGGTCGGGTAGGCTCACGACAGCAAGGAGAGGAGTTGCGGGGCAGCAGTAGTATCGTTGGACGGCTGGAAACTGAAATGACCGCAAGGAAATGACTTGCAGGGCTGTGGTGGTGTTGTCGGATGGCGAAACAGGGGTAATTCAACAAAAGTAAGGAGTGTTGGACTGCGACAGCTAAGGTGGATGTCAAGGACAATTAAAGCAGCGAAGCCGGTTGCTGGGACAATGAGGGGCAGTGAAAGGGGAGGACGGTGAACTGCGGGACAACAAAGGGGAGGGCTGTTTGGGGATTGCTTCAGCAAGGAGGATGTTTGGAAAGGTTGCAGAAGAGTTGGCTAAATATAAATACTCCCGCGAGATCGAGCTACAGTTGGAGCACTACTCAAACCTTTCTGGGGATTGCTTCAGCGATGGGGATGATTGGGAAGGTTGCAGAGGAGTTGGGTAAGGATAAGTATCCACACGAGATCGAGCTACACATGGAGTAGCACTTGAACTCTTTGAGTCGGTCACTAACTTGGACGAGTTATAACTGGAGTACCTTTTCGACTTCAGATACACCCTAGAAGGGGAACACCTGCAGCGGGTCTCTGTCCTGAACAGAAACACATGCCAAAGTTGAAGTCAAAAACAAAGGAATCACATAAATAGGCTTTAAATACTTAGAATTGGATCGCCCAATGGAAAGGAGGCGCTAAATCAATGTGAGAGCTGGTCGGCACTCCCAGGCCTGGAACGGTTTGGTCCATACAATAGATTCACGGACAAGACTCCCGCAGCTTTTTATGCCCACGCACTGTAACATTAGTCATGAGGGGGGGGGGGTTCCGTTAGTTCCCACTTCATTTTTTATTTGGTTCTTATCTATTTATCTAATTTCTAATTAGGTACTCATGTTCGGCTCGTTTATATTTTGAGCTTAAAAAGTGTGTTCGTGTTCGGTTCGTTTGTTTAGCGATTCGAACACGAGCTGTTCACGAACAAAGAATCGTTTTGACAACCCTAATCACATTGTCATAAAATGTTAAGGATTGGGGCAATATTTAAAAGTTATTGTTTATATAAAAATATTATTTGAATTTAATTTAATAATTTTTTATTCTATTTTCTTAATTAATACTTTTAATTGATTATAATTCTTTGTAGTCATGTAGTTGATTAAATTTTTTAAAAATACTAATCATCAAAATATGGGATTTGCCCGATGGCGATTCCTTACGTTGAAACTATCAGCTTCTTCCACGAGCATNATCATCAAAATATGGGATTTGCCCGATGGCGATTCCTTACGTTGAAACTATCAGCTTCTTCCACGAGCATCGTCGTCCCCGACGACGAAGATTCGTGTCATTCGGCTTTGTCGTACCCGACAACGAAGGGCTTCTCGACTTCGTTCTGCTCGCGAGTCGTCTCCTTCCTGCCAGACGACGAGCTTTGTCTCGTCCTTCCATCTTCGTTTCCGACGACAAAGGGCTTCGCTCCTGCTCGTCGGACCGTTGTTGTTTCCCTGTTTCTGTTTGAGATTTGGGTTCCCTTCGTCGTTGCTTCAGCTCCAGTGTCGCGCGTGGGGTTTTTGTTCCTGTTTGGGGGAATGGCCCCGAGTTATGCTGCAGCTATCTTCGGGGGTTCTACTCTCGGGGCAGGCGACCGTTANTTAATAAGAATTATGTAGCTAATTATTAATATTCAAAGAATTTCGAGTTCATAATCGACAAATTAGTAGCTGAAATCAGCATTAAAAATTATTTATTAATTTTTTTTATATGAAAATTCTAGATTGTTGTTTGAATTTTTAGCTCATTTATTAGCTCGTTTAAATACTTGTTCACTTGCCATAAACAAATCAAGTTCAAACATTGAAAAATTTAAACAAATCAAACTTGAACAATGTATTAAAGCTCGACACAAGCTCAAGTCAAATATGAATAACTTATATTTATACCAATTCAGGTCCGAACAATGATATACTCGGCTAGGCTTAATTACAGCTCTTCGCCAACTCCCACATTACCGCCAAGATATGTTCTTGAGGCTACATGACTTACATTAGGGGGAGTAGTTAGTGGAGGAGTTCAATGGAGTTTAAGCAGCTTATATTGAAATGTGAGTTGAGAGAGCCAGAGGAGAACACCATAGCAGTTATTTGGGAGGCCTAAAGTAAAAAATTAGCCCCTTCATTCAGCTGCAGCTTTACTAGTCATTGAATGATGTTCAAGCATTGGCTCTGAAGGTGGAGAAATAACAAAAACATAGCAGGACACCACCTTCATTAAGACAGTCATCTACAATAGCTGCCAGTTAGAGTAAACTTGAGGAAGGTGTGAAAATTGTCCAGAAAGATGATAGAGTTGATCCGAGTGAGAAGAAGTCCGAGAGGAGCAGTCCCAACACAATGCCCGCAAGAAAGTGTTTCAGATGTCATGAGCTTAGACACATCGCCTCAAGTTGACCTATTGTCAGAGTTGTCTCTTTTATGGAGCAAAGAGTAGTAGAAGTGGATAGTGGTACTGGAGACACAAAATATAGTGAGGATGTGTAGGAATACCTACTTTCAACTGAAGAGGGCGAAATGCTTGTGGTTCGATGGTTCATTCAGACCAAGGCTACTAGAGAGTAGCAGTGGCTTCGCCATAACATCTTTTATGTTTGTTGCACAGTGAAGGGAAATGTGTGCAACCATATCATTGATGGAGGTAGTTGTTAGAATGTGTCTATATGGTTGACAGACAAGTTTTGTCTCAGTATTCAGAGACATGCCTAGCTATATTCCTTGACTTGGTTGAAGAAGGTGAACAGGGTTGGCATTGATAGAAGATGTCTTATAGAGTTTTCTATTTGGGATCAGTTGCATAGCCAGGTGTGGTGTGATATTGGACCCATGGATGCTTGTTACATTTTGTTGGCGAAACCGTGACATTTTGATCACAAGACTCAACATGATGAGTTCAAGCACACTTATTCATCATGGAAATTGAATAGTTCTTCTGCCTTCTACGGAGTTCTAGGTTTAGGTACTCTTGTCATGAGCAGGCGCCAATGGGATTAATTTTGTTGATGTTAGAGGGTAGTGAGACAGATGAGCCGATATCAAAAACATGGCAGCCGTTACGGAGAGAGCTTCAGAATTTCTTGATCGACAAGTTACCACCAAGGCTACCACCATTAATGAAGGTTCAACCTGTCTTCACCTCAGAGAGGAATGAGCCAAGCTTGAGCTACTTTTGGTGGACTTTTTGGAGAACGTTTGACATAGTTTTAGTTCAGTTTAACAATGTACCCACAGATTGTTGGATAGATAGAGATGACTACTCATACTTTTGGAAACCTTTTAAGGTGTTTTGTGGGATAGCGTATCCAATAGTGGGATCCTGGTGCTTCTAGAGACTTTGTCAAAAGTTCTCTAATCTCGGGAGATTATGGCATCTTCGCCACCTTCAACTTGATTGGCTTCATGCAATATCTTTAGGAATTAGAAACTTCGATAGATGAGGTCGAAGCTCCACCAATTCCAAGAAAATGATGTAGGAATCGTCTTTACTACGTTACTGCGATCCCATGTTATCAGGGAGCCGATTGCAGGACTCCCAAACCGAAGGGTTCCTATGCTATTTTATTTTTATTTTTTGTTTTTTTTTCTTCAAATTTTCTTCTTTTGATTATTCCTTTATCATTATTACCAATCTATCTAGTTTCTAATTATGTATTTATCTTAAGGAGACTTATATATATGTTATTCTAGGGTTTGATTTTCAGTTTTTGCTGTGTTTCATCTCGGGGCAGCCATCGGTGTCTCTTTTCCTTCTACCGGTTGTATTAAGGGTTCCAAGTGGTGCTCCGGTTGTATCTTGGTCTTCAGGTAGTGTTTTTTTTTTCTTATACTGTTCCCCATCCTTTCTTGCATCGACTCACTTCACCCTCGCTGCTTGCCCCTTGTTGCCACCACCCAGAAAACAGCAGACCTGCTATTTTCCCCCTATTTTCTTTGCTTCCTCCACTTTGACAGCTCCTCCAAAGCTGTTCTTGCTGTTCGCCGCCTCTCCTTTGCTGCTAATGCATTCTCTCATCGCTGCCGCCCCTTTCCAACCAACTACCTCCATCATAGAATCAACTCTAGTTTGGGCGTCGTGTTGTTGTTTTCCTGTAATTTCAGATTTGAATTCAGTAATAATATTTGCTTTCCCTTTGAATGTTTGTTAAAGTTTGGTACCACTTTTATTTCGCCTTAAATGCATTGTATGCATTGATTAGTCTGATGATGGATCCACTTGGTATATGGTGTTTATACTATGCTATTCACATTGTTGTTACTATGCGAATGAAAATTTTCTTCCAAGCACCAACCGTGGTATCATTTCAATCATAAGTTTTTAAATAGATAAGGTGGCGGTGGACACTGTTTTGTATAATTCTTATTTTAGAAGCAGTTTGGAGATGGTAAGCAGCACATGTCTTGATGTCATAGTATATGATGTACCATATGCATATTTGATCATCCTAAGGAAACTAAATTTTTCATAGTCAGATTTCTTTACACTTTCAGCCTTTCCAACTCGAGACATTTAAAAAGCGGTAAAAAGAAAAGAGTCAGGATGTGTGTACATGGAATAACTTATTTCAAACACTTGCTGACTTGTAGCTGATAGCAACTTCATCTACTAGTTTGACTACACTGGCAACCATTATATATTTGGCTTGATCCGAGTCAATTTTTGAGTGCACTCCTTTTTTTCTGATGCTTATTAGTGTTGCTTCCCTCAGGTTTTGAAATTGAATGATGGCGGTACATTGTCCTCATATCTTGTTGTTGATTCAATGGGCAACTTCTCTCCATTGGTGAAACAGGCAAGCTTCTCAATTTGCTTACTTTTGATAAGCATATATGATTTTCAAAACACTAAGGAAGTTGAAGTCCCATGACCGACCATACTTATATATTAACTTCTAATCATGTTAATATTTTATTGAATGTAAAGAAGGCAAAAAATAAATTGTAGCATTAAACCAATTCTTGTCTTATAATTTTATTAAGCTTTATTGTTGCCTGGACATCTTTAAATGGAATAGTCTATGCATGTTTTGGTGTCAAAAGTACTGAAGCATCAGAGCTATAACAATATTCGTGAAAGCAAAGTATTACTGATATATGAATATCTCAAAAGTCATATATTGGCATTAGCTTTTGATAAGAATAGCATGTTTGTGCTACTTGGTCTCAGGTGATCCAAACTGTTACCATTGCAATTTTAATTTTTTCTTACCCAGTTTTAGATAGGTTTTGTTCATATGCATTTAGATAATTGCAATGCTTTTTAATTTTATATTATTTAGCGATTTTTAACATCTCAAACTGTAACTCTACTTCTAGATAAGATCAGCCCGAAAACCTGATGGCATCTGCCTTGTGGTAGGTTCGTGCAGCCGTGGTTTTTACGACAACTCGTCAAGTGACATTATATTCAGCAATTTTTCAGCGAAAAGATTTAACAATATGGAATTACAGTACTTTTGGGAGGTGAACAACATTCCTTTTCCATGAGTTCCATATCCCGAAAAAATGCTTTAAAATAAACTCATGAATTTTGAAACATAATAATGTGACATTTTTTTTTGGAAAATCCATGCTCAAACTTTAGTTCCATAATCAAAACTTATATTATTTTTTTGTAAATTCTTTTTCCTGAAACATTTTCTATGATGCCATGAAGAAATTTTCTAGCTTTTCTTTACATTTTATTGTATGATGTTTTACAGGCATTTCCGGCTGGCTCTGGCCCTACGGATAGAACTACTTACATGTTCACTTACGTTGATGCAAAACCAGGTGCACCAAAGTTGGAAGAGTTGTTAGAGGATTATTGGGATCTATTGCCACAATATCAGGTTGGTTTTCATGTTGCGACTCCACTTCCAAGTCCGAAACTTGCATTTGTGTCATTGATGTGCTATTTTGGGGAACCTAGTTTAGTGATTCTAAAATTGAATCCATCTTCGCATATGGCTTGTGTGAGTAACTTGCCTGCACTTTTTCCAATACAAAATGTTTGGTCAACTTACGCTACCGTGTAGATGAATTCTTGAAAGTACCACAAATTATCCATCTTCTTTTAAAATTAATTTTTCTTTGTAGATGAATTGTGGATATTTTGGTAACTAGGATATTTCTTTATGCTAACTTTTTTGGTTAATTGCTTTTCTTTTCGAAGTTGGGCACTCTAACGCTTTTAGGGGCATCCCAGCGCCAACCAATATTGTTGCCCAACCGCCCAGTAAACCGAGCACTGGGAAATCTAGTGCTTTGGATGGGCACAACTATGTTGCGGGTGGCCATTTTTAGGTTCGAAAACAGAACATGCGGAATTTCGACGCTCGGGACGGGCAATTCGACAGTCAGAAGAAAAACTCCTTACAGAGTGCATAGAAAGGCACGCCCGGGAGTAGCGCTCCTGCGCTAGGAGCAATCTCTCTTCAGATTGGGTTTTAAGTCCTTGACTTCTATACGAGGTAGGTATCTCTTGGCAGTGTGTGTAACAGGAGTGTGACAGAGAGAGCGGTGCAGCGAGTTTTGCATTGGATTTCCTTAGATTGCTCTTGTGCAATCGTGAGAGGAAGAGCATTCTTGAGTTCCAGGCTTGTAGAGAAGAACTACGACTGTGGTGTAATTTGTACATTTCTTCTACGTTCATCGTATAATTTTTTGTTGTAGTATAGCTCCATGTTTTTTTCTCGTTCTCGGATTTTCCATGTCAAATCTTATGTGTTTTCTAGGATTTTTTATGTTGTGTTCTTTTTCATTTTTTTTGTTTCAGATCTCTCGAATCGGTGTATTTTTCCGCGGTGTGATTTGATTGTGACTTGATCGAATTCGATTTTTCTGTCCCAACAAGTGGCATCAGAGCGAGGTTTTTTGAAGATCTTTAATTTGAGTGAGCAATGATTGACGAAGCGAGGTAAAAGATGGAGAAGTTGAATGGTTCGAACTTTGTATTCTGGAAAAGGTGAGTTGAAGATTTACTATATCAAGAGAAATTGTATATGCCATTGGAAGGAATTAGGAAATAGCCGCAATCTATAATTCAGGAGGAATGGGAAGTGCTTGATTGAACAAAATTGTGTTTGATCCGTTTTTCAGTTTTATCATATGTTGCTGTTAACATTGTAAATGAGAAAACTACAGTGAATCTTATGACGTGATACCAGAATTAACCCAAACCACGAAACAAGACACGAATTTATTAATAACTTGAAAGAAAATTACAAGTACTAGTCGACACATAAAGACACAACATGCTCGACGAGGAGGGAGTCCGGAGAGATGGTGCCGGAGCGGTATGTCACGGACAAATAGTCCCACATTGGCTAGGTGTAGGGCCGAAAAGCAGTATTTAAGTCCTGGGCTGCCCACCACCCATAAGGGCTCTTTTGGGAGGTGACAAGTGGTATCAGAGCAGACTACTGTCTGCCAGGTGTGTGGACACTCCATGGTCCAGTGGGACCCTCGGTGGAGCCGATCAGTGACGAGGGGCGTCCGTGATTGGGTGGAGGAGAATGTCACGGACAAATAGTCCCACATTGGCTAGGTGTAGGGCCGGAAAAGCAGTATTTAAGTCCTGGGCTGCCCACCACCCATAAGAGCTCTTTTGGGAGGTGACAGGTAGCTGTGGTGAAGACCGGAACGGTGTCGGGTGAAAGTAGGTCTGCGCTCGTCGAGGCGTCGAACCGCAATCGGAAGAGGCGGGAACGATGTCGAAGACTAGAATCTGGGGGCGGCGGGAAAGACAGCTAAAGTCGAGGAATGGAGGCACGGATAGCAGTCGAGGCCAAGTAGCGGAGGAACGGATGGCAACTGAAGCCAAGGAGCGAAGGCACAATGACTGTCGAAACTGAGGAGCGGAGGCACGGACGGCGTAAGACTGCAGAAGGTTGGGGAGGAGCTGGGGGCGTTGGGAGGGACTGATGGGGACTGCTCCCTGCTGTGAGGGAGTTGATAGAGGCTGCAGAATGCAGGTGGGGGCGTGCTGCAGCATTGGGAGGCGCTGGGAGGACCTCAAGGAGCTTGCAGTTTGCTGTGGATGTGGCGACAGAGGATAGGGGGGCAGAGGAGCTGTCGGCTGGACGGCTGGATGGGCAGCAGGTGGGCTACGGCTGCCTGTAGGGGAGCTACAGGTGGACCGGCACTGGTCTAGAAGGCAAATAGGCGGTGTTTGCATGCAAGGAAGCTGCTGGGGAGAGCTGCCAGAGTGTATGGAGGTGAAACAAAGGTGGGGTGGCTGCAAACCTGCAGGGAAGCTGCAACGGCTTGGCGGGAAGCTGAGGGAACATCAAGGTCTCTTGCAGCAGTGGGTTGGCAGGGAGTTGGCTGGCTGTGCTGGAGAGAGACTGGAACGAAAGCGGGTTGCGGGACTGCGTGTTGGAATCGGGACATCGAAGATAAACACCACCTCAGACAGGGTTACGGCCGGAGCACCTTCATAGTCGTCGGATACAACCCTTGAAACGGAAAATATTCAGACAAAAATGAACTCAGATTTCAAAACAAGGACCCTCAACACTAGACACTTCAACTCCTATTTATAAAAGACTTGACTCTAATTTAGGAAACATTTAAATTAAGAAAGAAGAATAATAAAAAATCAAGATCTTAGATTTTAAGAAAGGTTTAACTTAGCGAAGGAGAATAAAATCAGGATTTAAGCTTTTAGGAAAGGATTTAAATTAGGAAACGGCTTAGGAAGGAAAATAGGAAGAGGAAGAAAGGAAAGAGGAAGGAAGGGAGAAAAAAGAAAGGAAAGTGGAGGAGGGAGGGAGCGTTGTCCCCCCTTCCGAGAGGATTGACCGGTCCAGCTGGGCTGGAACCGCGCCCAGCCGGTCCACCAGGAGTCCTGCGTCATGGCGACTCTGATAAGGATGTATGAGAAGCCTTCAACTTCAAATAAGGTTTTTTTTATGAATAGATTATACAATATGATGATGGGGGAAGGGAGTATGGTGGCTGAACTTTGAATAATCTCAGCATTGTGAAAAACCAATTGTGTTATGTGGGCATCAACTTCGATTATAAGGTCAGTGCACTGATAATTCTATCTTCATTGCCAGGCCGATGAGATGGACTGATTATAGTGGTGAGTAACTCAGTTAATATGAATGAAGAAGTTCACAAGAAGGTGAGTGGTAAAACTTCAAATTTTGCATTGAATATTGAGAACAAAGGAATGAATCTAGATAGGAACAAGCATAGACAGATTGAAGTCCAGTTGAAAAAAAGTCTAGGTTAGGGTGAATTTTAGAACTGTGGGAAGAGAGATCACTTTAAGAATAATTGTAAAGCTCCGAACAAGGCTTATGGTGGAGGTCAAGATAAAAATCTTTCTACAAATATCTCCACATGAGAAATTCAAGGTGACTACTCCCTAATTTTATCCCTAGATAATATTGAATATTGGATAGTATATTTTGGTGCCTCTTTTCATGCTTTCGATAATAAAGAGGTGTTTAAAACTATACTTACATTGATATAAAGAATGATATTTAGGAGATAACAAGACTTGCAGTATTGTAGGAAAGGGAATATCATATTTGCTAAATTAAACAGTCCGGAAGCTCAGTGAAGTTAGACATGTTTCAAATTTGAAGATAAATTTGATCTCTGTGAGCCGGTTTGCAAAGTCATGACACGTGTTTCAAGACTAGCTTGGTTTTGTTCTGCTATGATCGTAGGAATCTTGGCTTCCTGTTGCTGTATCGTGTCTCATGTCCACAGACATCTTATGTCAGGTTTTACTTCTTAAACCCTTCATTTAGTGACACAATTTTACTATGATGAATTTAAGCTACCCTAAATGTTCTTAAAGACAGATTTTTTAATACCAAGCAATATGATATTGATATATACTTAAATAGTTCCTAATAATAGATAATTATCTTATAAGTTCTTACTGATTTTCATTCATAGTGGCGTGTGATAGTTTTATGTTTGTTTGCCATCTCCTTTCTACCTCATGGGGCTTTAAATTTCTTTGAATGATTTGAGATGCACATCCATGGTCTATTAAGTATATTTAATATTAATGTTTGTAATATAATTACTGTGATTTTGTTCCAGTTCATTTTGCATGTTGAAACACGCTCTTCATGAGTATCTTTCACACTAATTCCAAATCACAAATTTTGTTGATAATAAGCATTTAAATTTGTTTTTCTTATGGATAACTCAGTGGCCAATTTCTATAACTCATGTTGACTGACAAATCATTTTGCAGGGAATTGCTATTGACAATTTAGAAGTTCTCAGAGTTGTATTTGGTATCTTCCCTACTTTTCGTGACAGGTTAGAATAATATTTTTTAATTGTAACATTTCCATGTCCGGACTACAAATTATGATGTACATTAAGATATTTTATCAGGAAATATTTTTATATTTAATTATTGGAATTTCTCTATCAGCTATGGAGTGATCGTTTTTGTCATCTCAAGGCGAGCTTTCTCCTCTGAAAAATTCACTTGGCATTATTTGAGTGTCATATCTTATTTTTCAGAAAAAAAAATAAATAGCATCGATGAAATACTACCTACTCTCATTTATGAATTTTATATTCTTGATTCAAGTTTTCTTATGAGAGTAAACACGTTTTTATTCTTATGAGAGAAAACCTATTTTTAATAATGTGTCGCGATTATAAAAAGATCTACGTTATTTAATAAATTTTATGGTGGGATGAATTACCATATGATTTGACCTAGTACAATACTTTAGAGTGGCGCCATTCTCATGCTCCGAGGAATTAATGAGGGAAATTGCGACAAACCCAATCAAATTTCTATGTATCCATCGATTTGGATTTCTTGTCATAGTCAGAGAACAACATATTTCTACCCTTGACTTAATGGTCATTGTTAGTAACCATGAGTCATCTTATTTGAAAGGGACCTCTAAAACCAAGGGTAAAAAAACTTGCCAAGCAGACCAAGTTCACATTTTATAGGGTTTTATGGCTAGCATATGCATTTTACGACATTATGACTTGGAGATATATCCATTGCGGAACATGTCATTGTAGGGTTCTCATGCTCCTAGAAGGCATTTGGGAAGCGGATCACGGGCAGGTGGTTGTGAAATAGTGAGAGAATGTTAATATGTATAGGTGTCGCTGTTGGAAAAGGTCATGGGGATAAATCTGCTATTGGAACAGCAGGTTCGACATCGTTGACAGCTATCCCAGATTCACAGCTAAGGGAACTCCAAATCAGCGATGTTAGGGTGGCAAGGAGGGCCCACCACCTGTTCCTTAGTAAGATACATGCACACTACTTACAAAAGGAAATGAAAGAACACTCCCAAAAGCATAAAATAAAGAATCACGTTTCTGAATGATACGACAAAACCAAAAGTTCCCTAAATTAGTAAAATAATAACATATAAATAGTTTCTTAAAAGCAAATAACCTAACTAGAAAATAGAGGAATAGTAAAGAACTAAAAAAGAAAGAAAAATAGAAGGTAACTTGCTGCTGTTGGCCAACTTTTTTATTTTTGAAAATTGAAAATAATTTTGAAATTTAATTTAAAATAAGAAGTATATAATTTGGGTTTTGAAAGTAGTGTTTAATTTTTGAAAAAATGAGATCAAATGAATCTCATTTGTTCAATAGTTTGTATAATTGTGTTCGATACCATGAATACTAGACATTTTCGAAAGGTAAGTGTATATCTCGACGATGAACTCAATCCTGCAAACTAAGAGATTTATGACATTTGTTTGGTCTGCGAACCTTTTATGTGTGACCGACAAGTTCTTCTATTTAATATAAAGAATAAATAGGGTTTGTTTTTACCTGGGTTTCAAGTTCCCTATAGAGGCAAACTCCTATAATTAATTACATCCTAAATGACGGGAGTCACTTGAGAAAACTCTCGATAATGATCAGAGGTACTAGTCTTCAAGAATTCAAAGTTTAGATTTTCACGGTAGGACGTGGAAAAACAAGTGGGAGTTGCTCAAATAGGAATAGTTATTTTCAGGAGTCCAAAGGAAGGAAAAGATAGGGATGTCACAGATCCTGAGAAGAAACCTCAGTGACTTCCCAAACTATCCTAATATGTGGCTGAGTTTTAGACATGATGTTATTTAAGTGTTTACTCCTGTCAATTTTACAATTTGAGACTTACATGCTTCCAATTATGCAAATAGCCTATAGAGATATGATGGTTTAAGTCGTACCATACAACAACCTCGGAACCTAAAACGAGTTAGGACTGACGCTGCACAATAGGTTTGCACAGGAGCCTAAAGAGTGTGTGAGGATTTACGTTGCGCTGAGCTACCTCGAAATTCTATGTGTTATTAATTAGACTAAGGAGAGAGAGATTGCTGAAGAATATCCTTTTGTTGCTCTATCCAAGCTTCTTATCGTGCTGCCCATAAAATTGTCTCCAGGCTTATCGTCGAAGTAGCAGTCCTAAGTCTAAGGTTCAAAAGATTTTACCATGTTTGTTTAAGTGACAAGTTTTTGTTTTGTTATCATTATGGGGGATTCTTCAAACTCCTCGTCGAAGTAGCAGTTCTAAAGTCTAAGGTTCAAAATGTTGTATCATGTGTGTTTCAAGGTTTTGGTTTTGTTGTCATTATGGGGAGGTTAAAGTTGATTAAAGCGATACCGGTTAGGATCTCACGGTTCCCTCGTTCCAGTATCACTATTTTATTTTGAATTTACTTAGTCTAAATGAGTTGTGAAACTCGTTTAAATTGGGGAGATCTCGTTAGCAACCGTGGGTTACTCCTCCGAGGGACTCCGGTAAATTCAAAAGTACGTGTTATGTTTTTGTTTTTGTTGTTTTTGTTTTGAAAATTTTGTTTAATTTTTTAAAACCGTTTTGTTTTTAAAATGAAATCACAATCAGTACCTGCATAATGTGTTAGAGCAAGAGTACATGTACGTGTACGTTACATATCTGCTGCTGCTACCCTGTTGCATATTTAGCTCGCAAAGCATAATATAATTTGCAGGGAATTTAAATAAATTGCAGAGAAAAGAAGGAAAAAAATAAGCAGCAGAATAAATCATAACAACAGCTAGGAACTCCAAACAGGTAATCCCAAGGTTCCGAACAACACTCCCTAGCACCAAACAACAGCTTTAAGCTTCTAAACAACAATTCCTAGCACCAAACAGCCATCCTAAGCGTCCGAACAGCACCAAACAGCCATCCAATGCGTCCGGACAACACCAAACAACCATCCTAAGCTTCCGAACAGCACCGAACAACTATCCTAAGCTTCGGAACAACACCAAACAGCAATCCTAAGTTCTCAACGACTCTAAACAGCCATCCTAAGTTCTCAACGGCTCCAAACAGCCATTTTATACTTCCAAACATCAACTTGGACATTTCCTACAGCTTCCAACAGCGATCGACAACAGCACTTATACAACCATTTCTTAGCCCAAAAAGCACTAAACAACAGCCTACAACACTTGTAAGCTTTCAAACAGCAGTTCCTGCACTTTCCCAACTCAAAACAGCATTAAACGACAATCCTAAGCTGTCTAAACAGCTCTCTTAGCAGGTCCATGACAACATTTTAATCTTTCCGAAACAGTGAACATGCAGCCATAAAAATGGTTATTAAATCCTAAAGAAGCAAAGATGTGCTTCTCATTAAGCAACGGAAACACTTCTTATGTAGAATTAAGGGTTTGGGTGGTGTAAAGAGAGTTTAAATTTCACATATGTTAAAATATAAGAGTGGTGTGGGATGCATGTAAATCTTCCTTAAAAAAAAACAATTCAGGTAGGCAAGCTCATTTAATAGACATAAGGCTCTTTATGATTTTGACAAGAAAAGATCTCATAGTGACGGAAGATTTTAATCGTTACCAATCTTTTAATCATGCTTAGTTGCTTATCACACTATAATGATATTCTCAACCTATCACTATCATTTAACTTATAGATAATTACAGAACTTCATATTAGAGTAGAGAATAAATTAGAATCAATCGTTGTGAGATAGTGTTGTGAGTCAAAGCAAATTAAATGACTTTGAAATGATTCTTAAAGTGCAGATGGGCGAACATAGAGTGCCAAAGTAGAATATAAAAAGAGTTACGAAAGATTTACTGGCATACCACTCGGTTCCTATGTAGTTACATATCTAACATCTAGACTTCAAATTGGACATCAGTACCACCTTTCAAGCGTGTCCAACGAAAGGGAGCTGCCAGAAATCAAATCCCGCTTCAAGGCACAACTAGCAGCCTCTCAACAAAAGAAGTGGGACGAACGGGCTGTTCGACCGTGGGAGAAAGGAGTAGAGCCAAACAACTATTCGATTGCACGAGGAAGAGAGGAGGCGGAGGGCTTCGGTGCAGGAGGCGTCGAACAGGGCTTCTGGTCACACGAGAGAAAAGGAACGGGGGGCTTCTGTCGTGCGAGAGGGACGACAGGCGAGCAGGATTCAGTTTGCAGAGAGGAGCAGGGATTCCAGTTCGTAGAGAGGAGAGCGGACGGGAGCGGGAAAAGAAGGTGGAGGTCGATGCAGGTGAGCGTGGGAGAGTTTCTGGGCGAGCGTGAGAGAAGAGAGTGTGAGGGGCCGAACTTTGTCGGGAGCAGGGAAGAGGAGTTCGCGGTGCGGAGGGTGGCGAGGTCGAGTGAGCCCGGGCGGTCTTCGGTTTGTCTGGGAGAAGGATGCGAGGTTGAACGAGGGCGAGCGGTGCAGAGGGTGGCGAGGTCGATGAGCCCGAGCAGTCTTGGGTTTGTCTGGGAGAAGGATGCGAGGTTGAGCGATCGAGAGAGCCTGGAGAAAGATTAAAATATATAGAGAGAGAGGGGAGCCAACCGTGAATGGTGTTGAACGCCTGAAAGAAGAGGCATCAAATTGTATAGCCGAAGTTTGGATGGAGCAATTGGTGGGGGATTAATTCGTTTCCATTGGCAAGAGGAGACTTAATTGGAAAAAAAAAAAGTTAATTCTTAATTATATTCAATTATGGTGGGATTAAATGGTATGTTTGAAATTTGAAATTTGTGAGCACTTGGGTTGCTTGCTCAGNTTAAATTCAGTTATATTAAAATTCAAAACTATAATAATCTAATTTACGCATTATTCTCTCACATTACAAAAAGCACCTTTTCTAAGGTTTCACTTTCACGTTGAGAATGGGTTTCATTGAAAATAATGTTACTATTATAATTTTCACCTCTAGCATTGAGCTGATATAAAGTTCATCAAGTGTATAGTGTTTTCCGTAATGCAGGATCTGTTTGACGGAGTTGATTTATGCGATGCTGGCCCTATGTTTGTAGAGTGAACGTTTTAATAGCTCTTGCGTCAAGCCATTTTCTTAATGTTTCAAGCCATTCCATTCTCTTTTAGATCTGTCATTATTCTCAATTTTCTGAATTTTGATTTTAGTATTCTTATATTTATTATCATGTAGTCTAGCAATCATAGCTCTTATAAATCTAATTTTGCATGTATGACTTATATGCCATTTAAAAATCTGTATATTTTGTTCCAAAATTTTCGAACTTCAACTATATATTATTTGTGAAGTTAGCGATTTTTCCCGGATACGGTCTTTAACCGTATGTTTTACCATAATTTTGAGAAGTTAAATAAATTAAGCATATACATTTAAATCTTCATTTAATACTCTTTCTATCTTTTTCTTACATCGTTAATGACCAGTGGTCAACCGCTCACTATAAATAAACCATAGAGCTATGAGATGTTTAAGCTGATAGTTCTTCTGCTCTTCTCTGTGTGAGACCAGTTTTAGACTTTAGACTTCTTCGAAGCTGAGCTGAATTTTGTATGCCGTTGTTCCTATGAATGAACCGTTAAGTAGCAGCCAAATGATTGTCACAATATAACCAGAAGTTACTGTAAATCTTCATGAATCATGACAAAGCATACAACAACATAGAGTGCAGCTACCTTGATTTTCTTGTGTTACCAAGTTTTTATCTTAAATTGTGCATCCTAGTATTGTACTTTTAAGCATAATTCATCCATTATTGGACATATTTCTCCCGTAGGCTTCCTGGCTTATTTGTTGACCTTGCAAGATGCTTAACGTTTGATGCCATCATTTCTGTAGTACTGCTAGTCTTGTAAGATATTTACTTTTCATAATCTAACATCTTTCTTTCAAATGAATATGAATGCAGCCCTCTTCGAGCAGCATTTGACCGTATTGTCCAAGTGAGATATTGAACCGTCAAAAGCACTACATTATGCAGTTTCTTTGGTACTATTTCAATGCTATCGTTTGTGCAGGTTGGTGATGCCAGCGGAATCCAATCACCGGTTTCTTTTGGTGGTTTCGGTAGCATGACACGACACCTCCGCCGACTTTCAGCTGGTATGCTTTCTAGCACTTGTGAATCTTTCCATTGGCAGTTTGTTTGTATTTCACTGAAAAGATTATGTCCTTATTGATTTTACCAACTTATGAACTCAGTAAACTACCAATATACCAAAAAAAAAAAAGTTTTATTTTAGAATTCTTTTCTTTCATCTAGCTAAAAACTAGATTTAGTAATCTGCCAGGGTATTAGTTATACTAGGTACCTTTCCATCACCTAAACTATCAAAATTCTCTACCCATATGCTCTTTAAAAAACTTCCATTTAAGATTACGTATTTTTTATGGAGTTTTCTTCTTTTAAATAGGGATATATGAAGCAGTAGCCGGGGGATTCCTTGATCAGCACAGTNTGATGGACTGGCGAGGTTTGAGATCACGATGCTGATTTCTTATTCCTCTAGAGTTGACTCCGATTGAGATTTATCTTCATATGTAGCAATTATCTTGGAATGCTAAGGTCTACTTAGGCATCTTTCATATCAGTGAGATGCAAATGATATGGGTTTCTTTGATATTAATCTTGGATAGTTGCGCCCAAACTTGAGAAGTTAGATCTTTTTTGAATTTGACATTCCTTTGCGCGGTTATGATCTTCGTTGACTGAATTTATCATCGATGTGGTGAATTCCTTCATCTCTTTTCCAACCTCATCTATATGAATCACTTCTAGGATTGGTGAAGTACTAGAACTTACAAGAAAAAGAAGGATATAAACTCATGAGTTCAACTTTATATGGGGTGGGCTTAGCGAAAGTGAATAATACCGGAAATAATATGGTCCGTCATTAAAATTAATATCATGGCTTGACCTCCTTAAATATGATGTGTATTTGAGGACTAATCAAGCAGAAGGTTTTGATCCTATGATATCTTGAATCTAAAGAGGATTGTCTAATGAGGTTGGTGATTGATAGTTGGTGTTGGCGCAAGGATAGATAGCAATTTCAGAGGCTTTCAAGAAAAAAGTGGTATCAATGAACCATATCTCATTTCCAAAGAGGAAAGTGTTGCTGAGTTATTTAAGTAAGAGTTGTTCCATGGCATGCAAGGTGTCTTCTGGTGTAATGTGTGGATTTCTATTGTGAACTCAATTAAACATGTTCTTAATATATCACTCTTTAGATGTGATCTTTTGGAAAGTTTCATATAAAAAAAGGATAAAAATAAGAGGTGTTATCTTGGTATGAAATGGGTTGAGCTAGTGACGTTAACAAGCCATTAAAAATAATTAATATCATTAATTAGTTTTAATTAAACTTAATTAATATTAATTCATCCATTCCCGCTCGTGTTTTTGCCTCATAATTTTGCGCTTTTGTTTGATGTAAAAGTATTATCCCATAACTCCATTGAACTTTCCCATCGGCCTCTTTCTCCGTTTGAGATGCACAAAACCCTTCGCTGGTTCCACTTCGTCTTCTCTGTCGCGGTGAATTTCCCCCAGGATAACCCGTCTCATCTCCTCCATAGTCGTGATTAAGGATAATATGAAACCAACAAAGTGATAGTTGTACACAGAGACCTCCGAAACTTCTCATTCCTTCTGTCACTTGCATAACCCAACAAAGAGATCGTTGTACACAGAGACCTGATCCGGGACTTGGAATTATCTAAGACAGGAACATATGATCGGACGGTGAAAATTAAATCTCTTTTATTCTGTTCCTTTTACTATATGTTAATATTCAAATATTCATTGAAAAACCTTTAAAAAATGCAATTAAATTAACAAGTAGAAATTTATACATTTTCGGTTGCTAGTCTCGGCCTCTATACACATTTGCTCTTCTTCTATTCATCTTGTTCAAAAGCTTAAAACTAAAAAAATATTAAAACAACATAATGAGTTATCTAAAAATAATCCACGAGTAATCACACTTCTAAATTACATTAACTCAAGAAAAAAATCAGTATGCATGTCGGTCTTTCATTTCTCTATAAGAAATCTTATAATATGCTAGTTTGTCATATTTTTATTAAAAATATTATAAATGCTAATGCATGAATCAATGACATATGCTAAATGAAAATACTCAATTATTCTATATGCATTTATTTTAACTTTACTAACATTATATTCTTTACATACACATCTATCTATTTGAGGATTACCGTCAACAAAAATTAACACACCCCTGACCGATATTATCTCGCCGGCACAATAGTTAACGATTGAAACATCACAATTGTCTGGGTTAGAAAGGTTCTTACTCGCCCCTGGTCGATATTCTCACATTGGTGCATCGATTAGTGATCTAAACATCATAATTATCTGAGGTGGTGAACTCTATCTACTCGTCGTTGGTCAATATTCTCTCGTCAATACAACATTAGTGATCTAAATATCACAATTGTCTAGGGTGATACAAAAATTATGTGGGTGCACTGACGTCCCCTGTTAGTACTATTAGAGAGTGAACTACTCTTTTGAACATGCGCATTCAAGCATTCAAATATTCATATATAAACTATTTTATTCTTCATAACATGCATACTTACTCTGTCGCGCAATTATTCAGCATACATAACTCTCATATCATGTATATCTTTCATATCATTTATATCTCTTTTTTCAAATATTTCTCTTTTATCATGCATATCTCTCATATCATGTTATCTTGCATCATGCATATATTTCCTATCATATATATCGTACACATCATGTATCTCATGCATATCATCTGCATGAGCTCTAGCTAAAATTTTAGATGCTTTAACGAATATGTTAGAAATATTGTGCAGGTTAAGGCTAAATTTGCACTCAAATAGTTCATATTTTAAAAGCAATCAATTGAGCCTCCCTATCTTGAGGGCAAAGTTGTAAGTCTCACCTTCCTAGTCTAATCCTCCCTCTTTGAAGCACTGGGGTTGACGAGTCTATAAGTTTTATAACGTCCAATCCTTACACACACACATGTATACATAAGAATTTCTAAGTTCAAATCTCCTAGTTTGATCCTTTTTGTTAGGACTGAAGTCGACATGACTAATATGCTAAAGATATCAAATTACAAATTTCAAATGAATCTTAGACAAAAAATTTAAATATCAAATTCCCAATGATGGTCGAGTTGATAAAATATTTTAACTAGAGGGGTCAATTTTTAAAATCAAGATTTTTAAAATAACCAACTAAAATATTTTAGTAAAATTGTTCACTTAAAAAGGACTTAAATCAAACTCCATCCACTCTTCGCAACATTTTATTGAGGATGACAAAATTTTTATTCACTTCAGCTCACGAAGAGGGAATGTCATATTGAGTGGATCACTATATTCACACTCAAAATAATTTCATAATAGTAAAAATATGACCCGAGTTTTTTGTCCTTATGATTTGATCTACAATCCAATCTACGTTATGAAATTTTGTTCTTTAAAGCTCTCAACCTCAAAAAACAAAACAAAGAGTTACGGGCTCGGAATTTTTGGAGACTGCATGAGCCAAAGTGAATGATGCCCAAGAAATTATGGCCTAGGGTGTAGCTCAACATAGCACAACACCGCTATGTTGCAAAGCAATCAATTCTGTGCAAGGGTCTAAGTGTCTTTGTTACCGATTTGCACCGGTAAATGGAAGGCGCCAACAAGTTTATCATTGGTTCTCAACTCGTATGGGGACTTTTAGGTACATTATTGTTTTAATAAGAATTCACGCAATCATATCCCTAATCCCGAAAAACATAAACATTTAACCATCGGAGCAATATCAAAATAAGTGTTGTGTGTTCAGGTGGTTGGAAACTTAAAAGCTTTCGTGTTTTGCATATCTTCTCGTGGTAATTTGATGAA
This sequence comes from Phalaenopsis hybrid cultivar, assembly GCA_002079205.1. Lineage (NCBI taxonomy): Eukaryota > Viridiplantae > Streptophyta > Magnoliopsida > Asparagales > Orchidaceae > Phalaenopsis > Phalaenopsis hybrid cultivar. The sequence goes on along the minus strand of JXCR01148521.1, from coordinate 178,051 downwards.
CCCACCATTTGTCTTCTACTGCCAACTTTCCTTAAAATTTTATCAAATTTAACATCTCTAGTTCATTCTTATTGGCGAATCTTGCATGCCAAGCTCATTCAATCTCCATGGGTTTTTTACATATTTCATATGACGGCATGCTGCTTACAAGAAATAAAAATATTTGTGCTCTGCCTCCCCCTCATCTAATCCCTTGCTTTTAGCTGGTGACTTGCCCTACCTCTCTTTCTCTACAAGTGTACTTATCTTTTTGGCCCTTGCGTTTTATTTGAAACATGAATGAAAACTTATTCAATTCACTCTAGACTCTCTTATACTTCAATTTTTTTCTTTTTTTTNCAATTCAGATGATTATAATTAAATTTGAGTTATCTTAATTTTTACCTAATTAAAATTTAATTTTTGCACTATTTTGGGCTACTTTTTTATTTTTATTTTCCATTGCTTTGATCAGCAATTTCCAATATTCAAGGAGAGACTTTTTACTGATTCTAGTTTTAAGTTTAGGCCATGGATCGAACTCCTCCCAGAAAAGAACAAGTACAGGTGGAGGCGGCATCTGGAAGCTTGGAAGTATGGCTCTGGTTTAGACTACAACGATTCAATGAGGTAGATTTGTAAAGATTTTCTTTCTTGACTTTATTTCATCAAATGACTCATTGCTGAGATCAACATATGGTCTCAACAATAACATTTAGTGGGGCATGGTTATATACTTGTATTAAATTTGAAGAATAAAATTAAGCACTCCTATAAGCTTAAGATAGTGGAAGTTCAAAGTTGCTTGGGGGTTGGAGTAGGTACATTCAACATGAGGTTGTAGTATACAAAAATCAAAAAATATATATATATCTATATATATAAATATTTGCAAACTTACCACCTGACTTTTATGTATTTTCATATCTAACATCAAAATTTCTTATATTACATAAAAATAACATTATTTTAACTTGAAAAAATAAAATATATCTTCCATGCATGGATAAGATAGCTCATGCAAGAAATTTGAAGTTTAGATGATCGTCATGTAAATACAAATGAATTAAGTGATATTTATGTAAATTTATAATGAAAAGACCACCTAGAGATTGCTAAAAAATTTATACATAACTAAGCTTGTTGTGTATTCGAAAATTTTCAACTGTAGAGAAATCTTATGACTTTGTTCATTATATTTTTCTAGCGCAGACATATGAAGATGTACGAGAATCAATTTTTTTAGGTGAAATAAATTTGTATATGGAATAAATTACTCGGCTTAGCTCAATCAAAATAATCCATCGTAAAATCACAAAATTGATGATCATAATTTTATTAGAGTTGTTGTCAATAATAGTTATAATTAGATTATAATAATTATAGTTGGTAGCTATAAAAATAGTAGCTATTAAAAAGCGGCACTTGGTAGCTATAGTAGATTTGGCCATAGAGGCTATGGTTTGCGACTACATGTTATTGAGCTCAACTTATGGTGGAAGTCCCTGATGAATTACTAGAGATTGCCAACGAGCACATTAACGTCTACGAGGGAATCACTGCACACGAAACATCAAATCATCTCCAATAGAAGAGGCCCCCACATAACCATGGGTAGAAGCCGAAGGAGAACCTGCGTCCCCCTATCTGTCTGCGGTATAATGATGGATGACTACCCCACAGTAACAACAGGGCCAATCGGAGTAACAACCAAGGAAGTCAACCGAGGAGTCAGGCCCTGCGAGTAGCTCTGTACCATGAAAGACCTGTTTAAAGCAATGAATGGCAACAACACAATCACGAGGACCTTCAAGCTACTCCCATGAGAGTATTCATGGTGGAGATAGTGAATGTCATTCAAAATAAAGAATACTTCAAGAAAACCCCTCTGATGAGAGATAGAGTTTTCCCTTTGGATACCAAGAACTACTGCAAATACAACCGAGATTACGACCATGATACAAAGGAGTGATGACATCTCAGAAACCTAGTCGAGGAGATGATCAAGGCAGAGAAGTTGAAGTAATTTGTTGCTCCTAGAGAAGCGACCCAGAGATAGATAAAGTCCCTGATGGTGGAAGTCCCTGATGAGTCAGTGCATATAAATGTCATCCATATAGTCGGGGCGGTGCCCACCATCTTCGAAGGAGTTGAATCCTCCTGACGAACAAATCAGAAGAGGTGCCAGACAGAGGAACTCTGCACCGTCGTTGCCCCAAGGAGGAGGGCCTACCCTCCCCTCATCTTCACGGACGCTGACATGCCCTCAAAGGGAAACCCATTCAACAATGCCATTGTCGTGGCATCAATGATCAATAACTTTCAGGTAGGGAGCATCTTGATCGACATAGGGAGTTCTATAAACGTGTTATTCAAGTCTTTGTTCAACAAATTGAGTTTGTCCATCAATCAGTTGGTGGCACTAGTCGGCTTGTTGTATGGTTTCTTGGGCAAGCGAAAAGAGGAACTCGGAGTGATGGCCCTTGCAGTCAGTTGGAGGGAAGGTGGAAGTAGTTTGCGTCCATGGAGGATTTTCTTGTGGTGGACTCTCCACCAATCTACAACGCCATCTCTGGTCGTCCGCTTCTGAATACCTTCAGGGTAATAGTCTCCACGTACCATGTAGCGGTGAAGTTTCTAGAAGGTGGGAAGATTATCATTGTCTGGGGTGACTTGGAGCAATTATAGATCAGTTGTCATCGAGCATTCAACAGTGTAGAACACGACCCACTGGATATCCAGAACTATAGGGAGAATGTCTAAAGACCAGCAAAACTACCCTGGGGATCCCTGTCATCGATGGAGAACCATGTAACTATTTTTTAACCAGCAAGGCTTCTGATACATGACAGAGATACTTGTTGATCCAGACCCTCCAAAAGAATCGAGGTATTTTTGCCTGGACAGTGGCGGAAATGCCAGGGATATTGATCGGCGTAATATGTCGCTGACTGAACGTTTACCCATCCATCTAACCGATGAAGAAAAAGATCAGGACTTCGGCCACGACGTTAAGAGGACCCATCCGAGAAGAAGTACAAAAGTTCAAAGATGTCCGCTATATGTGAAAAGTGCAGTAACCCACATGGATTTTTAATGTCGTGATGGTTCGTAAGGCCAGTGGTAAAGGAAGGATGTGCATGGATTTCACGAACATGAGTTCAGCCTACCCAAAGGACAGTTACCCTCTTTCGAGGATCAATAACCTGGTGAACTCTGCAGTTGGTCACTCCATCTTAAGTTTCTTGCACACTTTCTCTGGGTACCATCAAATCAAAATGCAGTGAGCTAATGCAGAAAAAATCGCTCTTATTACTAGCAAAGAAAAAGAAATTTATTGTTACAATGTCAGGTCATTTGGATTGAATAATGTCGAGGAAGCGTACCATCATTTGATGGATGTATTTTTTGTAAATTAGAAAGAAAAAATATTGAAGTGTGCATAGATGATGTATTAGTTAAGAGTCAGTCGACAAAACAACATATTGAAGACCTAAAAGAAACTTTTAAAACACTTAAAAAATTCAACATGAGATTAAATCCCTTGAAATGTACATTCGAAACTGAGACTGCAAATTTTTCAGATACTTTTTGTCCACAAAAGGTATAGAAGTCCAAGCACTTGTTAGCATGTAGTCTACTTGGAACACTAAAGAGATAAAAAAAGTTAGCTAGTAGAATCGCAGGACTTAGCTGAATTATTTCCAAGCCAGGTGATAAATGTGTCACTTTCTTCAAGGCTTTAAGCAAAGCCAAGAGCTTTGAGTGGACGGCCAAATGCGAAGAAGCTTTCTAAAGGCTGAAACACTCACTAGCATCTCCTCTTCTCCAGAGTCCGAAGCCAAAGGAAGAACTTTCCCTGGGAGTCAGAGTAGAGGCAGTTAGCTCGATCTTAGTCAAGGACGGCTTCAAAAGACAATATCAAGTATACTACACAAGTAGAGTCCTCATGAATGCTGAACTCAGATATCCAATTATAGAAAAGCTGCATTTGCTTTGATTATTTCAACATGAAGGCTCCGACCCCCGATATGAGTCAGCACCACTCTGGCAAAGCATTCTGGTCGACCACTAAAGTGGGCGATAGAGCTAAGAAAGTTTGACATTTCCCATGTCCCCTGAACGACAATCAAGGCACAAGCAGTTGACGGCATCCTTACGGACTTCTTGGAACCTGGGGAAGCCAAAAGAGAATGGACGGCCGACATATGTGCTTGGACCCTGTTTACCGATGACGAGTCCAACCAGTAGAGAGCAGAGCTTGGACGCTTCATCGGAAGAGCGTGAATCCTCCAACCAATCATACAGTAGGCAATCACAAACTTGATTTTTTAATCCTTCATCTTATTTTCAAACCCCAACTGCTGGATCTTATAGTCCGCAATAAGCTGGACATATCCATCTCGACCGACCTTAAAGATCAAGAAATGGCTGAACAGTTCAATGGTCCAGGAAATCTTCATCATCCGGCTGAAAAGAAAGAAAGTCATGATCGCCTCCACGGAGTTCGAAAGCACCTGTGCCGCAAGGACTCCATAACCATTGAAGATTGATTGAAGTTCCCTGCACAATGGCAACTAGGGTGTAAACGAGCCGAACACGAGCGGNTTTATCCAGCTATATCAGTCCTATCATAAGGTAAGCAATGCCTTATGATCTTAAAAGAACACTCAATGATTTCCTATTTGTTCTTAGGAAGATTCACATACATGCCACTCCATTCTTATTTATTTAGGTATGTAACACCTTAGCTTAAAATTTTTATGAGTATACCACCCTTCCTATGCATGGAAAGTTGCATTTCACTTTTTAAAAAATTGAAATAGTGATCTTTTTTGTAATGAAATATTTGGGTGGTATAAATATAAGAAGCAAAGTTTAGATGTTAGATATGTAAATGCATAGGAATTGAGTGATATGTATGTAAATGCCCCTTATTATTCTTTTGAATGAAAGTATTTAGGTTGAAATATTCATACTCTAATTTGATTAGATTAATCATCAGATTTACTTCATCATGAG
>JXCR01148521.1:150248-168925 GCA_002079205.1 Phalaenopsis hybrid cultivar | reverse complement strand
TTTTTAAAAAATACTACTCATCAAAGATATATATATATATATAATTGATTAGTAGTATTTCGAGCCAAAATGAGCCAAACACGAACGAACAAATATTTGTTCGTGTTCGGCTCGTTAACTTAGAGAACGAGCCGAACACGAGTTGTTCATGAACAACGAGCCATTGTGACAGCCCTAATGACAACCGAAAAACCTTCTTAAACTGGTCTTTGTAGAAGTCTAAGTCCGCGCTGAACCTATCTGCAGCCCGCTCGTCGCTAGCTGCCTATCAGAGTCAGATTGAAGGACTGAGAACGTACAGATCGTATCTCTTTTGCATCGCTCGCCGACAACATAGAAGTTTCGGAAGCGGCGATCGAGCCAAATGTTTCTTGTGAAAACTCGAGAGCCACCATGGAGGAAGTGAAGGAACGACGACAAAAAATGAAAACTCATAGGAGAAGAGAGAAAGAATTTATATTCTAGAACAATGCCAACCTAGTTATGCTAGGAAACATCTGGGATCCTTCGGTCCCTCCCCGCGAGTCTTGGGAGGACCATCTCGATGGTGATCGATATCTCCTGCTCCTCTCTACATAGCTTATCACCTTCTAGTTAGTTTCGCGTTTTTGTTTTCTTATATTTGTAGGTTACAGGGGTATAACATGGATATAACCCCCCAATACCCTCTGAAGAACCTCTATGACGTGACGCCTGCATACGTTTTACGCACTCAAATTTTTCTCCTGATCCATGGCCATAGCATTTTCGGTTGGATCAGTATTGGGATCCGTCAGGACCTTTATGGTTGGGCATCATAAACAGAAAACCCTAAACTTAGAATAAATAGAACTGAAACCCCATACCAACAATGTGAATCAATTTAGATGTGGTCGAACCTGAAACCAACCAGCAAAGGGTGAACCAATCGGTTTAAGGTGGACCGCTCAGTCTAGGATGAGTCGACCGGCTTGAGATGCACCGATCGACAATAGTCCCTCAACTAAAGAAATATCTACCAACTGAAGAAATTTCTACGGACTGACATATTTGACACGTCTATAATGTCGTAAAATAACTCACAAATCTAATGATTACAGGGCATAAATATAATCTTAAACTAGGTGTCATTTTATCCAATAGAGCTTATGTGTTGTATAATGTTTATTGATGTCTCCTCTCTACTCCCTCTTCTCTATCATGCTCTATTCCTTGGGTGGGCACCCTGCATCCGGACAATTTCAAATTCAGCAAGTTCAATATTATTATTAATTACTAAAAGAAGTTCAATATTATTATTAATTATTAAAAGGAATTATATACATATCCTGCAATTCCTATGTATTTACATATCTAAAACAAAATCTTCAATATTTACATATATATACATTTCCTATACATGAAAGAGTATATTTCACTTTTTAACAGTAAAAAGGTGGTTATTGATCTTATATGAAAGATTGTGGTGGTATAAATGTAAAAAATAAATAAATAAAGGAAAGGTGTTAGATATGAAATACATAAGAATTGAGTGATATATGCACAAAATACCCCAATTATCATTACGAGTTCGTTCAAAATGATAATGAATTAATAGAATGGAGATAATACATATAATTAACATTTCATGAGACCGTTCCATCATTATGACGCAGTTTTTTTATCAAACAATAAACGTAAAAATAAAATGAAGCAGCATTTAAATACGTAGCACCCAATTCCTAATAAAGTGAAGAGAAGGTCTCCAAGCCATGAACTTTCCTACAAAAGCCAACTTCAACAGATAGTTGTTTCAGGGATCAAAAGAGCGAGCTTACAGTGGCACTAGGGAGGTGAGAGCGATTGAAGGATGGGAGCAGGAAAAGTTGATGATGCACCGCCTCTGATCAGACCCATAAGAGGCTGAGAGCCACAATGAACACCATCAGCAAAAAAGACAGCTATCAGGCGTCCAAAAGCCATAGGATCAGCAGAAGGTGGCAGAACGCCGACACTGTGCAATGCAATTATGTCGCCGTGGGGAGACGAAGGCTCATAAGGATATCCAAATCTACTAAATTTTAAATACAGAGTTATACAAACATCATCACTATGTCCTTGGATGTCCTTAGATTGTACCCAAGCCACACCAACAATATTGGCATGCCCAAACCACGGCATATCATGCATATGGCGCGGCTATAACGACCATGCACATCTATCTACTATATATAACAGAACATATAAAGAAGCCTGAGTTGCCCGAACTCACTCAGCTTATCTAAGCTCCTCCCTCAAATATATTTAGGGAAATTTGCATGCATATTACACAATTCTTATGTATCATAAAAACAAAAAATCGTAGCAAAAGTAACAGAGGCAATGAAAACAAGCTTTCTTTGCATAACATCATGGATAAAATAGCCAAAATTCAGAGGAATACAAGATATTGTTTGGTAGCCCAAAACTATGACAAATTTCATTACAATACAACGAAAAATTAAGCTTAAAGAACTAGAAAATTAAGTTGAAATTGTCAAGTTGTGGAAAATTCAATGCCACCAAACTGATAAATGTAGAGAAGAACAAGGCTTGGATATAAAAGTATCCATCTCATCTACTTGCGAGANTGTAGGATCTCTCTTGTCATGAATATCCCCAAGAAGGACTTCAACAGCTCTCGACAAAAATATCTGCAAGTCTTGCAAAGAAGTATGCATCCGAGTCCCATAGTCTTCAACTNGCCCACATTGCCATGCTGTTCAGCATATCCCAGCATTTCAGGGTCATCATGCAGGAGATTCAAGGAAGTTGGCTTCATATTCTGAACTGAAAGATCTTTAAAAATGTTGAAATAATTCACAGGTTCATTACTCACTAATGAACACTGCAACTCCCCCCTACTACAGTATGAAGAATCCCAACCTCTTCTTTGTAAAAAAATGGCAAACCTTGGCTCAACTGACTGAGCCTGGGGGAACTTCAGAGGCTGCGAAACTTTTAAGTTCACTATATGCAAATCACACGGCAAGGAAGAAGACAAAGGAGCAAAGGTTCCCGAGGATGGCTTCGACGGTATCGCCTCCTCTTTCCTGCTTACAAATGCATGCATGGGGTAGTTTAGGTGAGCCCCAACAGAATGGGAAAGAATTGATGGATGGAGCGTTGAGTATTTAGTAGAGTGCAAGGCAGAAACATTGGATTCTATGAGGATTTGGAAGACAACATTCATCGGGCGGTTATCCATGACTCCTTGTCCTAGGCCACGGCCATCATCGTTAACAAGACGGCGATCTAACATGATCTCCAGCCAACCATTCTTAAGGCTTGCTGCTCCCAGTGACTGTCTCGAATGCACAGAAAACCTACGACCTGATGTTTCCTGTAAGAAGGCAAGAGAAGGCATTGGATAATAATTACCTTGTATTGGAATTTTATCATAAGTTTCTCTCCTGCTCATTTGAAAACCATTTAGATCAGAATAGAAAATCCTCTTGTTGTCGATGTCTGTCTTAAATCTGACAATAAGTTCCCTGTCATTAAATTCTCCACCTAGTATGTCAACATGGTATTCCTTCTCAATTAGTAATTCTTGCATGGTGTTCTCTAGCTTGTAGATTCGTGTGCTGTGAGAGACTGGTGTCTTAGAACATTTAGTCTTTGGAACAGAGTAAGATTCTTGCATCAGTGGCCCTGATGATAAGATGAAATGGCCGCCTTTCTCGATAATCGTACGAGCTTCACCCGTCGGTTTAAACAAGTAGGCTCCGCTTCCAACACTGCTATACATACCTATTTCTTCTCCAAGAACAGTTTTTCGGCCATCTTTATGAATAATTTGTTCTATCAAACCATGAGTTGCATCAACTACGATGGTATGTTGGGCATTGCGAATTTCTGCCTTCTCTCCTTCTAATTTTGAACAGGTATAAGGAAAAGGGCATGTTAAGGAACCCAAATCTGGCCATATCTTCACTTCAGCAAGAGNATGGTTCATCAAGGCAGTAGCAAATGCTCTATAAATCGACAATAAACTATGGAAAGAGACATATTTTGTCATAGAATAGAGAGAGTATATTTGATTATGCACCTTACTCAGAGACTCAACTCCTCATTCGGAAGAAGGTTGTGCTGAGAATGTGGCCAAGAGTGCAGTCAAGGTCTTGTAATGAGGTAGCGGGATCAGAGTAGGAGCATTCGGACGAGTGCACCGAGTGTAGACACGGACAGTGGGAGGAGGAAATTGTGCATTCAAAGGGACATGACACACCTCAGTGGTAGGTACAATGGGAGGGCCACCCATAGGAGTGGGATAAGGGACAATGTCGGGGAACTCAAGTTCCCCCTCACTAGAAGTTGAGCTAGAAAAATAAGAAACACCTTCAAATAAGAAGACATCGGTACTCGCGTAGATTTTTTTTATGTTCGGATCAAGCCACTGATACCTCTTTTGAGTTGTGGAGTATCCTAAAAAGATACATTTTATAGATCTTGGATCAAGTTTAGTCTGAGTAGGGGTAGTGCTTCGACTGGTAGGGACGCGTGACATCAGGACGGCTAAGGGGGTTCGAAATTTGTGAATTTTGGGTGGAACTCTATTTATGAGATATGTGATAGTTAGAATGACGTCATTCCAAAAATGTTTCAAGACATTAGATTTGAAACAAAATGGAGCGAGCAAAGTTGAGGAGATACGGTTTTTTCTCTCGACTAACCCATTTTGTTGAGGAGTGTCCGTGCAAGAACTATGATAGAGGATGTCTTTACTAACCAAGAATTCACTCAAAATACAGTTGAAAAACTGATGGTCATTGTCGGTCCGAAGGATTTGAACGGGAGTTTTTAGTTTAGTTAAGGCAAAGATGTAGAAGTTTTGGAAGTTTACGACTTTTGGTTTGTCTTTTAAAATATAAACTCATGTCATTCGAGTGTGATCATGTGGCTGAAAGTGCGAGAAGGGCCCCATATGTCACTCGAAATGAGGGAGAAAGGAGCCAAGGGTGTGTAAGTGTGAGGTGGGCAATAGATTCGGTGATGTTTGGCTAACCGCCATGTCTCTTAATTGAAGTTAGAGAAATTTTTATTAGTAAAAATCAAAGGATACAAATTTTTCGAATATCAAAAATTAGAATGTCCTAAACGACAATGTAACAGCATAATGATGCATTCAATGACTCGAGATAGGCTACAACTTTTGAGTGTCAAGTCTTCACTCTCCATGTTATCCTGTAAGTAGTAAAGTCTGGCAATTCTCTTAGTAGTTCCACCCATCCTCCCGAAACAATGATCCTGAAAAACACAACCATTATAAGAGAAATTAACAACAAAATTGATATCATATGTCAATTTGCTGATAGATAATAAGATACAATGTAATTGGGGAACATGTAAAATAGACTCCATAGTTAGATTAGTTGTTAAGCCAACTGACCTTTTACCAACAATTGAGCTACAGGATCCATTGATAATCCTGGCGGTATTTTTTCCAGCGCACAGATCGTAGGATGAGAAAGTCATTCATTGGCAATTCTGACAGTATTTTTTCCAAAGCACGGATCTTAGGATGAGAAAGCTTGCGAGAAATCAGTCATGTGATTCGTTGAACCCAAATTAATAATCCATAGGGTAGAGCAGGAATAAACTGTGTGAGCCATAGTAAGAGCACATTCTCGGATGTGGGAGTTTGACGGACCCACAGAGCTTGATTGGCTCCAAGAAGCTTGATCAATTGCTCCATCTGATTTCTTAAGAAGTTGAAGGACTTNCCGAATCAAATAAAGCAATTGATTTTAGATCTGCTAGGATAGTTATTCAGATTTAATATTTAGAGAGAAATCCACTGGGATAGCCTAAGAGAGTTTGATATTAGCCTCCTGAACCTAATTTAACATTTTATAAATAGAAATCTTAAGTGTAAAATAGTTTAAACCTCTAGTCAATGTTGAATGTTAAATTATTTACTTCTATGTAATTTGCTATTATACTGTTGGACAAATTTCTGTTAGACTTTCTAAGATATTATTTGTGTATTAATGAGGATTTTTTGGTCTAAAACATGTCTATTATTTTATTATTATGTTGTTTTATCGGGTAACACGTCTCTATTGGGTATCTGCCACCCGCAACAATAAGGTAGGTAGGCAGGCAGGCTATTTATTTTTAACTGCCCAATCAGTTCTGGTGTTTAATTGTCAATTAAATGAGGGTTTGAAAAGAGCTATTGAGGCTGCCAACCTGGGAAAAAATTTGCGTACGTAAGACGTACGCAGCGCTGCGCACGTTTTGGAGGTTATACAATCCGCGTTATACCCCCTTATAACCTCCATGTAACATTTTGTAACCTATAAATAAGTTTTGCGCTTCTGTTTTCATATATTAAGAACTTATTTGTAGGTTACAGAATGTTACATGGAGGTTACAAGGGGGTATAATGCGGATATAACTCCCTTATACCCCTTGTATAACCTTCAAAACGTATGCAGCGCAGCGTACATCTTACGTACGCAAATTTTTTCCGCCAACCTGCTCTGTCATTCCTAATGTACTTCAAAATCCTTTCTTTGAAAGGAGGTGCATCAGTTGCTAGGGCACTCCTCCATGTAAGTAAGACACGCAAAAACCAAACTGATCGAATTTGATTAGACCAATTATGGCAAATTTGAACTGGTGTTGGACCTTTTAGTAAATCTATCTTCATTTTTGCAGGATACACTAGTGGAAAGAGGACAACTTGACCAAGGTTAGATCTGAATTTGCCTAGGTTGAATCATGTATTCTTATATTTTGAGATTTGAAATATAAAAACTCAATATTATTGATAGGAGGAGAGGTATTTAATCTCAATTACAATAAGCATAATAAAGAAAAGAAATAAAAACATAAAAAATAACTAGGAAAAAAATAAAATAGAATAAAACAAAATAGGAAATACATAATAAGGGAATAAGAGCAAATAATAAGTAATAACGGCTAAGAAAAACTATTGAAATCTAATACTCCCCCTCAAGTTGAAGCAAAGATGTTAGTCATGCTCAACTTGGACATGAAGTCATCGAACAAATGAAGAGGCATATCCTTGGTGAGGATGCCCGCTAGTTGACCATTCAAGGGCAAACACAAATCTCCACGAACTCAATATTTTTTTTAATAAAGTGTACGTCGATCTCCATATGTTTGGTACGATCATGCTGGATTGGATTGTGAGCAACGCTGATTACAGTATTATTATCACAAAATAGCTGCAGCGGGATGGATGTTGGCATACGGAGTTCGCGAAGCATGGTGCGTAGCCAGAGAGCTTCACAGATTTCTAAGGACATAGATAGGAATTCAATTTCAACACTGTTTCAGGCAACCACATATTATTTTTTTGTTTTTCCACGTGACAAGATTGCCCCATACAAATGAACAATACCCCGAGGTGGAACGTCAATCATGAACTGATCCAGCCCAACCAGTATTGTATAAACTGCAATAGACCTAGAGGTGTGACGGGAGAAAAACAAACATGAGCCCAATGTACCTTTTAAGTAGTTGAGAATACAGTGGACAACTTGAGGTGGTGCTCATAGAAGTTATGCATGAATTGACTCACTATTCCAACTGTGTGACATATGTCGGGGCGAGTAGGAGTGAGGTAGATGAGTCTTTTTGATAGGCACGACATTGTAAATTTTCATTAAGATTCATAGAAACAACATGTTTACACATAAAAAGGTCGTTCTCTGTCAAGAGATCAATCACATATTTGCGCTGAGACGGACAAATTTCCTGAGATGATCGAGTCACTTCTATGACTAAGAAGTACCAGAGAGATATCAAGTCTTTCGTCTCGAAGGATGAAGTAAGAATGTCTTTTAAAGGCTCCAATGTTGAGAGATCGTTACATGCAAGAACAATATTGTCAACATAGACAATAAGGATAGCTACCCGACCATTGAAGGAATGTCGGAAGAAGAGAGTGTGATTCGATTGAGTCTGTGTAAAACCATGGCCCACGACCACCTTTGTGAACTTGCCGAACCAAGCTCTTGAGGATTGTTTAGCTCATAGAGGGCTTTCGTAGTCTGCACACTTGTCCTCTGGGAGTAGTAGAATCAAAACCCGTATGGAGAGATATGTACATCTCTTCTTTCAGCTCTCTATTCAAGAATGCATTCTTAATAACTAGTTGGAATGAAGGTCAATCCAGATTCACCGTAAGTGACAACAGGGTTCGAATAGTATTTAACTTAGCCGCTAGAGTAAATATCTCATCATAATCAACTCCATAGGTCTGAGAGTATCTTTGGCGACCAATCTTGTCTTATTGCATTCAAAGGACTCGTCAGAGTTGAACATAGTGATGAAAATCCATCGACACCCTACAGTTTTCTTATCTCGATGAAGGTTCACTACGCCCCACATATGGTTCCGCTGAAAAACATTGATCTTCTCCATTACTGTCGTTTTCCAGGTTGGATCAACAAGAGCAATCTCAATAGTAGCAGGGATTTGATTGTCCATTAGGGCAGTAGCAAATGCTCTATAAATCGACAATAAACTATGGAAAGAGACATTTTGTCATAGAATAGAGAGAGTATATCTGATTATGTACCTTACTCAGAGACTCACCTCCTCATTCAGAAGAAGGTCGTGCTGAGGATGTGGCCAGGAGTGCAGTCAAGGTCTTGTAATGAGGTAGCAAGATCAGAGTAGGAGCATTCGGACAAGTGCACCGAGTGTAGACACGGACATTGGGAGGAGAAAATTGTGCATTCAAAGGGACATGACACACCTCAATGGTAGGTACAATGGGAGGGCCACCCATAGGAGTGGGATAAGGGACAATGTCGGGGAACTCAAGTTCCCCCGCACTAGAAGTTGAGCTAGAAAAATAAGAAACACCTTCAAATAAGAAGACATCGGTACTCACGTAAATTTTATTTATGGTCGGATCAAGCCACTGATACCTCTTTTGAGTTGTGGAGTATCCTAAAAATATACATTTTATAGATCTTGGATCAAGTTTGGTCTGAGTAGGGGCAGTGCTTCGACTGGTAGGGAGGCGTAACATCAGGACGGCTAAGGGGTTCGAAATTTGTGAATTTTGGGTGGAACTCTATTTATGAGATATGTGATAGTTAGAATGACATCATTCCAAAAATGTTTCAAGACATTAGAGTTGAAACAAAATGGAGCGAGCAATGTTGAGGAGGTGACGGTTTTTTCTCTCGACTAACCCATTTTGTTGAGGAGTGTCCGTGCAAGAACTATGATAGAGAATGTCTTTACTAACCAAGAATTCACTCAAAATACGGTTGAAAAACTGACGGTCATTGTCAATCTGAAGGATTTGAACAGGAGGTTTTAGTTTAGTTAAGGCAAATATGTAGAAGTTTTGGAAGTTTACGACTTTTGATTTGTCTTTTAAAATATAAACTCATGTCATTCGAGCGTGATCATGTGGCTGGAAGTGCGAGAAGGGCCCCATATGTCACTCAGAATGAGGGAGAAAGGAGCCAAGGGTGTGTAAGTGTGAGGTGGGCAATAGACTCGGTGATGTTTGTCTAACGTCATGTCTATTAATTGAAGTTAGAGAAATTTTTATTAGTAAAAATCAAAGGATACAAATTTTTCGAATATCAAAAACGACAATGTAACAGCATAATGATGCATTCAATGACTCGAGATAGGCTACAACTTTTGAGTGTCAAGTCTTCACTCTCCATGTTATCCTGGAAGTAGTAAAGTCTGGCTATTCTCTTAGTAGTTCCACCCATCCTCACGACACGATGATCCTGAAAAACACAACCATTATAAGAGAAATTAACTACACAATTGATATCATATGTCAATTTGTTGATAGATAATAAGATACAATGTAATTGGAGAACATGTAAAATAGACTCCAGAGTTAGATTGGTCGTTAAGTCAACCGACCTTTTACCAGTATTTGAGCTACAGGATCCATTGATAATCCTGGCGGTATTTTTTCCAGCGCACAGATCGTAGGATGAGAAAGTCATCCATTGGCAATTCTGACAGTATTTTTTTCCAGAGCACGGATCTTAGGATAGAAAGCTTGCGAGAAACCAGTCATGTGATTCGTTGAACCTAAATTAATAATCCATCGGGTAGAGAAGGAATAAACTGTGTGAGCCATAGTAAGAGCACATTCTCGGATGTGGGAGTTTGACGGACCCACAGAACTTGATTGGCTCCAAGAAGCTTGATCAATTGCTCCATTTGATTTCTTAAGAATTTGAAGGACTCTGAGATGTTCATAGTAGGAGTCAGTTGAGTTGTGCTTGTTTCGGCCGTAGTCATGAGTCCCTCGGCAGCAGGGATTTGTTTGAAGGTTTGTATGTTTGTCTACCGTGAAGTTTCCAACACTTGTCCTCAATGTAGTTGGGTTTGTGACAGTAATCACAAGTTAGGTGACCAGGCTGGGGTGGCATGGCTGAAAGCTGAGCACTATTGGAGATTAAGGCGGAAGATTCAGCTGAAGAAGTAAAAGTGTCAAGCATGACAAGTCTCTTGCTTTCTTCCCAAAGAGTCTCGATAAAAGCAGCGCGAGTGAAAGGAAGAGGACCCCGCCAAAGAATAAGACCCAAGACTTTGTCAAGGTCTTTGTTAAGGCCAGCAAAGAATTGAAACATATGATTCTTTTCTATGATCTTCTGGAAGAGGGATAAATCGACTGGAGAATCCTAAGTGTAGTCACAATACATGTTGCATTCCATTCTTGATGCAACGAGGTCATTATAGTATTGGGTCACAGTCCTTAAACCTTGTTTATTTCTCAAATTTCCTTAGACTCATAGAGTTGGCCAGAATTTCCTACATCCAAGTAAGTATCACGGATAATCGTCCAGAGAACACTAGTAGAAGGGAGGAACATGTACGAACGACCAATTGTAGTCTCTATGGAGTTGATTAGCCATGAGATAATGATCATGGAGTACTCCACTTCCCAAGCTCCATATGTCGGGTTAGTCTTTAGAAGCTCATGAATAACATTTGTGACATGACCGAACTTCCCACGTCCTTCGATGAACAAATACACTTGCTTGGAAACATTGGTGAAAGTTACTGTCATTCAACTTATGAGTTGAGATAAAGAAATTCATGTTTGCTTCCAGTCTGCAAAAGAGCGGAGGTTGGAGCCGATACTCCGGTGGAGTCAAAAACACCTCTTGAGGGCGATTCAATGAAAGAATCGACCATAATTTCGACTGAGCCAAAGGATATGTTGTTGTGATTATGATCCATCGATGAATTTTGATAGAATCAAGACAAATAGATATACTTGTTAGAATTGCATGTGACGGGACAACTGCGAGAATACTTCCAGCAGGACAACGACAACACGAATAGAGGAGACCAACGACAAGCTAAGGCAGATCGGCGATGCACACTGGTGCAAAGGAGACCGGCTGCTTGAACCTGCAGGGAAGCCGACGATTGTGCAGGAACATCAGGAATCCTGTGGACAAAATGAATTTGACCAACAACTGCTTGAACAACAAGATTCCTACAATTTGTTGTACCATGCAGAGGAAGCCACTGGTGAATCCGACGTGAACTTGTAGTTTGCTAGACCGGTGTCTAGGAGGAGGTGGCAGCAGCTGGAACCGACAGAGGAGTTCGGGACTGCTGGATCTAGGGTTAGGCTCTGATAACATATTGAGATTTGGAAAACACCAGCTCAATATTATTAATAAGAGAAGTAGTTAAAATCAATTACAATAGGCATAATAAAGAAAAGAAATAAAAATAAAATAAAACAACTATGAAAGAAAATAAAACATAATAAAACAAAATAGGAAATATATAATCGGCGAATAAGAGCAACTAATAAATAATAAGGACTATAGTTAACTGTTATAATCTAATATTACAAAAAGATCAATCGAGATGGAGTTTGAGATAATTTGAAACAATTTCAAAGTAAATTTAGAAGTTCTAAAATATATCATCTAAAGTTCTGATATCAACTTTTGTCTTTAATCTATAAACAAATGATATATCATCATATCTTTAGTTATAAATATCATCATAAGAAAAAGCCAAAATTTTTACTCTTGTTTAAAATTGCGCAATAAGGGTTGTCTTATTGTCCACAGGGTGAGGGGCGCCTCGGCCTCAAAATGTTTAAGCTATCTACATTTTTTTAACAAATTAAAAATAATATCAATAAGTCTCACTTATCAAGCCTCACACCTCAAGTAAATAACAAGAAATAAACGGAAAAGGTATCCATAAAGTTTATGTAGTTGAAGTTCTAACTATCAACATATTTATTATTTTAATTAATATTTTTATTGTGATTAATTATTAAAAAAATTGAGATTAAATATAATGAGAAATGATAGAATATGAATATGAATGAGCAGAGAGCGTGCAATAAGCAATTCATTATGCGTATGAAATATGGACTTTAAAATTTAAACATTTAAATAATGATGACTTCTTGTACTCTTACTTAAGTGAGAGAGAAAAGGGTAAAAAATATGGGTGGAGAGAATAACTTATTTTTATTGTTTTGTTTTGATGTTTCAATATTTTATTATGAAATATTAGCTTACTTTGATAATTTAAAATTTATATAATATTACGATATTAACGGTTTACTTCTTGCCTTNAACTTTTGTCTTTAATCTATAAACAAATGATATATCATCATATCTTTAGTTATAAATATCATCATAAGAAAAGGCCAAAATATTTACTCTTGTTTAAAATTGTGTAATAAGGGTTGTCTTATTGTCCACAGGGTGAGGGGCGCCTTGGCCTCAAAATGTTTAAGCTATCCACATTTTTTTAACAAATTAAAAATAATATCAATAAGCCTCACTTATCAACCCTCACACCTCATGTAAATAACAATAAATAAACAGAAAAGGTATCCATAAAGTTTATGTAGTTGAAGTTCTAACTATCAACATATTTATTATTTTAATTAATATTTTTATTGTGATTAATTATTTAAAAAATTGAGATTAAATATAATGAGAAATGAGAGAATATGAATATGAATGAGCAGAGAGCGTGCAATAAGCAATTCATTATGCGTATGGTAATATGGACTTTAAAATTTAAACATTTAAATAATGATGACTTCTTGTACTCTTACTTAAGTGAGAGAGAAGAGGGTAAAAAATATTGGTGGAGAGAATAACTTATTTTTATTGTTTTGTTTTGATGTTTCAATATTTTATTTTGAAATCTTAGCTTACTTTGATAGTTTAAAATTTATATAATATTAGGATATTAACGGGTTACTTCTTGCCTAGCACAAATTATTACTTTTTACTTTGTAAGAATGTTGCTATAATACTTTTTACAATGTTAATATGTTATAAAATTAATATGTTATTTCTTTCTTCGCATTTTATAGCTTATAAGATATTTATTAATTTATGATTTTTTTTTTTAGGCTTACACCTCAAATCTCCTTGAGGCTTAGGCTGCGTTTGGGACAGCTTATTTAGACCGCCTGTTTGGAAATTCCAGTGAGATTGTGTTTGGGGAAACTCTGTTTTTAGGTTTGTATTATACGCGGATCGCGGGGTCCTCCCCGCGATCCACGTTTAATGCTGTTGAAAGACAACACTTGCCCCTCCCGTCTCCTCTGCCCTAATCTCGCGTCCCTCCTCTGCCCTAAGAATCATTTCGCAAAGGCTCAATCCCGTGCATAGCACTCCTCGACAATCCTCCGTCTCCACCGTTTTGTATTAGCTTTGCGCTCCTCCATATTTCGGTCGCACCTCCGTATTTCGTTCAGCGAACTCCTCCGTCTTCGGTTCGAAGAAATCCTCCCTCTTCTCTTCTTGTTCTCACTGGTAACCTCATTTTTTATCTCCTTCATCATCTGTTTAGGGCTCCGATTTGTCTATTCCCGTGAAGATGCCGCTGGAAGTTTTTCCTTTCGTTGCTTGTTCATCTGAGTGCTTTTGTTAAAGATATTTGGGACAGTTTTTTTTTTCTGTGGAAGTTTATGTCCTGGAAGTTTACATGTTTTTCCTTATTGTGGAAGTTAATTCCGCTTTTTCATTTATGACGGAATTAATACATCTTTGTTAAGCTCTTTTTCGATATTAAGAATGATGATGGTGAAGATGATGGTGATGACATAGATGAGGAGATTAAGGNATATTTAGAATGATGATGATGAAGATGATGGTGATGACATAGATGCCGAGATTAGGGTGTTGTAATTTCTTATATCTCTATATATATATATATATAGGGGTTAAATGGATGGAAGTTTACATGGATTTACACATTATTTAGGGGTTCATCTGTTTCAATTTCTTTAAATCAAACAAAGCCTAAATGTTTTATCAAAGAGGTGTTAAATGGAGAATCTCTAGCTTCCTTACAACATCCATAGCAGCCATAAGAAAAGCTTTTGTTGGATCTTATTTGTAGCAATGCAACTATCTGTGCTACTCTA
This sequence comes from Phalaenopsis hybrid cultivar, assembly GCA_002079205.1. Taxonomy (NCBI): domain Eukaryota; kingdom Viridiplantae; phylum Streptophyta; class Magnoliopsida; order Asparagales; family Orchidaceae; genus Phalaenopsis; species Phalaenopsis hybrid cultivar. The sequence goes on along the minus strand of JXCR01148521.1, from coordinate 154,527 downwards.
GTTTGCATAGGAAAGAAAATGGTGGTTGCCTGATATTCTTGATATTGTTTTGATGTTTGGATTGTCAGCTTTGATGCACTTGCCAGATGTTTTTTTCTGTATTTGATAGCTTGGATGGCCCCATGCTATGTATGTGGCTTGTATGGCAACCGCTGCAATGGTATGGTTATGTATGGGGCTTTTGCTGATATTGGTGTCTTTCTGATGGCCCACAAAAGTGAGTTATGGGTGCATATGTGAGTTTATGGGGTTTTGGCTCTGTTAAGTGAGAATTTTGGATAAAAATGTTTTCTGCTTTAGGAGCATTTATGTTGTTCTTCTGTTGTTCTTCTGCTGCCCTGTTTTGTCTTTCCAAGCCTTATAATGTTATGTATGACGTGAACAAATTAAGGAGCACTTCTGCTGTTCTTCTTCGATTCCATATAATTTTATGGTTCATTGTTTGGAAATGTTGAGAGATGGCACTGAAACACTTGGTGAGCATAGGCTTACATGTGATGGTTGTGAAGCAATACACCATTTCTCTTGCGTTGAGCCTTCAAGACAAGTGGACCCTTCCCTAGCTTCTATATGAGGCTGCATTTTGGTTCAGGATTTGAGGAATAATTTATATTTGTCCCAAATTACAGATAACAGAAAGTGTTATTTTATAAAATAGTATTTGTAAATATCTAGTTCTATTTTAGCTTTAACATATTGAGTTTATTTACCTTAATCATGCATTACCAAATATAAAGATTATTGTTTGTGGTGGCCTCTACCGTTAGCATCCATTATGAAATTGCTATAAAGAATATGCATACACTGGAATTTCTATTAACTCCCGGTGGTTAGGAAATTTAGGATGATTTAAATTGGATTTGTTGTATGTCAATTTAAGAGAAAAACGTAGCATCAATCCTTTTTCTTTATTTCAGTGCACATTTTTATGGCATCACTATTGTTGCTAATATTCAGTTTTGGAAATATTCAGCTTCGAAAATGGCTCTAATATTTTGTATGCAGTTTTGGAACTTGAAAGTTGTTACAGTTTTGAAAATGGCTCTTGTAATTTTGAAATGTTGATGGTTTTTTTTAGCCTGCAATTACGACAGTGGATCAACTCTCTTTTTGGCCGAAAGTTTTGCAATATTTTTGTTAAATGATTGGTGTGGTATTCGTTTTGGGGAATTTATATGGCTGGCATTCAAAGCTTAATTCAAGTAGAATTTTATATATCCAAAACAGTTGGCAGTTTAGGCTGGCTTAAATAAATATAGAAATCATTGTGTCATTCCTTTTTTGAATGTTGCAATGTTATATGTGTGTGGTATTGTAGCAACAACAAAGTAAAAATTTGTTTCTGTCCCATTTTTTTTTCTTAGGACTGATTGCATTAACATAATGATGGATCAGTTTAGATGGCTACAAAGTATAGTTGCTTTTGTCTTCATACATCGGTAAGTATACTTTATATATTTCATAAACATTTAGACTGATTTATTATATTTTTCATAACTGCAGAACAATGAGTTCAAGATATTATGGGAAGTTCGAGAAAGTGGTGTGTCAGTGCGGGCTCCCGTCCTTGCTACTCACGTCACGCCAGGAGCATAGCTTCGGGAGGCAATTTTACAGGTGCCCACGGTGGGCACAACGACATGAGAACTGCAAATTCTTCAGGTGGGCCGACAGGGAGTCTGTTTCTACGATATCCCATATGGACACCCCAGCACGGAGTTCGTCGATATCAACATTTTAGAACACCGCATCTGCTTCGACTGCTTCCATTTCTATTGTATCCCAGTCAGACAGGTTTGCTCAGGGATCTGGAGTGACAGGGCCGGTCACATTGGGACGTGATATGCTATTACATGTAAAAGTCAATATTATTATTTTTCTCCTTATGATTTTGACATGTTATTTTTTCTTCTATGTTAGGTCTCATTATAGTATGTACTAGTGCGTTATGGTGTATTTTTCACACTTCTTTGGGTAATTTTGTATTTCTGATGTGATGAAATATTTCAGTGATATAAATATTTTGTATTATCACATATGTTTTTCAATATTTGCATTTTCTTTTTTATGATTACGTTGAGAGTGTTATTAATTTTGTGAAAAAAATTCAAATAAGCTGTCTCCAGAAAGCACAAAACAAACAGCTCCAACTTATTCAGAATATGGGCAGTTTGGTCATTTTTTTCAGAATCAGTTGTTCTCAATAAGCACAAACCAAACAGACAGACAAATTATCCGGATCAGCTGCTTATCACCAGATTATTCGGATAAGCAGCTTATCAGGATAAGTTGGATAAGCTGCAGCTGCCCCAAACAGACCCTTAATGCACACCCAACAGAGAAAAAATGCCCCAATACTCAATTGCGCAATCTTAAACCTTGACTTTTACCAGAAAGCAAAATTTTAATAAAACAACTCGAAGTTATATATGTGTGTGTGTGTGTGTGTCGCCAATCGTGACTCCTTAGTTTGCAGAGTTTGTAAGACCCCTAGGGTCACGTGTTCGATCCCGCCTATGTGCGGAATGAAATTCTTAGGCACATAGGGTAGGTCAGAAAGCTCGTCTAATAGCCTTTGACCAATTTTTTTAATATATATATATATATATATATATATCCAGGTCGACAATCATTTTATGAAAATTTTGAAGTGGACTGTAGGTTTTGATCCAAAAGCGGAGTCCCCTATCATTCCAGTTTGAATAAAGTTTTCGAGGTTAAAATTACATCTGTTCAATATGGAAATTCTCTACTCTTTAGCAACTGCTTACGGTAAGTCTCTCAAGGTAGATAATCCTACGCTTGCTGTCACCAGATCTTCTGTGGCTAGTGTATTAGTTGAGAGAGATATCACTCAACCAACTCCGGATGAGATATAGATTGGCATTATTCACAACGGGTATTGACAAAAGGTTGAAATGGAACCACATCCTCCTTATTGCTCGTATTATAATATGTTTGGTCACAGTTCTAATATTTGTTATCGTTTGCATCCTCATCTAAGGTTGAATATCGCTAAAGATTTGTCATCTATCATCTTTGTTGAGAAGATGCAATCCGATCCTCTTTCCAACATCGCAGTTCCAGATGCAGAACACCTTACTACAGGTAGAGATCCAAATGTGCTGATACCACTTCCCGTTATTGAAGAAGTCTCACTTACATGCCAAGACATACGAGAGTGCTCTTTCGACCCAAAAGAAGATCAGCTGGTACAACAAGTAGTTGTCTCTAATGTTCAACAACCTACACATATTCTGCACATTTCAGACCATTCTGTTGATCAGGTGAGTCAATCCTCGGATAAGGAATGACAGGTCTACACGAGAAGGAAGAAGAAGAACGGAGGACGATTCGAGCTAGGGAATCTATTGGATGATAAATTAGTTACTACTGGCAATGGCACTCATCTGACCAATTTATTAGCTGGCTCCTTCCCTGGAACTAGAGGCAGAGGCAAGGCAAAATTGGGTCGCTCTCCAACCACTTAATACTCTTATTTTGGCACTTTTTAGTTTTTATTTTTTTAGATCACTTATGTATTGGCTGTATTTTCTCTTTTTTGAAACCATTTGATATAGTGGTTTTTGTGTGGGTTGGGTGTCATTTTTTTGATCTCCCACAAAAACTATTTGTACCCTACTTTTTATTTAATATATTAGTCTTTGGGNTATATATATATATATATATAGATATATATATGTATGTATGTATGTATGTATCTATATATGTATGTATCTATATATGTATGTATATGTATATGTATGTATGTATATGTGTGTGTATATATCGTGACTTCTTAGTTTGCAGAGTTTGTAAGACCCATAGGGTCACGGGATCCCGCCTATGTACGGAATGAAATTCTTAGGCACATGGGGTACGTCGTAAAGCTCGTCTAATAGCCTTTGACCATTTTTTTTAATATATATATATCAAGATCGACAATCATTTTATGAAAATTTTGAAGTGGNTTGTAAGACCCATAGGGTCACGGGATCCCGCCTATGTACGGAATGAAATTCTTAGGCACATGGGGTACGTCGGAAAGCTCGTATAATAGCCTTTGACCAATTTTTTTAATATATATATATCAAGATCGACAATCATTTTATGAAAATTTTGAAGTGAACTGTAGGTTTTGATCCAAAAACGGAGTCCCCTATTATTCCAGTTTGGATAAAGTTTCTGAGGTTAAAATTACATCTGTTCAACATGGAAATTCTCTACTTTTTAGCAACTGCTTACGGTAAGTCTCTCAAGGTAAATAATCTTACGCTTG
>JXCR01148521.1:84442-147088 GCA_002079205.1 Phalaenopsis hybrid cultivar | reverse complement strand
GAATGTTTATTTCATTTATTTTAGATGTAGAATATTAATATGACAAGAGAATAAGTTGGAAAAACTTGAATTATAGAGATCTACCTTGAAGTCCTTTTGAGTAAAACTAAAATTGAATATGTAGAATGTAATTTTAGTAGTAGTAGCTCGATTGGCAAAGTTATAACTATGAGTGATCAAATCATTAAAGAGTGAGAACGTTTTAGATATCTCAGATCTATTGTTCAAAGTGATGCTGAGATGGATGGGGTTGTTATTAGTTGAATTAAAGTTGGTTAGTTGAAGTGAAGGAATGCATTGGGCCTATTGTGTGTAGAAAAGTAAATTTCATAAGATGGTGGTGAAACCTGCAATGTTTTATGGCGCAAAATATTGGCCTTTGAAAGAGATGCATAAAATAAACTTAAGTGTTGTTGAGATGAGAATGCTTAACACTTAGACAAAATACGAAACGAATCTATTCGAGAAATGGTTGGTGTAGCTCCAATGGCATACAAGATTAGAGAGTCATCTTAAATGGTTTGATCACATTAAACAACGACATCTGATGATCCAGTTAGGAGAGTAGATATTTTAGGTTTGACTCATGTTAAAAAAAGGTAGCGTAAACCTAAAAAGACCCGAGCATATTGTATAAAAAATTATCTTAATCCATTAGAATTAAATGAAAATGCCCCACACGCCATGCCCATCCCATTTTGCTAAAAGACAAATATTTAAAAAAAGTATCATCTAAAGCCTTAAAAACTGCCCATAATTGACTCATCATTATCTGTCATTCATGCCCAAACTCTGTCACACTAATCTAAAATTGTCGTTCTACCCTTTCTATTAACAAAACCCACACACGAAACTTGATTCCTCCCATGAGGGCTTCATCCCTTCTGCTCTACCCAAACCTCCATTTCCTCGACGTGAAACTGCTCTATCTCATGCCTGCTACCTCCCTCCCAATCCTTCTCTATTAACTTCGNCTCGACGTGAAACTGCTCTATCTCATGCCTGCTACCTCCCTCCCAATCCTTCTCTATTAACTTCGAAAAAAAATGGAAAAATCCCCATTCTTCCAATTTCCTTCTTTTTCTTTTGTCGGCAACCATCCAATCTCAAAGCCTTGCACCACCTACTTTTTTCTTCCCTCACACGCGCAACTAGCAGCCAACACAAGCTCCTCTCACTTTCTCATTCCTAGTTGCTCTCGCCAACTGAGGCGCACGGCCTGCTATCCTATCTCCCCAATCCACTACCTAGCCAAGACCAAATCTACATTCCTTTCATTGAGTTTCATCCAACTCGCCGCCCCCACATTCCCCCTCACTTTTCTTTGCCTCGCACGATAAAGGCCAAAGCCCTTAGACTTGCTCTCTTACTCGATCCCCTGGCTGTTTCATCTCCTTTTTTATCGAAGAAACCCACACAAGACCCTCTTCTAAATATGCTCGAGCTACTTCCCCCCTTTACAACACCATACTCTGTTCTACACCTCAAATAGCTATCTCCTCCCTAAACTAAGAAGATCAACCACCAACGATCGCCCCATTTCTCCCTCTAACCCTATCCTTCACTCTCTATATTATGATCTCATCTCTATGATCTTGATAATTGGCAATTCAAGAATGTCGACAAATCAAAATATTGAGTGAGGGAAAATAGAAGAGAAGCGCTGATTGATAAGGATAAACAACAATTCAACGATGCCAACAACTACAAAAGTTAGAACAAGTGGGAGAAAAAGAAGCATAATAAAGGCAGANATTATGATCTCATCTCTATGATCTTGATAATTGGCAATTCAAGAATGTCGACAAATCAAAATATTGAGTGAGAGGAAAATAGAAGAGAAGCGCGGATTGATAAGGATAAACAACAATTCAATGATGCCAACAACTACAGAAGTTAGAACAAGTGGGAGAAAAAGAAGCATAATAAAGGCAGAGCTTACAGCATTTTCATTTTTCTTAAATGTCTTCAATAGAGCCTTATTTATAAAAATACAACATTGTTAATGCATTGTTAACCAGATTTTTAACCCATTAACAACTCTTACTAGCCTAATCTAAAACAATGATCAACCATCCCTAATATCCTATATAATTATCCAAACCTTCAAAAAGACCTTGCCCTCAAGGTCAAGCNACAAAACTACCATAAGAACAATTACTTTTACATATAATGTATATAATGATCTATGAATTATGAAGTTCTTCGGCTCTAGCTACTTGATTGTATATTATAAAACATGCTTATCTATGTGCATATTGCTTTTGCTTTACAATAAACTTTATACAATCCACAATCCTTTTGTTTAATTATTTTAACAATCTTAATAATCCTTTGGAACATGCTTTTTATTTCCATGATTTCTTCAGATTAGTATTTTTTTCCTTAAGCATTCTTTGGAGTATTTTCTAGTTATTGTAAAATTGTAGAACACATGCACCAGATGATAAAAATGTTTTAAAAATGTAAGTATGAAATTTTAATTTTTAAAAAACAACTCTTTTAAAACAATAAATCAAATATAACTAGTAATAAAGTAAAATATAGTCCTAATTATAACGTAGGGCTTAGAATAATTAGTTCCATTATGATCCTGTTGAGAAATTGTCAAGATATTTTAGAAAATAAAGTGAGACTTGTGAAATGTTGTGTTTGGTGTATCATAAAGAATCCCAGTGTCCAAATGTTTGACCGTGACATAAAGACACAGAACTGTTTGTAACCAATATGCTTTGTTGCATCAGGATTCGTTTAAGAGAAGCTAATATAGAGGTAAAGACCAGATGCTTAACGAAAGGAGGGCCAAATAAATAAAGCATATAAAGCTGGCATGATGGTAGAAAGCGACATACCTGTTCTATGATAGCAAAATAATGTGAGTTTGCCTGCAAAAGAAGAAATAACTCCTATGAGACCATATCCAAAGGCAATAATTTCTACAACTAAGAACCATATTCAAATCAAAGAATTTAATTCATAGAGAGGACTATAAGGATGTGAATTGTTATTAGATGACCATGTACAAGAGAGAACAGAGAAAGTAAACAGCATTAGCCAAAAAATAGGAATCAAAATGACTAAAGAAAATTATCAGTAAAATCCAGAAGATTAAAATATCACAATAATTGAGAAGCATGATCTTGTAGTTAACAGCAATGAGTAGGTCTAACTTGTATTACTCAAAAGTCATGTCAATCTTAAAAATGTTCAAGTTTGAATGAAAATGTCCATGACTATCATGAATTTCTGATCATTATTTTCTACATTAATTTCAGAACAGCCAGAAATATGTTAACCATACAGAGATGGAACATTGCTATTTTGGAATAGTCAGACATCTGCGAACATATCGACAAACTTTAGCTTCTGTTCATGTCCATTTGTTTCATCAGGAAATAAGATTGTTAGACTGTTCCATGACATGGAAGAAAAAGTTAAAACAAGGGACTTTCCTTACGGAAATAATTTCCGATGCACAAGACTATCAGCATAAATTATCTAGCATTAGACCATAAAAGTCATTAACACATCTGATGTAGGATATGCAAAGGAAATTTACCGATCCACATTGACGGATACAAGTTTTATCAGTTGCCAACATTTTATCATGATAGGCATTCAGCATAAAGCTTTCGGCGTGTTATCAAGAAAGGCACAGAGCACATAATATGCAACATGAGAAAGCACTTCTTTTACTTAAAATAAGACATTGACCTATGTGTATATGCCCAGGGCCAATTCAAGGTGACTAGATTACAACCAAAGCTGCCTGAGCTTCAACAATGAGAGCAAATAAAAAGGGGGGCAACAGAATCCATTTGATTGAGGATAGTAACAACAATGAACAAAGGAGCGACAATACGTAAATCGCACCAAATTCCTTCGATGACATCAAAATTGTCAGAATGACATCCGTTCATCAAAATAACCGCGCAAACAGCATCTAGAGCAACGAAATTATGCAAGAAAAGATCTTTCATGGTTGAAACAATCAAGCATGAAGAAAACAATAGATTTCCTGTGCGATGCATACAATTTGAGCCCAAATTGTTTCAATGTTAGCCAAATTTGCTCAAACAATATTCCATTGGAAAACGGACTATAACAATGTGTCTAAAACATTGAATTTACTCCGAGCAGAACATGAATTTACATGTATTTCAAGGCAATGAGGTGAATTCAAAACGCATGAAGATTGGAACATTGGAACGTACGAGCAACGATTAATCAAATGCAATGCAAATGTTTATTTCATTTATTTTAGATGTAGAATATTAATATGACAAGAGAATAAGTTGGAAAAACTTGAATTATAGAGATCTACCTTGGAGTCCTTTTGAGTAAAACTAAAATTGAATATGTAGAATGTAATTTTAGTAGTAGTAGCTCGATTGGCAAAGTTATAACTATGAGTGATCAAATCATTAAAGAGTGAGAACGTTTTAGATATCTCAGATCTATTGTTCAAAGTGATGCTGAGATGGATGGGGTTGTTATTAGTTGAATTAAAGTTGGTTAGTTGAAGTGAAGGAATGCATTGGGCCTATTGTGTGTAGAAAATCAAAGAAAAATAAGGCTCTAGTGAGCAAATCAATTGTTAACAATGCATCACTCTCTATATTATGATCTCAAGGTCAAGCAAATCAAAGAAAAATCAAGAAATTAGGATAGCAGTAAAATTAGTGAGCAATGAGTTGAAACGTTCATCAATGAAGCTGATAGGCTTTTTGGTGTACCTTTTGCAAACCAAAAAAATGTGGTAAGTTCTTGAACTTGCTCCCAGAGTTGTTGGATTAATAAAGAGACAGAGATGGTAGAGCAGAACAAAATTTCAATTGTTCAAAAGGGAGCGGGTTTGGTGATTGGCTCCGTAGGAATCATTTCTATCTTCACATTTTTTTCTTATTGTTAAGGAAGTGAATTCAACAGCACTGGGAGATACTGCCCAACCTACCATGGTATTCAATAAACAAAAAGGGTTGAGCTTCTTCAAAGATGGTTTTTTGAATTTCAAAGCACTTGAAAAAGACATTATGCTTATTAGAGTCATTTTTCCTCCTCGACAATGTATTTATCAGTCTCATTCTCATTGTTTGCAGATGACACTTATTGGCGCTCCAGTGTGAGCTCCTTGATGGGTTGGGTGCTGAGATTGTGGCAGTAAATAGGAGAAAAATGATCTTGAATAGGATGGGAATCAAATTGTGTTGAGAATGTCATGTTCAAAAACGATGCTAAGGGATGTCTTGGATAGAGAGGAAGCTTATTTTGGCGGAGCAAAAGATGATAGGATTATTGTGATCAGATAGAGTGGTGGATCATGATGACTGAGAACAATGTCATATGGTGCGAAGATGATGACAAAAAGAAAAGCATGGTGAAAAGAGCACCATTGTTAATCCCATCTCTAGGATCCTGATAATCAACAATTTGAGGATCTTGATAACCCCAGAAATTGGGTGGGGAAGGAATAGATAAGATAAACTCAATTTGCGAATGATAAATGACAATTTGAAGATGTCGACAAATGGGAAATTAAAAGGAGGGACCTACAGTTGATCATAGTTAATGAATCAATCATGGCCAATGTGGATTAACAGTGCGAATAGGTCTTCTGATAGCTATACCTTTTAATTGAAAGAGCATTAATTATGCCTTCTCCATGAATTCGGGGTTTTAAAGTAATTTTTTGCACAAAGTCTTACATCAAATTGAGTAAAGTCACAATTCAATTCTTACTAACACAAACAAATGTCTAAGAGGGGAAAAATAAAACAGACAATTGTCATCTTGACAGTATACCAATTATTATTTTTCTTGTGTTCTGGAGTAAAAAAGTAGCGAAGGATTTGCATTTGACCACAATTGATGATTAAATCAAAGGAAATGTGAATTCAAGACCCTCATATGTAAGTAGATGGGCATTTGGCTATACATTATTAGATGGTGTTTTTCATCAGTTCAAGCTTTTAAAGTAATAAGTTGTGCCAAGATATCTTACATCAGTACCGACGGTGTTAGTGGTGAAGAGAATCTATCAAACTAGTGAAGTAAGTTTTCCTTATAGTGAGTGGCGCAATGGTAGCTTCAAATCATACAACATGCACTCATACCATGTAATCTATTTCAAAATCTCAAAACTTATTGGAGTTATTACACCTATAAAACTCAATTATTTATTAAGTCATACATCTCAAAATGTCCCTCTTCTATAGATGAGTTAATCCATTTATAAATGGTGAGATATTGTAGCCAAATTTGCCCTAATCTATTTATGTGACAATAAAGCTTCTTTGAATTGCTCTATCAATCCGTCGTTGAAACTTAGATATATCAACATTGATTCACTCATTACATTGTCGCATATAGTGATTTATATTCAAATCATTAGTACAAAGCATCATTAGTGACGACTATTGTCAATCACTCAAACTAGTCGAGGACTAGCGGATTGGTCGAATCAACTAAGGGTATCCAACGCACAATAAAGATTTAATTCTAAAAAAAGTGAATCTCATCATCCATTAAAGATAATTATAATTAATATTTCAATTAAATATAAAAATAAACCTCCATAAATTTATAAATATAGCTCATTCTCAATTAATTTGGTAATCTTTCTCAACTCTAGGGAAATTTCTCATCCAACACACTTGAATCAATCGATGAATTTTAACATTTGGTGAGTTTTTGTTTGACAACCACACAAATTTGTGGATCGAATACAAATTTTCAATATTCCAAAAGTTTCTTCAATTTTTGGCAAGCTCATATAAAAAATCAGAAGATGCTTGTTAACTGTCGATGGTCATTCTACTGTCATGACAGCCACATCGTATACATCACACATGATTACAACAATAACATCGCCTAGCTCAATTTGAAAAACCATATGATGTTCATCATTCTTTCACTCATACCAACAAATTACTATCTGCGTTGGAGACACCGCATATAATGGCAATGAAAACATCGTTCGTCACAATGTACCAACCGAAACTCTGTGTTCTCGCACATCTTAGTTGTGATGAACTACTACTTAAGTAAGCAATGATAGCGTCACTTGCTCCCATATGAAGACGATCAAAAAAATAAAAAATAAAAAACTAAGACAGCAGCAAGCAACAAATCACACTTCGCACCAACAGTACCAAAAAATGCCGCTATGCATGATATATAGGGACTTGGACAACCCTGCATCACACACTAAAAATGTGTTTGTTATTGGCATTCAAGAGGACCAGCTTAGGTGCCTCCAGCATCCCTTAAGACTCACATACCCAATAAACATTTCTTATCAAGTCCCTCAGGCTATCTAGAGGTGGACCATCCTTGTACTTGCAATTAGGCAAGGCCTTCTGGTATTTCCCTGTCTATGTTCTCCACAAAATATTTTATTTTCTGTAATTCTGTGTATTGGTTTTCTTAACCAAGGCAATGTGAAACTCTAAATCTCTTGAGCTTCAAGATCGGAAAAACAATTGAACAGGGTATTGGACCCAACGCTGGGATTTAATAGAAAATCTTTTTTCTTCCATGATGTACAATATTGTTGTCTATTTTGGAAATGATTATGAACAGTCAAGACGGCTTCCTGTATTCCATTGGAAATACGATAAACAATCTATGCTTCTTAAGAGATATTAAAACATGAAAAGCTTACCTCATCATTCATCACCCATCCCCCACCAACAATCTCCAGCTGCCCATTCTTGACCAAATTAGTAAATCTTTCCCTTTTCAGGTCCGACGCATCCCGCCACCATTTTTCCAAGTATGACATCTCTTCCCATATGAATTTGCGGCGTGCATCCTGCGAGTAAGTTATATCAATTCAAGGTTGATGCCATCAACAAAGTGGATGTACTTCTAAAACTTAAGAAGAATGATGTTTATCAGAGAAGGAAATCGAATAGACCCCAATTTCCAATAGAACTAAGATATCCACTCGATTCATTATAAGTAATACACCAACAGGAAAAAGTTCTATCCAGTAATCAATCAGAAGGAAGGTAAAAAAAATTTACCCTCGATAGGGACTCAACGATGGTGTCCAATATATGCCTCGACTGCCGATTATAGTACTCATCCACCGTCAGCTTCCACCCGGGATCATTATGCGAGTGCGGAACCACGAAAACCTTTAGCTTCTCCTCATCCCACTCATTCCCATCGTACTTAACTTGCCAACCCTGCTTCCACGCTCCACCATCGATATCCAGAAATTCGATCCGATCATAGAGATCCTTTGTCGTGATGTCCACCCTGGCCGCAGATATCTCTCCGCCACTCCTCTTCGCTACTCCGGCACCAGAGCCATCGTTTTTATGGGTCGAACGACGAATGGAGGAGCGGCGTACAAGCTGGGAGTTCTTCGAGNGTCGTGATGTCCACCCTGGCCGCAGATATCTCTCCGCCACTCCTCTTCGCTACTCCGGCACCAGAGCCATCGGTTTTATGGGTCGAACGACGAATGGAAGGGCGGCGCACAAGCTGGGAGTTCTTCAAATTGGAAGAGGAGGAGGAGGAGGATGAAGACGAAGAGAGGTGACTTGGTACGCCGTAGCGTAGGAAGACGGCGAAGAACAGAAGAAGAGAGAGGGTGATCCCGATGGCGAAGAAGGTGGAGGAAGGTGAGAAGGGATTGCGACGCCTAGTACCGGAAGATTTGCGGAGGATCTTCGGCTTGGNAGAGGAGGAGGAGGAGGATGAAGACGAAGAGAGGTGACTTGGTACGCCGTAGCGTAGGAAGACGGCGAAGAAGAGGAGAAGAGAGAGGGTGATCCCGATGGCGAAGAAGGTGGAGGAAGGTGAAAAGGGATTCCGACGCCTAGTACCGGAAGATTTGCGGAGGATCTTCGGCTTGGTGTTGTTGCTGGTGGGAAGGAAGGTATGGCCGAAGCTACCTCCAGCGCCGCCTCGGCGGTTGCCGTAAAAGAAAGGCATCGGCGATGGGATGGCGACTGGTTCAACTGCCGGCCCGCTCGTTCTCCGCCGGGAGAAAGATGGTGGGGGAGAAAGGCAAAAGAGGGATGGAACGGCTCAGCAACTCAAGTCATCGTGACTTTTCATATTTGACTGAAGATAAAAAATAAAAAATAAAAAAAACGATGAAAGAGGTCCTTTAATTGTCCTGATGTTTTAAGAAACAAGTTACTAACTTACTAATTACTATTGCATATGTAGTGTTTACTTTTTAAACATAAAAATTAAATATAAATATTTTCATTACTATAGTATTTTTTATATGCGAATGAAACCAAATTGTGAAATTNACTGGTTCAACTGCCGGCCCGCTCGTTCTCCGCCGGGAGAAAGATGGTGGGGGAGAAAGGCAAAAGAGGGATAGAACGGCTCAGCAACTCAAGTCATCGTGACTTTTCATATTTGACTGAAGATAAGAAAATAAAAAATAAAAAAAAAACGATGAAAGAGGGCCTTTAATTGTCCTGATGTTTTAAGAAACAAGTTACTAACNATGAAAATTGGCGACGATCGACAACAACCTACATTGATCGACGAAGGACAGTGGTGGTCGTCAATGGTGGGTAGTGATGGAGCCGAACTTCAATTCCTTTTCAAAGCTCCAAGCTCTTTCTTTGATTTAAAACCATCCTTCTCTCATGAGAGAGGTGTGGTTATATTTATAATATTTTTTGTGCAATTAATGTAAGAATATGAACCACTTTGATCGGACGGTCCAGAGAGTTTCCTTCCATCATACGTCGTTTGATGGATTTTTTAGTGCGTTGAGGATATATGAATTAAGCAATATGGGGCTCACTAAATTTGTCTTGTCAGGACGCTTGATTCGACTATATGCTAGATTCGACATTTGTTTGATATTCTAAATATATCTGGAAAACTTCTTAGAGTGGTTTAATGATTTGTTCATAGCTTGATTTGATTAAGTTTAATATCATTGGGTATGTCTTGTTGAACTGATTAGTTTAACTATAAGTTTGCTAAAATCAAAGCTTTTGATGACTTTTTTTATCGAAGTTTGAGTATCTCTCGCTCAAATGTCATTTCGAGATCTGTGTTATACATCGAGGTTTGCGATGGATGATGAAAATTGGTTGGAGTCCTATCAAATATAATAAGTTTGAATATTTTTAAAAATATTCTAAATAAAAATTTTAAGGATATTTTTATTATTTTTAATTTAAATATCATATTTCTTGTCATTCCATCAAAATTAAAAAATTAAAATTAAATAATATTTGAACTGATCTGTTCTTCATAAAACTACTAGTTCACTAATTTATCGATTCAACAACGGTCCTAATCGACTTAATTTCAACTCTATGTATAAATGAGTCTAAGCTTTGATAGAACCAACTGAATAGTTAGTTCACAGTTGAACTCGTCAGAATATTGAGGATTTTTAAAATCATAAACTATATATTTATTATGATATATTGATTGATACGTCACCAACATTTTTTTATTGTTTGACATAAATTTCAAAGCATGACATGAATCTCAAGTTAATATTTTGAGCAAAAAATATTCAAATCTTGATAAAAAAACCATCAAGAGCTCCGATTTCAGAAAAATTATAGTCAAACCGACCCGCTCAATCAGACAAACCTAATGATATAAAAATTAGTTCAATCCAAATCAAATCAAACCTATATCAGATCATTAAACCACTTTTAGAAGTACTTCAGACATGTTTGGAAGGTTAAACGATGTCGAATATGACAAATTTATAATTGAATCTGGAGCTCGACAAGATGAATCAAACAAGCCCAAGATTGTTGTTTTTCGACAGTGTTAAGACACTCAAATGTCAATAAAACACAGTCTAATCGAATGAAGTACTCTAGACCATTTCATTAAAATGATTCATATTTTTACAATAATGACACCAGAACACTATAAATAGAAATCTACCCCTCTCATGAGGGGGGGCAAAAGCCTTAGGAGAGAACTAGAGGCTTTGAGAATGAGCTAAAGTTCAACACCACCGCCGACCAGAGTTGACCGCCGCTGATCACTGTCGACCATCACCAAACGTCGTTTGCCAACAGTTGTCAACCATTGCCGACTAAACTCAGTCAATCAACGTCGTAACTTGGAAAATCTAGTAATCATCTCTCGTCTATGAGACAAGAGCTCACCACTACAATTCATGTGCCAACTACAACCAACGTCGACATCAACTCATGCAACTTCTGACTCTGATCTCAATGATCTACGGACGACACCACCACTCACCACTATGGTTCATACACCAACAACGACCTACACGGGCATCAACTCATGCAGTTCCCAATTTCGGCTTTAGTGGCCTACGGACGTCATCAATACTCACCCCAACGACTTACGTGGTCATCAGCTCATATAGTTCCTGAATCCAACCTCCAGCGGCCTACGGACGTCATATATACGGCCCCAACAGCCTAAGTGTTCATCAGCTCATACAGTTATTGAATCTGGCCCCAGTGGTACGAACATCATCAATAATCGCCCTAACGACCTATTTGGTCATCAGCCCATGCAGCTCATGACTCCGGCCCCCACGGCCTACGGACGTCATTAATACTCGCCAACTACAGTCTAGATGATTCACAGTTCTCACAACTGCTTACTATAACTTCTTTGGTCAATCAACGCTTCTGGAGCACTAATCTACAACACTCACAATGGAGTATTACCTCCATAACAATCAACAATGACAATCAACAATGACCCTTGCAACTTGTTGTCACCAAGAACTGCAACAATATTATATTTATGCAACTTTTTAAATTTTATCTTTCATAATTTAAGGAAAGATTATTTCAACTGGGCTAGCCTCTGTGGTTTTTCCCCCTTTCAAGGGTTTTTCATGTAAAAAGTTAAGGCGTCTTCTCCTGCTTACTTCTCTTCTTTTACCTATGTGTGTTGAATTCTCGTGCAACGCTAAAATGACGATCCATTACTCTATCGCAACAAATTTTTTGACACGCTTCAGTTTGGCTCCATCTATAGGAAACGAATCACCATTTGACACTGTCTTCAGCTTTGAGACGTTGAATCCCTACTTCATTTACTGATGATGTAGATCATCCAATTGATAAAGGAATCTTCTTTGCATCTTGAAGATCATCTCCAAAGCATTCTTTAATGTGGGGGTAACATTCATTGCAATCTCAAAAAGTCGTTCATGTTAATGTCTCGGGCACGATTGTAGTGGGGCAGTTTTCTCGCATCTTATTCATACACAAAGTATGTCACAACTTCTTCCAGATTGGGGGGCAACCTTCATTGCAGTCTCAAAATTTCATTCATGTTAACAACTCGGGCACGACTGTGATGAGGATGTCATTCTATATTTCATTCAGATTACAAGTCCATGAGAATCACACTTCACACAAATAACGCTTCCACAACTCCCCTCATCGCACTGAAGATCCTTTTGAACCAGGTCAGGAAGTTGATATCTTCAAGGCTCTATACATATGTTGTTTCACAAGCTCACATCGAAAACGCCCCGACTGGGGGGAAAAAGATTCAAAAGCAACAACTGGCAAGTTGCCAAATATTTTTCTTTAGTATGACTGCAACCATATTTCCAAGAAAAAATATGGTCCATAACGACTTACGCCCTAGTCTCGAGAAATGCAAAACTTCTCTCACACCTCATTTTAAGCTTAATCAATCTTAAGGGGACTCGATTCGTTCTCTTTCATTACAGACTACAGTCGTAAAACAAAAGCTTCGACGTACAGTCTCGGGTAGGTCAAAAATCATTGGTGGATTTCCATCAACCTCTTCCATTATAAGTTACAATATTTAAGAAAAAGCTTCGACATATAACCTAGGTTAACCATCCTTAACGGATTTTAAATGACTCTGTTCATTACGGGTTAATACCGTTGAGCATCTTCGGTTATACAACTCAAAATTGGTCTTACATCTTTAGTAGATTCGTCTTTCAACCATGCCTCTGTAAATCAATCTCAAGAGACAACTCTCGATGAAAAGCTAGTAGTGGACAGGGAAGACTCCACAAAAGCATGTGATTGATATGTCTCAACTCAAAGATCTCAGACGGCTACGAGCCTCAGAAGGTACCGGTTCAAGCTTCTATAAGGCATAAGTCCGAGGGGGCACAACCTCGGAAGCCACAAGCCACAAACGCCTCAGAAGCAACGCTAAAGACATACAAAGAAAACATCTTCACCATCTAAATATGCTACACCGGACGATTAAAAAGACTACAATTTCATATACTTGTACAAATGATACAACAACAACTCATCTTCGAACAGAGTCAGCATTGCCTCCAAAAAATTCAAGCACTTCTGATAATTGTCAGGGGGGCTCTCCAGATAATGTCACCACATAAGTATGAAAATATTTCTTTCAGAGCACAGCAGGAAAACTACAACATTTCTTCATCACCACCCAATAGGACAACTGAGCAACACACACTTCTAGCACCTTCAAGATTTCAATAATCACATTTGCCAGTAGAAATCGTAGGTCAACTCTCAATGCTACCTCATGAACAACAACATACCCGGAAGAAGGTGAATACACTTGATCGGTCGAAGTCGGTAATTTCACCATCATATCATTTAGGAAGTAATGCTTCTTTCTAAATAAGATTAAGACACTCTCTGTCGGAATTGACACTGTTTTCTCTAAGTTCTAACTTTTCCTTTGGCTCTCAGCAGAATGAAGTTCTCTAGTTGCGACATTTTTGCAATGACAAAGAAGATCTCGTTGCTTGTCTGTCACGCAGGACAGGGACAACTTTCCTCTTCGCTGCAACGAGAAAGAAGATCTCATTGCTTGCCTGCTACGTATAACGGAGACGACTTTCTTCTTCGTCGCTACTATAAAGAAGACTTCGTTGCTTGTTTGCTATGCAGGACGGGGATAACTTTCATCTACGCTGCAACTCTGCACTTCGACTATTCACCGCAACTTTATACTGCAAATCTGCACCGCAACTTTTCGTCGCAACTTCTTCACCTCAACATCTAGTACACGATCACGAGCTACTTGGACATGGTCTAGGATGATCGTTTTGAACGCAACACGTCGCCGCAACGGGTCGCCGCGACTCCCTACCACAACGCATCACCGCGACGCACAACTGCAACGCGTCCCTGCGACACCCTAACGTAATGCATCGCCGCGGCGCACTGCCGCAACACGTCGCTGTAACGCATCCCATAGCTCAATGCCCCACAACAACGCGTCACCATGATGCATCACTGCAACGCTCGCCGCAACTCTGCCCATCTCTCCTTCAAGCATATTTATAGATTAAAAAAGTGATTTAACAATTAAATAAACTGAAAAAAGGAGTACAACTATTAAATGTCTATTATTAAAATTTAAAAAAAAATCATTTCATATTCCTTTTGCTTTGACATTCCAAATTCAATATTTATGACATAAAATTAATTAGAATCATTAAATAAAAAATTAATAACAAAATACAGCAGTTTTTTTTTTCTTTTAAGAACTTTTAAAATATAGATATATATTGTCAAATTTTATTATTTTAGCTCTTAAAATATGCTAAATTATCTCTTTTTTATTTCCAAGTTCAGCTCGCTCCGATTCCTGCAAATTATGAGGGCTGTTCGGATTTTGGTCCGGACAAGAAATTTTAAATTTCAGCTNTATTTTATCAATTTATTAAAAAATATTTTAATTTAAGATTGATGCGTGCTAGAAAATTTGTGGCAGTAGAATAGCAGATTATCGTCTTAGCACGGTACGAAGATTCAACACACACTTAGGAAAAAAGAACACAACTAATGATGATATCATAAGATTTGCGTAGAAAACCTCGAAAGAAAAAAATCACGGGGTCTGACCCAACTGAAGAGTTTCACTATAAAAAGATGATTATATTTGCAATCACTTGTCCCACATGACAGAAATGGTTACTAGATTTCTCAAGTAACAACGTCGACGTGTTGATTAATTTGTTGTTAGGAACCGATGGCGACCAATAGCGATCGACTGCGTACAGTTGATGGTGGTCGACGAAGGTTGGCAGTGGTCGACGAAGGTTGGCAGTGACAGCAGTAAATGAAAATTGGCGGTGATCGACAACGACCTACACTGATTGACAAAGGACAGTGGTGGTCGACAGTGGTGGGTGGTGATGGAGTTGAACTTCAGTTCCTGTTCAAAGCTTCAAGTTATTTTTCAGATTTAAAATCATCCTCCTCTCATGAGAGAGGTGTGGCTCTATTTATAGTGTTTTGGTATAATTAATGTAAGAATATGAACCACTTTGATCAGACGGTCTAGAGAGCTTCCTTCCATCATACGTCGTTTGATGGATTTTTTAGTGCTTTAAGGATATATGAATTAAGCAATATGGGGCTCGCTGGCGCTTGATTCGACTATAGGCTAGATTCGACATTCATTTGATATTCTAAATATATCCGGAAAACTTTCTAGAGTGGTTTAATGATTTGTTCAGAGCTTGATTTGACTAATTTTAATATCATTTGGTCTGTCTTGTTGAACTGATCAGTTTGACTATAAATTTGCTAAAATCAAAGATTTGGATGACTTTTTATCAAAGTTTGAATATTTCTCGCTCAAATGTCAGTTCGAGATCTGTGTTATACATCAAGGTTTGCGATGGATGATGAAAATTGGTTGGAGTCCTATCGAATATAATAAGATTGAATATTTTTAGAAACATTCTAAATAAAAATTTTAAGGATATTTTTATTATTTTTAATTTAAATATCATATTTCTTGTCATTCCATCAAAACTAAAAAATTAAAATTAAATAATATTTGAACCGATGGGTTCTTCATAAAACTACCAATTCACTAGTTTGTCGATTTAACAACGATCCTAACTTACTTAATTTCAACTCTATGTATAAATGTGTCTATGTTTTGATAGAAACAACTGAATAGTCAGTTCACGGCTAAACTCGTCAGAATACTAAGGATTTTTTAAATCATAAACTATATACTTATTATGATATATTGATTGATACGCCACCAACTGTTTTTCATTATCTGACACGAATCTCAAAGCATGACATGAATCTCGAGGCAATATTTTGAGCAAAAATATTCAAATCTTGATAAAAACTCATTTAGAGCTCCGATTTCAAAAAAATAATAGTCAAACTGATCAGCTCAATGAGACAGACCTAATGATATAAAAGTTAGTTCAATCCAAGTCAAGTCAAGCCTAGATCAGGTCATTAAACCGCTTTTAAAAGTATTTCAAACATGTTTAGAAGGTCAAACAGATGTCAAATATGACAAGTTTACAGTTGAATTTAGAGTCTCGACAGGATGAATCCAACAAGCTCAAGATTGCTATTTTTCGACAGTGTTAAGGCACTCAAATGTCAATAAAATGCAGTCTAATCGAAGGAAGTACTCTGGACCGTCCCATCAAAATGGTTCATATTTCTGCAATAATGACATCCAGAACACTATAAATAGAAATCTACCCCTCTCATGCCCCTCTCATGCCCCTCTCATTAGGGGTGGGGGGGACAAAAGCCTTGGGATAGAACTGGAGGCTTTGAGAATGAGCTAAAGTCCAGCACCAGTTGACCAACGTTGATCACTATCGACCATCACCGACCGTCGTTCGCCAACAGTTGTCGACTATCGTCGATCAGACTCCGTCAATCAATGTCGTAACTTAAAAAATTTAGTAACCCTCTCCCGTCTATGGGACAAGAGCTCACCACTATAGTTCATGTGCCAACTACAACTAACGTGGCCATCAGCTCATGCAACTCCTGACTATGATCCCAATGATCTACAGATGACACCACTACTCACTACTACGGTTCATACACCAACAACGACCTGTACGGGCATCAGCTCATGTAGTTCTCGATTTCGGCCCCAGTGGCCTACGTACGTCATCAATACTCACCCCAACAACCTACGCGGTCATTAGCTCATAAAGTTCCTGAATCCAACCCCAAGCGGCCTACGGACGTCATCAATACCGCCTCAACGGCCTACGTGGTCATCAACTCATACAGTTACTGAATCTGGCCCCAGTGGTACGAACATCATCAATATCCGCTCTAACGACCTATGTGGTCATCAACTCATGCAGCTCACGATTTCGGCCCCCGCGCCCTACGGACGTCATTAATACTTGTCAACAACAGTCTACGTGATTCACAGTTCCCACAACTGCTTATTATGACTTCTTTGGCCAATTAACGCTTCTGGAGCACTAATCTACAACGCTCACAATGGACTACTACCTCTATAACAATCAACAATGACCCTTGCAACTTGTTGTCACCAATAACTGCAGCTAGATTATATTTATGCAACGTTTTAAATTTTATCTTTCCTAATTTAAGGGAAGATTGGACATGTGTACTCATAATAAATAGTAAATTATTTCAACTGGGCTTAACTCCGTGGTTTTTCCCTCTTTCAAGGGTTTTCCACGTAAAATGTTAAGGCGTTTTCTCCTGCTTGCTTCTCTTTTTTTTATTTGTGTGTGTTGAATTCTCGTGTAACGCTAAAACGACGATCCATTACTCTACCGCCGCAAATTTTCTGACACGCTTCAGTTTGGCTCCATTTATGGGAAACGAAGCACCATTCAACACCGTTTTCAGCTCTGAGACGTTGAATCCCTACTCCATTTACTGATGATGTAGATCATCCAATTGACAAAGGAATCTTCTTTGCATCTTGAAGATCATCTCCAAAGCATTCTTCAATGTGGGGGGCAACATTCATTGAAATCTCAAAAAGTCGTTCACGTTAACGTCTCGTGCACGATTGTAGTGGGCCAGTTTTCTCGCATCCTATTCATAAACAAAGTATGTCACAACTTCTTCCAAACTGGAGGACAACCTTCATTGTAGTCTCAAAATGTTTTTCATGTTAACATCCTGGGCACGACTGTGATGAGGATGTCATTCCATATTTCATTCAGATTAGAAGTCCACGAGAATCACACTTCACACAAATAACGTTTCCACAACGCCCCTCATCATACTGAAGATCCTCTTGAACCAGGTCAGAAAGCTCTATACATATGTTGTTTCATAAGCTCACATCGAAAACGCCCTAACTGGGGGGCAAAAGATTCAAAAATCAACAACTGACAAGTCGTCAAACATTTTTCTTGAGTATGACTGCAACCATATTTCCAAGAAAACATATGGTCCATTGCGACCTATGCCCTAGTCTCGAGAAATGCAAAGCATCTCTCACACCTCATTCTAAGCTTAATCGATCTCAAGGGGACTCGATTCGTCCTCTTCCATTACAGGCTACAGTTGTCAAACAAAAACTTTGACGTACAGTCTCGGGTAAGTAAAAAATCCATGATGGATTTCCATCAACCTCTTCCATTACAGGTTACGGTATTCAAGAAAAAGCTTCGACATACAACCTAGGTTAACCATCCTTAACGGATTTTAAATGACTCTGTTCATTTAGGTTAATACTGTTGAGCATCTTCGGTTATACAACTCAAAATCGGTCTTACATCTTTAGTGGATTCTTCTTTCAACCATGCCTCTGTAAATCAATCTCAAGAAACAACTCTCGATGAAAAGCTAGTAGTGGACAGGATTTTCATTAGAAAGACTCCACAAAGCATGTGATTGATAGGTCTCAACTCAAACACCTCAGAAGGCTACGAGCCTCAGAAGGTACCGGCTCAAGCTCCTATAAGCCAAAAGTCCGAGGGGGCACAACCTCGAAATCCACAAACCACGAATGCCTCAGAAGCAACGTCAAAGACATACAAAGAAAACATCTTCAATATCTAAATATGCTACACCAGATGATTAAAAAGACTACAATTTCAACATATACTTATACAAACGATACAACAACAGCTCATCTTCAAGCAGAGTCGGCATCGCCTCCCAAAAATTCAAGCACTTCTAATAATTGTCGGGGGGTCTTCAGATATTGCCACCACATAAGTATGAAAATCTTTCTTTCAAAGCACAGCAGGAAAACTACTACATTTCTTCATCACGACCCAATATGACAGTTGAGCACCACACACTTCTAGCACCTTCACGATTTCAATAAACTCATTTACCGGTAGAAACCGTAGGTCAACTCTCAAGGCTACCTCATGAACAACAACATACCCTTAAGGAGCTGAATACACTTGATCGATCGAAGTCGACAATTTCACCACCACATCATTCAGTAAGTAATGCTTCTTTCAAAACAAGATTTAGTCACTCTCTGTCGGAATTGACAATGCTTTCTCCAAGTTATGGCTTTTCCTTTGACTCTCAGCAGAATGAGGTTCTCTAGTTGTCGTCATTTTTGTAATGAGAAAGAAGATCTCGTTACTTGTCTGCTACGCAGGACGGGAACAACTTTCCTCTTCGCTGCAATGAGAAAAAATATCTCATTGCTTGCTGCTACGTATAACGGGGACGACTTTCTTCTTCGTCGCTACTATAAAAAAGACCTCGTTGCTTGCCTGCTATGATGGACGGGGATGACTTTCATCTACGCTGCAACTCTGCACTTCGATTATCAACCGCAACTTTATACCGCAAATCTGCACCGCAACTTTTCGTCGCAACTTCTTCACCTGAACATCTAGTACACGATCACGAGCTTCTTGGACATGGTATAGGATGATCGTTTTGAACGCAACACGTCGCCACAATGGTGCAACGGGTCGCCACGACTCCCTACCACAACGCATCCCCGCGACGCACAACTGCAACGCGTCCCTGCGACACCCTAACGCAATGCATCGCCGCGACACACATCGATAACGTGCCGACTCGACGCATTGTCGCAACACATCGCTGCAACACATCCCATAGCTCAATGCCCCACAGCAACGCGTCACCACGATGCATCCCCACGACGCACCACTGCAACGCTCGCCGCAACTCTACCCCTCTCTCTTTCATGCATATTTATATATTCAAAAAGTGATTTAACAATTAAATGCTCTTTATTAAATAAACTGAAAAAGGGAGTACAACTATTAAATGTCCATTATTAAAATAAAATATTTTCATTTCATACCAAATTCAGTATTTATGACATGAAATTAATTAGAATCATTAAATAAAAAATATAGATATATATTGTCAAATTTTATTATTTTAGCTCTTAAAATATGCTCAATTATCTCTTTTTTATTTCCAAGTTGAGCTCCTCGGATTCTCACTTTTTTTCGGCTCGGATTCCTGCAATTTATGAGGGCTGTTCGGATTTTGGCCCGGACAAAAAATTTTAAATTTCAGCCTGCACAGAGATGGAACCTGCGCNTGCTTGTCTGTCACGCAGGACAGGGACAACTTTCCTCTTCGCTGCAACGAGAAAGAAGATCTCATTGCTTGCTTGCTACGTATAACGGAGACGACTTTCTTCTTCGTCGCTACTATAAAGAAGACTCCGTTGCTTGTTTGCTATGCAGGACGGGGATAACTTTCATCTACGCTGNTGCTTGTCTGTCACGCAGGACAGGGACAACTTTCCTCTTCGCTGCAACGAGAAAGAAGATCTCATTGCTTGCCTGCTACGTATAACGGAGACGACTTTCCTCTTCGTCGCTACTATAAAGAAGACTTCGTTGCTTGTTTGCTATGCAGGACGGGGATAACTTTCATCTACGCTACAACTCTGCACTTCGACTATTCACCGCAACTTTATACTGCAAATCTGCACCGCAACTTTTCGTCGCAACTTCTTCACCTCAACATCTAGTACACGATCACGAGCTACTTGGACATGGTCTAGGATGATCGTTTTGAACGCAACACGTCGTCGCAACGGCGCAACGGGTCGCCGCGACTCCCTACCACAACGCATCACCGCGACGCAAAGCTGCAACGCGTCCCTGCGACACCCTAACGTAATGCATCGCCGCGACGCACTGCCGCAACACGTCGTTGTAACGCATCCCATAGCTCAATGCCCCACAGCAACGCGTCCCCACGATGCATCACTGCAACGCTCGCTGCAACTCTACCCCTCTCTCCTTCAAGCATATTTATAAATTCAAAAAGTGATTTAACAATTAAATAAACTGAAAAAAGGAGTACAACTATTAAATGTTTATTATTAAAATTAAAAAAAAATTCATTTCATATTCCTTTTACTTTGACATTCCAAATTCAGTATTTATGACATAAAATTAATTAGAATCATTAAATAAAAAAATAATAACAAAATACAGCTTTAAGAACTTTTAAAATATAGATATATATTGTCAAATTTTATTATTTTAGCTCTTAAAATATGCTCAATTATCTCTTTTTTATTTCCAAGTTCAGCTCGCTCGGATTCCTGCAAATTATGAGGGCTGTTCGGATTTTGGTCCGGACAAAAAATTTTAAATTTCAGCCNCACATATATAAATGATAAAAATAAAATTGTTCCGGATCTTGATATTTTCGGACGACAAAATTGGTCTTTCCCAAAAATATGGGGGTAACTGATGCGCTACAAACAAAATTTCATTATTTGACACGAATCTCAAGGCATGACATGAATCTCGAGGTAATATTTGAGCAAGAAATGTTCAAATATTAATAAAAAGTCATCGAGAGCTCCGATTTCAGAAAAATTTGTTATGGTATGACTCATATACCACATAGGGACAAACGCTGGAACGAAGCGGAGCAGAGCGGAAGAATCTGTCCAAATCGATAAGTTACGTTATGTAGGTTGAGGTTATATGGTACATGCTTAGTTTGAGAATTACATATTGTACTGTAGGGTTTACTCTATGATTATAAATAAACATGTTTGTAATCCTAGGTCTTTGAGAGAGCTGAATATTGTATTCTGTATTCTTTTGTGAATGTTGAAAAGGAAATCACTGCTCTGCTCCCGATGATGTAGGCATCTTTGGTGAACCTCGTAAATCTCTGTGTGTTCTTATGGATTTGTGTCAATTCCTGTTTTTCTTTGCCCTAATTTCTCAACAAAGTTATAATTAAATTGACCGATTCGATGAGGCATACCTAATGATATAAAAGTTAGTCTAATTCGAGTCAAATCAAACACACATTAGATCATTAAACCACTTTTAGAAGTACTTCATCACATTTGAAAGATCAAGCAGATGTCAAATATGACAAGTTTATAATTGAATCGAGCGTCTCAACAAGACGAATCCAACGAACCCAAGATTGCTCAATTTCGACATTGTTGAGACACTCAAAAGTTCATAAAACACGCTCTAATTGAAGAAAGCACTCATGACCGTCCTATCAAAATTGTTCATATTCCTGCATTAATGACACTCAGTACACTATAAATAGACATTTACCCCTCTCATGAGGAGGGAGAAAGCCTTGAGAGAGAAGTTGAGGCTTTGAGAAGGAGTTGAAGTCCACCACCACCGTCGATCGCTGTTGACCACCATTGATCACCGTCGATCATCACCGACTGTCATCCGCTGATAGTCGTCGACCACACCACCGACCATGCCCCGTCAGTCAATGTCGTAACTTGGAAAATCTAATAACCATTTCTCGTTTGTGGGACAAGAGCTCACCACTACGATTAATGTGCCAACTACGACCATCATGGTCATCAGTTTATGCAACTCCTGACTCCTATTCCAACGGTCCATGGAAGTCACCACTGCTCACTACTACGGTCCATATATCAATAAAAAACTACACAGTCATCAGCTCATGTAGTTCCTGAATCCGACCCTAGCGGTACGTGGCCATCAGCTCATATAGTTCCTGAATCCGACCCCAGCGATACGAATGTCGTCAATATTCGCCCCGACGACCTATGTAGTCATCAGCTCATGCAGCTCCTAACTCCGAACTCCGCAACCTACGGACGTCATTAATACTCGCCAACTACAGTCTACGTGATTCACAATTCCCACAACTGCTTAACATGACTTCTCTGGCCAATCAACGCTTCTGGAGCACCAATCTACAACACTCACAAATGGATTACTACCTCCACAACAATCAATAATGACCCTTGCAACTTGTTGTCACCAAGAACTGCATCTAAATTACATTTATACAACCTTTTTAATTTCATCTTTCCTAATTTAGGGGAAGATTGGACATGTGTACTCATCATTCATAATGAATTATTTCATTTGGGCTAGGCCCCATGGTTTTTCCTATTTTCAAGGGGTTTCTATGTAAAAAGTTAAGGTGTCATCCTGCTTACTTTTAGGANAATGCATATATATATATATATACACACACACACACACACTCACTCACACATACACACTCACACATACATACATGATAAAAAAAAGCTCCGGATCTTGATATTTTCGGCCGATAAAATTGGTCTTGCCCGAAAATATGGGGGCAACTGTACGCCACAAACAAAATTTCATTATCTGGCACAAATCTCGAGGCATGACATGAATCTCGAATATTTTGAGCCAATAAATATTCAAATATTGATAAAAAGTCATCCAGAGCTCCGATTTTAGAAAAGTTATAGTCAAATTAACCAATTCGATGAGACGGACCTAATGATATAAAAGTTAGTCTAATCCGAGTCAAATCAAACCCAGATCAGGTCATTAAACCACTTTTAGAAGTATTTCAACACATTTGGAAGGTCAAACGAATGTTGAATATAATAAATTTATAGTCGAATCGAATGTCTCAACAAGACGAATTCAACGAGCTCAAGATTGCTAGATTCTGACATTGTTAATACACTCAAAAGTTCATAAAACACACTATAATTGAATGAAGTACTCGGGACCGTCCCATCAAAATTGTTCATATTCCTGCATTAATGACACTAAGTACACTATAAATAGACTTTTACCCCTCTCATGAGGGGGCGAGAACCTTGAGAATGAACTTGAGGTTTTGAGAAGGAGCTGAAGTCCACCAGCATCGTCGACCGCCGTTGACCACCGTTGATCTCCGTCGACCATCACTGACCGTCGTCCGCCGACAGTCGTCGACCACACCGCCGACCAGACCCCGTTAGTCAATGTCGTAACTTCGAAAATCTAATAAATATTTCTCGTTTGTGGGACAAGAGCTCACAACTACGATTAATGTGCCAACTACGACATGGTCATCAGTTTATGTAACTCCTGATTCCGATTCCAACGATCCATGGAAGTCACCATTGCTCACTACTACGGTTCATATATCAATAAAGAACTACACAGTCATTAGCTCATGCAGTTCCTGAATCTGACCCCAACGGTACGTGGCCATCAGCTCATACAGTTCCTAAATTCGACCCCAGCGATACGAACGTCGTGAATATTCGCCCCAACGACCTATGTGGTCATCCGCTCATGCAGCTCCTGACTCCGACCTCCGCAACCTACGAATGTCATTAATACTTGTTAACTACAGTCTACGTGATTCACAATTCCCGCAACTGCTTAATATGACTTCTCTGGCAAATCAATGCTTCTGGAGCACTAATCTACAACACTCACAATGGATTACTACCTCAACAACAATCAATAATGACCATTGCAACTTGTTGTCACCAAGAACTGCATCTAAATTACAACTATGCAACTTTTTTAATTTCATCTTCCATGATTTAAGGGAAGATTGGACATGTGTACTCATCATTCATAATGAATTATTTCATTTGGGCTAGGCCCCATGATTTTTCCTCTTTTCAAGGGTTTTCTACGTAAAAAGTTAAGGCGTCCTCCTGCTTACTTTTAATATTTTATCTATGTGTGATGAATTCTCGTGCAACGCTAAGACGATAATCAATTACTCTAGCGTCGCGAATTTTCTGGCACGCATCATTTATAAATAGTTTTATTATTTGAATTCTAACTTCTAAATTTTATTCATAAAATTCATTTATTTTTAAACGATTCAAAATATAAGAAAATAAATTAGTAAGATTAGCTTAATATCAAATTAAAACTAGACCGTCATCTGGTATTGACTGCTAATCTTATGGGAAAAAAATTGCGTGCGATAGACGTACACAGCGCTGCGTGCGATATTAGGATATACCGAGGGTACAAAGGGGTTACATCCACAGTATAAGTCCTTATAACCTCCCTGTAATTTACATGTAACCTCTTAATATATGATAACAGAAGCGCGAAACTTATTTGAAGGTACAGATATGTTACAGAAAGTTACGGGAAGGTTACAAGTATTATACAGCGGACGTAACACCCTTATACCCTCGGTATAACCCCAATATCGCACGCAGTACTGTGTAATTCTATCACACTCAAATTCTTTCTATCTTATGGGCCGGGCCGCTTGGCCTTGGCCGGCTTACATTGAACAATTATTGATGCCTTCCTGTCCCCTTCTCCCTCCACCTGGATGCCGCGCTGAATTTTCTCCTCTGCGTCTCAAAGTTTCAAACCGGAAACAGAAGGAAGAGGAGGAGATGACGGAAGAAACCTCTGCCGGCGATCGTCAAGACGGCAACTCTCCTCTCCCTCTCGGTCTGGATTGGTGTCCTCCCCCTAACAAAATGGTATCTAGAGTTGACATTTTTTTTCCCAATCACTGTTGTCACTGTCCCAGTCATCGTATCATGTATTTCGTGTTATCTAATTGTTTATGCTCATCTAAATTTGAAATATAGTTGCCAGGTCTGACGGAATTTCCCTCGATGACTTCCGTTGTGTCTCGCAAGTTCGTTGCACCATTCCTTCAACGCATCCGACGAAAATACTATCTTTCTAATGGCATATAATTTGAATGATACCTCCAGTGCATTAGTCTTGCGTTGGGGGGAGGCATTATTAGGATTAGAAAAGCGAAATGCAAGGGACCGTATTATTTTTCTATTTCTTCGCTTACATGCGAAAATTAGTGAAAGGTTCTTTCATCTTAATTACAATAAGCCATAAATTTTTTCTTAGCAGTCTTTTTCTTAATCCTAACAGTCTTTCAAGTATCGCTACCCATATTTAGGATACTTCATGTTGATAAGAAGTCTGGCAAATTCACAAACTAAACCCATTTGACAAACTTACCAAAACCTGAAGCTGTTCGCTTTAACTCATGAATCTCCACAAGAAATTCAGTTTTCGGTACCAGCACTACTGTGTCTAGTTTCATGTACTCACCCTGCTCATCAGTTTTTACCTTTGACTTTAATGTGTTTTGTTTCAAGATATAGACTTTTTTTCTACATGCATGCAGAAAAGTCATCCTTACCTTAAGCTGATCTCAAATTTGGACTAGAAGCTGAACCAAGCATAATGTTGATAAAGGGCATCACCGATTCACCATAATAATTGTAGTGAGATGATATTTTGCAATATTAATACCTTTCTTATTATTGAAGTTTTTTCATGTTGGAGAGTGTATAGGAGTAACATTGGTTGGGTACTATCGATCAACGGCGATTAAAATTTGCAAATACATTAGATGGAATACCTTAGATGGTTGTGGTAGGTGTCTCTTGCGCATACTTAGCTAGGCCTAGTACATGCATTATTATGCTTGTCCTTGTCCTTGTCATTCGTTATTAGGATTTAGGTGTATGTTTAATTACACTTGGTTCATACCTAAATATGCCTCCTGTGACAACCATGTTCTTTCAAGACGGTCTATCCTTGCATTTCTTCATAGGGCTCATTTGCTCCATTTTTTAGTGAACTTCATTCCGACCTATTATTTTTCCATAGGTTGTGACCCAGTTGGTTGAATCAACTTCTTTTTGGCTTTGTTGATCATGTTGATTTGATTTAACCTAATTTTACTTGGGTATGTTTGTTCATTTGTATTGCGGACACATCACCGTGCATGATGAATTTCTTAACATAACCCTTTTTTAGGATCTATCAATGAGACATCCTCTTGGGACCATTTTACATCAGTCACAATATTAGTACAGTGATCCTTATGTTGTCTCGTTGAATTACTTTTTTGGAAATCAATAATTAACGGGCTAATCCTAACTATGTTCATCATTGTTGATTAAAGCTTAATCCACACAAAAATAATCCCATTTTCTAATTCATTTTTCCCTTGAAAGTCAAATTTTCATCCTTGCATCCACTTGCATCCACTTGAACCCACACATGCTTACATATTATATACTTGCAACACAAACAAACATAATTAGGCATGTACATAGGTATTTCAATATTGTTTCATGCTAGTTCAATTTGATCCAAATCCAACTATATTCAAGCTTGACTTTAGTTAGGCCTATTTCATTTAATATGATTTTGATTTTGATATGTGAAAATAATATCTTGGTTTTTTCTTAACCTTCTATGTTGAGAGAAATTAGCAACCACACTGTAATGAGGCTAGACTTTAGGAATGTGTAATTGTGTACTATGAAGCACAAACACGAATTTGGGGATGCAAACACAACATGACACATACATGTTGACATGACAAAATTGTTAAAAATACGACATGACATGCCGTGGACATATTTTTATATTTGATAAATTATTAATAGAAGCATATGATTTCTATTATTCTCTACTAAATACATTACAATATAAAGTATAATATTATATATAAAAAATTTTATAATGATAAAAAAATTAAATATGACTTTAGGGCTATGTGATTGTGTGCTGTGAAATACAAGCACGAAGATGTGGATGCATATACTACACTGCATGCATATTGACACAACAAAATTGCAANAAATTTTATAATGATAAAAAAATTAAATATGACTTTAGGGCTATGTGATTGTGTGCTGTGAAATACAAGCACAAAGATGTGGATGCATACACTACACGACATATATATTGACACAACAAAATTGCAGAAATAGGACACGATATGCCATGAACATATTTTTATTTTTGATAATTTATTAATATGAAGTATATGATTTATGTTATTCTCTATTACAATAGAAAATATAATATTATATATAAAAAAATTTATAATGATAAAAAAATTAAACATGAGCATTCATTAGTCATTTTTACTATAAATTTTTTTCGTATGAATATTATTTTTATAATATGCAAAAATCTAAAAAGTANTATAATATTATATATAAAAAAATTTATAATGATAAAAAAATTAAACATGAGCATTCATTAGTCATTTTTACTTATTATAATTTTTTTTGTATGAATATTATTTTTAAAATATGCAAAAATCTAAAAAAATAAATATCAATGGTATACTCAATATATGAAACAAAACATGATTACATGAGCATATCTATCAATAATGAAAGATAAATGTTGTTAAAATATCAATGGATGGTTAAACTTATTAAAAATTGTTCTAATTGTGAGCAAACAAATTCTGATCATCTAAAATGAATTAATACAAANAATAAATATCAATGGTATACTCAATATATGAAACAAAACATGATTACATGAGCATATCTATCAATAATGAAACATAAATGTTTCATTGATTTAGATATTTTTTATCTTAAAATTATATTTTGTTCAGTTGTTTATTTTAAGCATACAATTCATGATGGATGGTTAAACTTATTAAAAATCGTTCTAATTGTGAGCAAACAAATTCTGATCATCTAAAGTGAATTAATACAATNCAATTCATGATGGATGGTTAAACTTATTAAAAATCGTTCTAATTGTGAGCAAACAAATTCTGATCATCTAAAATGAATTAATACAAACCTAGCTGTGGGAAATTGACTTATAAATTTATTGTTGCTATTTCATCCTTATTAAACTTTTTATTGATCTAAAAAAATTTTACGATAAGGTTCCAAGAGAAGTTCTTTGGAGAGTTTTAGAAAAGAAAAATATTTATATGACTTATATTAAAGTCATTAAAAATATGTATACTAGAGTTGTTACTTGTGCTCGAACAGGTGGTGGATTGACCAAGCATTTTCCTATTTCAGTTGGATTACATTAGTGATCGAGTTTAAGACCAAGTCTTTTTGCTTTAGTTATGGATGCTCTTTCTGGAAATTTATAGGAGGATGTACCTTGGTGTATGCTTTTCGCTGATGATACCCTTATTGTGGATGCGATTAGAGAAAAAGTTCATGAAAAACTTAAATTTTGGAGGTCTACATTAGAGTCTAAAAGTCTTCGTTTGAATAGATCTAAAACTAAATTCATGGAATATGATTATTGTAGTAATAGATCTAGTTGCAGAGTTGTAACTATGGGTGATCAAATCGTTAAAAGGTGCGAACACTTTAGATATCTCGAGCCTATTGTTCAAAGTGATGGTGATATAGATTGAGATCTAGTAGTAGTATTCAAGTTGGTTGGTTGAAGTGGAGGAATGCATCGAGCCTATTGTATGATAGAAAAGTACCGCTTAGATTTAAAGAAAATTTTATAAGATTGTGGTGAGACCTGCAATGCTTTATGGCTTATAATATTGACCTTTAAAAGAGAAGTATAAAGCTAAGTGTCGCTGAGATGAGAATTCTTAGGTGGATGAGTGGTTTGACACTTAGACAAAATACGAAACAAATGTATTCGTGAAAGTGTTTGTGTAGTTTCAGTGGCAGGTAAGATTAGATAGAGTAATCTTAGATGATTTTATCACATTAAATGTCGACCATCTGATGATTCAGTTAGGAGAGTAGATGTTTTAGATTCGACTCATGCATTAGTATAACTCAAGTTGGTTGGTTGAAGTGGAGGAATGCATCAAGCCTATTGGGTGATAGAAAAGTACCGCTTAGAATTAAAGGAAAATTTTCCTGCAATGCTTTATGGCGCAAAATGTTGACCTTTAAAAGAGAAGCATAAACTAAGTGTTGCTGAGATGAGAATTCTTAGTTGGATGAGTGGTTTGACAATTAGAGACAAAATGCATTATGAATGTGTCCGTGAAAGGGGTTTTGTAGCTCCAGTGGCAGACAATATTAGAGAGAGTCGTTTTAAATGTTTTGTCACATTGAACACTGATCATTTGATGTCCCAGTTCGGAGAGTAAATATTTTAGATTCGACTTATGTTAAGAAAGGTCGAGGCAGACTTAAAAAGACTTAGACATATTGTATAAAAAATTATCTTAATTATTAGAATTAAATGAAAAAATGACACTCAATAGGACACAATGGAGAAAAAGGATTAATGTAGCCGACCCCACTTAGTGGGATAAAGGCTTGTTGTTGTTGTACAAAGAAGACTTGATGGTTGGATTAAGGAGGTATACAAATTTATTAATTAAAATAATCACCCTCTTACAGAGAGATAAATATTAATTGTATTGAGATTTATAAGAATTACAAGCTATAATAAAACTAAAGAGCTTATAAAGAGGGAATTGAGAATAAGAAAGTTATATATTTTTTTTAAACAAGTTAATAAAGAAGAAAAAAGAGATAAATATATTATCAGAGCATAATGAGCAAAATAATTAGGTCTGATGTATATAAATTTAATATCTCCATAATTTGTTTATCCAAATGCTATCTACACCCAAATAATTTGGTCTGATGTATATGAAATTTAATATCAAAATTTAATCCTTTCAAATGGCTCCCAGTTAATAAATTCTTTCAAATGCTATTTCAACAGATTACTTATCGTCTCCATCTAATTCACACTTGAGAGGATTAAATTTTGATAGTTCTGATGTATATAAAGCATCTATCATTGAAGTTCCAAGTGAGAAAATTAATGCTTCTGACACAGAATTAGAAACGATAACGATGACCAAGCAATTATGCACTCAAGGGTTGCTTAATATGCCAAAATCAATCCAGGACCTATTAGAAGACAGTTTTAAAGGAATGTTAAACCAAGAAACAGAGATTCTTGTTTCATGTTGTGACGGTTTGATTGGGAGTCCTGAGAAAGCATGTCTATGTGATAACAAATTGGATTCCACCATAGAGACGGCGGATCATTATATGATCCATGATCATGTACAGGAATTGTCTGTCAGAAGCCACACTTTTGATATTAATTGTGATAGAGGTTATAACTTGCAAAACTTGCTGTAAATAATTCAGTTGAGAATGTTTTTTTTATTTATTTAATGTTGATTCTGAAACTCCAGGTACACAGGAAGTGTATGACAGGATGAGTGTTCCACTTATGAAAAATGCACAAGTTTCTGACCCACATGATTATAAAAAAATATTGAGTATGGTTCTTCTCATAGTGCAACAGAGATTATTAACAGCAAAGAAAGATACCGAGGGTCTTATAATGCTTCTAAATCAGGAAACGGCGGCGAAAGACTATCTTATGGCAAAGGTGTGTTTCGAATATCATTTTGTTACCTATTCTGCACTGCATGCATGCTATATCATTCTGGAGACGAATATTGGAGCTAGTTTTATAATGTTTTCAGGTTTTGGCGGTTCTATGCTTTCATCTATTGTTTATGATTTACTTGCGGTTAGAGGAATCGGAAATGAAAACAATGACCAGCATGATTATGCTATTGGAGACAATAGGAGAGTAGGAGGTCATTTGGTTTCATAGTTGAGAAATTTTACAAAATTAAGCCTTGGATATGGAACTTGTTGCAATTTATGTTCATGAAAAAATCTAGGCCACCCTTGATATTTTTATTTTGATATAAATAGAAAGTGGTTTCCACATGCAATGGAGGGATAAGGATGATTACATGAGTTGGTAGATTTTGCTGATTAATTAGCCATTTGACATTCAGATATTCATATATGTGCTCTTCTTTTGAACTTCCTAAATTTTCCAAGCACGCAAACATAACTACTGGGAAAAGGCTAATAATGCTATCATCTTATTTGTGCCTTAACTACACTTTCAATAATTTCTAAACCTAAAAGATCAATAATGCGTCATGTTAAAGAGCTTAGTTTAAACGTCAGATAAAAAAGACTTTTGTCTGATTTCTCCCTTGTTCTTAAGTTTAACAAAATCTTGCAGTTGGAATGATTCTTTTTTATGTACAGATGACCAAGCTGATTTTGACAATTATGAAATGT
This sequence comes from Phalaenopsis hybrid cultivar, assembly GCA_002079205.1. NCBI lineage: Eukaryota > Viridiplantae > Streptophyta > Magnoliopsida > Asparagales > Orchidaceae > Phalaenopsis > Phalaenopsis hybrid cultivar. Next base: position 115,288 of record JXCR01148521.1, on the reverse strand, counting down.
ATACTTATTCTGTCATCTTTAGGCTGGCAATCACCATCATTTGTTCCTCCATTCTTATAATTAATGAAAGATTGTTATCAAACGATACGTTGTTTTAATCATAAAACCTAAGCTGTTTGTATAGGCCATTATCATCATCATCCACGCCACAACTATTTGGGGCTCAGTACTACCCTTTTTTGGCATCAACTATATAGCCACCTTTAGGAAATTGTTGGCTTATTTTCAGTATTCTCAATGAAAATTATAGAATGGGCAAAATGATTACTATCTATGGAGCTATTTAGTTGCAAGTATTTAAAATTCAGGAGACTTGTAAATGCAGTGTATTTAAAATAAAATATATTTGTAATTTAATATTTGGTTGGAACTAATAAATATTAAAATTAATCTAAAAAAAATTAAAATAAAATATATTTGTAATTTAATATTTGGTTGGAACTAATAAATATTAAAATTAATCTAAAAAAAAAAATTCTAGGGCATGAGATCAACATTAAAGGGAGCTCGTTGGGAAGGGTTGAATTGCTGCGGGAGCTCATAGGATATTCATCAATGGAAGCTCAGGAGGACAGGATTGACATGATCTCTCTGGTGCATGGATCAAAAAGAGCTTTGGGGGCATAAATGGGAGCTTTGGGGGCAGAGTCATCTGCCGGAGTTTGTTGTTAGGAGGTACTAATGGGAACTCATTGTCAATCGGATGACCAAGGATGCAGTGAGAAAGAATTAGTGATAGCAACAATGAGATTTTGGCTAGGACGAGCGAACTCGGGGAGGAGTATTTCATGAATCTGCTAGTTATAATTTGATCGATTTGTGCGTGTTTCAAATTTCTCAAAATTGAACTTAAGAGTGTATTTGGAATTCCTCAAATATTTTTCTTTTGCATTTCTTTTTCTTCAAACCAAATATCAAAAAATAAATGTAATGCAGGGAAACTGAATGCAATACATTGCTAAAACTTTCAACCAAACATCCCCTATTTACAACTTTTTCCCTTTATACATTTACGATTGATGACGTGTTGATTCTCTAAATTGATTTAGAAACTTTGCTTAATTTCTTTATTCTGCAATGCCATATTCGATTAGAAAGAATGTTTGTTGAGACAGGTTAATGATTTAGAAGAGGAACTTCGTGTTATCAAATGGAAAAACAAAGAGATTCTGCAGCAGGCCATCTTAGCTGAGAACGGAAGAGTCACAAAAATTCAGTGGGACAGAGATGAGCTTCTTAGAAAAGTTTTGCAAATGGAATCAAGGCTAAAGCTTGAAGAGGTTTTATTTTCCCATCTTTCTTGTTTTTCAGAATTTCTTTATGATATGAATTTGAATATCTTATCAATTAATTGCTTTTTTTGTCAGGTCGAAAGGATTCATGTGAAGTCAGAAAAAATTGCCGCGAGTGCTGAGAGAGAATTGTTGCTTCGAGAGTTAAATGGTAAATCAAAACACTTGGAGAAGTTGGAAAGGCATTTTGAAGAAGTGGAGACAAAGTCAAAGACCGAACTTCAAGTTCTCCTCAAAGAGGCGAAGTTTCTCAGGAAGTCTCAGGAAAGCATTAGAGAAGTGCTAAACCATTGTATCAGAGAAAATGATGAACTAGAGGTATTGTGCAAATTGCTCCATGTAATCATTGATTGTTTGACTTATATTTAATAGCTTATGTAGGAAATATATTAAATTTTTATGTAACACACGTTTTCTTACTCCTTACTTTGCATGTTTGTAATAATTATAAAACAAGGCTGTGAAAATGATAGGACAATGAATCATAATTAATGCTACTTAGTTTCAAACATGGAAATACAAAAGAATAAAATATAAAATAATTAACTATTTTCTAAGTAATGTCTCACCTTCTGAAGCTAGTCCTTGAAAACTATTACTTAAAATGCCAACCTTTTTGAATCAAAATTTTGTTGTGTTTGCAATAATTATCTATGTGGACGCACAGTCAAAACTAAACAAGTTAATTTTAATTGTTTTATTGAGTTGTGTGCATGCATTCTTTTAGATGGATCTTCAGAAAGAAAAACAAAGGAGGGACCATACAATCATGGCAATGAGGAAGCTTCTTAATGAAATTGGAGGGCTTCAACATCGCCTCGAAGAATGCACTGTTAATTTTCTTGCGGATGATGAAGAAAAGTTCACTGTCAATCCTTCTTCTCTGCCTGATGCTTTAGGTCTTCTGATAACCTCGGATAACAGGATTAATCTCCTCATGGCAGAGGTAACCTATTTTATAGATTCATAGGATAGTCAATATAATTTCCTTACAGTCACAGTTCTGCTGTTGACCTAAATCCGCTCATGACCTTTGGATGCTTTTGCCTTTTCTAACACCCCCAAAAATTAAGGCAAATGTTGATAATGATGATGCTGTAGACCTTACCTTGTCTAACAATTGTTCTTTCAAGTAATTTTTTAACAACATGGCATTAATATCTTCATTAAAATATGTTTTGTCTAATCTATTTTATGCTTATTCAATATAAACTTGAACCAAAGTGAAGAATTTGCAATTCATTGGCTAGTCGAGTTTGCTTGCCTTTTAAATACTGAATTAGTGTGTAGGGGCAGGAGCGGTATAGAAGGGGGAAGATAATGATAGGATTCTATGACGTGTAATGTTCCGATTGGGTAACCAAAGCTAGTGGACTTTTTTATTCCTTTCGGAAAAATTAAATATTGTACTTTTTATTCAACACGAACATGATTGAGTTCTAGGTTGAAATATTCTCACTGGACATTGAAATTTCTTATTGCAATCTCTCTTTTTCCTCTCGCTTTCTTTAGTCATCATCATTAGTCACATCCCAACTATTTTTTATAAATTATTGTGCTTGCATGTCTATGAGTGAGTGTTTGTATGCACATATTTTATCATTGAACCCTGTCACTTATTATAATTGCCTTTCCTTTGCACTATTCCATTGTATGAGACAATTTCGATAGTTTTAAAATTTGCAGATGTGATTTTATTGTTTAGTTTCAGACAAAAACAAATCCGTGAAAGATATTTTACAGGTAGTTAACATGCTGATAGTATAATTTAAGTTGGTTGGTTGAAGTGGAGGAATGCTTCGGCCCTTTTGTGTGATAGAAAAGTACCACTTAGACTGAAAGGAAAATTTTATAAGACAGTGGTGAGACCTGCAATGCCCTATGACGCTGAATTTTGGCCTTTAAAAAAGAAGCATAATACTAAGTTAAATATTGCCGAGATGAGAATGATTAGGTGGATGAGTGACTTTACACTTGGAGACAAAATGCAAAATGAATATATCCGTGATAGGGTTGGTGTAGTTCCTGTGACAGACAAAATTAGAGAAAGTCGTCTTAGATGGTTTGGTCACATTAAGCGTTGACCATCCAATGATCCGATTAGTAGAGTAGATGTTTTGGATTCAATTTATGTTAAGAAAGGCAGAGGTAGACCTAGGAAGACTTGGGCTTATTGTATAGTGATCTTAATTTATTAGAACTAAATGAAAATATGACACTAAATAAGACGCAATGGAGAAAAAAGATTCATGCAGCCGACCACACATAGTGGGATTAAGGCTTTTTTGTTGTTGTTGTTGTTAACATGTTAATATTTTTTTTAGTTGGATGTGTGGATTGCGGGTTAATGAGTTTGCTATTGACATTTATCATGTGGTTTTCCCGTCTTGGATCAAGTTCACTTTGGCTAAAAGTAAAAAAAATAGTGATTAAATTAGCACAAAACAAATAAAGAGGATATATAACCTAGAGTAGAGAATTGAATTGATGCCAGTTTGTTGAGAGTATGTGTAAAAAGGATTATTTGTGGGTTTATTTGTAAAAAAACTGTAACATATTTAAGTCCATGTTATGAATGAAACAATCAAGTTTATTGTACAATTCTTTTCTATTCAATTTTATTATGGGATTTTGATTTCTTCTTTTTTTTCTTGAATAATCAAATTGCATCTTCAAGATGTCGGGTAATTTTGATAATGGTGTAGTGGAATGATTTTTTAGCAATACTCTAGAAATGATAGCAAGGATGAGCTCTATAGTTGTGTTATAATTGGGTAGCAATACTCTAGAAATGATAACAAAGATGAGTTCTATGTAAGTGTTGTAATTGGGATGAATACTGTAGAAATACATGTGGAGGAAAATTTGCTCAATTCATTTTTTCACAAATAGGGTATATAAATAGTGAGAAATCAATCCCTCCTTATTTAGAAATTTACCAAGCATATCTTACTTAAATTAGTAAAATAAATAATTTCTGAATAATAAAAAAAAACATAAAATAAAAACGGAATAAATTAAAGATATCCCTAATAAATCCTCCAAGATTTGGAGATGGTGACCAGCCCACTTGAGAGAGGTATATATGGAAAGAACTAAATCTTCTCAGATTCCCATACTCCCCTTTAAGTTGAATCACAGATGTTGTAGAGACCAAACTTGATATTGAATTTTGAGAAGTTCCTGAAAGGAAATGCTTCAGTGCATTTCAACATGGCCAATCACTTTCCCCGACTCAACTATATTTGTGTGTCACGAGATTGGTGTGCTGCTATGAATTACCTCCAAAGTAGAATTTGAAGTTATCATCATGTATTTGGTTTTCAATCCCAAGAGTATTTAGGGCTACTTTTAGTTGACTGTGGTTGTCTTTGATTCCAATTTATGTAGGTAGAAGGAAGGTCGTTGCAAGTAATGTTACAAGGAAGCTATAGGAAAGCAAACAACTTGTAGGCAAAACTGTTAAATATATAGAGCTTGTGACACACTTACCTCTCCTTGCATCTCATCTTTTGCTCACCTACCTCTCTCCGCATCCCACCCACCGCTATATTGTTTTCTATAAATAACCTCTTTTGGCTTATCATAAATGGCTAAGCCAAGCCTTCTTAACCCCTCCGCTACTTAATCCCTCCACTCCTTAAGCTTGGCTCGTTAAAGCTTACAAGAAAAGCTTATGGTGGAGAGCTAAGAGAGATAAAGGAAGAGAGAGAGAGAGAGGAAGGGAGTAAAAAAAGTTTTCTTGTAAACTTCGAGGTGCTCGACGGTATAATTTCTCGAAGTAATAAAAATCATCTGCAGTTCCGTGAACGTAACAAATTAGCCGAACCACGTAAATTTGTATGTTATTTTCTGGTTTGCAATTTTTCGATTCGTTTTTTTTTTCACTTTATTGCCGTTGTTTTTCATAACAATTGGTATCAGAGCTTTGGTTCAGATCTGAAGAAGAACGATGACCGAAGATGAAGTGAAGGTTTTAGGGATCTAGAAGTTCGACGACACAGATTTTGGTCACTGGAGGATGCAGATAGATGACTACTTCTATGGTAAGAAACTTTATCTTCTGTTTTCGGGAAAGCGACCGGAGAAGATGGATGCGACAGATTTGAATCTGTTGGATCGACAGACTCTGGGGGTTATTCGATTGACTCTATCAAGATCCGTTGCCCACAACGTCATCAAGAGGAGGATGACTGCAGATCTCATGACAGCTTTATCAACTATGTACGAAAAACCATTGGCAAATAACAATGTGCACTTGATGAAAAAGTTATTCAACTTAAAGATGACGGAATGTGTATATCGCTCAGCATCTGAATGATTTCAACACCATCGCAAATCAATTGTCATATGTTGAAATTGATTTTGATGATGAGATACGTGCATTATTATTGTTGGCTTCATCGTCAGATAGTTGAGAAGTTATGATGATGGTAGTTAGCAGCTCTGTAGGTAAAATTAAGCTAAAATATGATGATATTCGTGATTTGATTTTAACTGAGGAGGTGCACAAAAATGACTCTGGCGAGGTCTCGTGTTCCAGTTCGACACTGTATGTTGATTCCATAGGGAGATCACATGACAGTGACTCAAACAGAGTAAGGTCAAAATCAAAGCACAGAGGTAAAAGCAAGTCAAAGTCTGACCAACAAGCAACCTGCTGGAATTGTGGCAAAACTGATCACATAAAGAAGAATTGCAAAAATTATAAGAAGACAGAAATTGTCAGTGCTAATGTTTTAATTGAAGAAGTGCAGGATGCACAATTGCTTGCAATTCACAGAACTGTTGACGACTGGATACTGGACTCAATGACTTCTTTCCATACATCTCCCATCGGGAGTTAATGCAGAACTATGTTGCAGGTAACTTTGGGAAGGTGTACCTGGTTGATGGAGCAGCTTTGAACGTGGTGGAGATGGAAGATGTAGAAATTACACTTCCTAACAAAAATAAATGGAGCTTGCAAAAGGTTAGACACATTCTTGAGCTGAAAAAGAATCTAATTTCTGTTGGGGTAGTTCGATGAAGGAGGACATTCAGTAGTGTTCTCAGATAGCACTTGAAAGGTCTCTAAAGGAGCACTGATACTGGCTCAGGGTAAGAAAACTGGTACACTATATACGACTACTTGTTTAATTAATAGTGTTGATATTATAGTTGCAGAGAGCACAACAGACATGTGGTATTGCAGATTTGGACACAAGAGTCAGAGTCATGAAATAACTTCAGTTCAGAGGTAAGCTACTCGAACTGAAGTCAGTTAATCTCGGCATGTGTGAGAGTTGCATTATGAAGAAACAGAAGAAGATTAGTTTCCTGAAAAGTAGCAGAGCTCCAAAGACATTAAAACTAAAACTTGTACACACCGATGTGTGGGGACCTTCCCCAGTGACATCTTTTGAAGGCTCTCGTTACTACATCACATTCATAGGTGACCATAGCAGAAATGTATTGGTTTACTTTCTGAAGCATAAATATGATGTATTTACTGTATTCAAAACTTGGAAGACCATGATTGAAATAAAGACATATCTAAAACTGAAATTTTTAAGGTCTGACGATGATGGTGAGTACATCGATGGTGTGTTCAAAGAGTACCGTGCAGCTCGGGGTATGACACCACAACAAAATAGAGTTGCAGAACGTATGAACATGACCATCAATGAGTGTGTCAAAAACATGAGGTTACACGCCGGACTATCACTAACTTTCTGGGCAGTCAGCACTGCAGTTTAATTGATCAAAAGGGGGTCATCCGTATTAGACTGTGAATTATCTGAGGAGGCCTGGAGCGACAAAGATGTCAAATTTTCTCATCTTAAGACTTTTGTTTGTCTTTCTTTTGTTTTAATCAATCCTGATGCTTGTAGCAAGCTTGAAGCTAAGTCAAAAAAATATTATTTAATTGGCTATGGAGACGAAGCATTTGACTATCGTTTCTGAGATGATCAAGATTGGAAGATTATTAGAAGCATGAATGTGATCTTTAATGAGAAGAGGATTTACAAGGATAAGACTGATACAAATTCTGAAACAACTCCTTATGAATCAGAGTTCGTAAGGTTTGACGATCTAACAGAGGTCACAATATTGGGCAGAGATGTGAATGCCGAAAAGAGTGGGTCTGAGACACCCATTTCTATTATTCCGCAGTCAGGTTCAGAGTCATTCACTACTCCAGCTACCGTTCGCAGGTCAGTCAAGAGCAGACATTCTCTGCCGTGTTACCAACTTTGAAGTACATCCTACTGACAGATAGTGGAGAACCACAGAGCTATGAAAAAACCTTTGCAGATAAGAATTCTAGCAAGGAGAGCTGACCATGATGGAGGAAATTGATTCTCTGCTGGGAAATCAGATATGAGAGCTGATAGAACTTCCACTATGGAAGAAGACATTGCACAACAAGTGAGTTTATTGGGTGAAGACTGAGTTTGATGACAGTAAGAAGTACAAGTCTAGACTTGTTGTAAAAAACTTTCAGCAGAGACATGACATTAACTGTTATGAGATCTTTTTTCCTATTGTTAAACTCACAATAATCAGAATGGTGCTGACTGTGGTTGCTATTGAAGATATATTTCTTGAGCAGTTAGATGTGAAGACAGCTTTTCTTGATGAAGATCTTGAAGAAAACATCCACATGCACCAGCCTGAGGGGTTTGTGGTACAAGGAAAAGAAGATCAATTTGCAAACTGAAAAAGAGCTTGTATGACCTGAAACAAACTCTTAGACAGTGATATAAGAAGTTTGATAAATTCATGCTAAATGCAGGGTACAACAGATGTCAGGCAGATCACTGTTGTTATGTCAAGTACTTTGACAATTCCTATATCATCATGTTGTTGTATGTGGATGATATGTTTATTGCAGGGGTCAGCATTGATGAGATAAACAAATATCACAACACTTTGTAATGAAGAATTTGAGAGCGACAAAACAAATCGTTGGCATGAGGATTGTTAGAGACCGAGTCAATGGTACGTTGAGACTTTCACAGGTTGAATATGTGAAAAAAGTGCTTAACAGGTTCAATATGGATCAAGTTAAACCAGTTGACATATCTTTGAGCAGTCATTTCAAACTCATAAAAAATCAAGCTCCCAAGTTAGAGGAACAAGAGTACATGAGTAAGGTTCCTTACGTTTCAGCTATTGGTTCACTTATGTATATTATGGTATGCAGCAGACCGGATATTGCCCATGCAGTGAGAGTTGTGAGCAGATACATGAGTAATCTGGGGAATGAATATTTGAAAGCTGTGAAGTGAATCTTGAGATACCTAAGAGACTCCTCAGAAACCTGCTTGTGTTTCTCAGGAAAGATCTTGGAGGTATAGGACTATGATTATGCAGATTTAGTTGGAGACATTGACAGTAGGAAGAGTACTACATGTTATGTCTTAGTGGTAATTGATGTGGGCAGATTTAATGTGTTATTTTTGCAAATATTTTTCAATATTGACAAATACACACGTCAGACACAATAGTAAATATGCAATTTAATCCCTACAAAAATAACTTTAGTGAAGATAGTTTTATTTATTTTTAAATCTTTAAACTGTCAAATTCCCTAAAAATAACGCAATTATACATATCGCTCAAGTAATAAAGGTTTTAATGGAGTCATAGATATCGAGCCCACAGAGAAGTTGGAAATGCTTATAAGTAAATTCTTATGATTATAATGTAAACTACAATTTAAACTACAAAAGTGAAGTATGAAATTCAAATTTATAGTAAATGAGTGAATGCTAAATAAAATGCAATTAAAAGACTAAGTTAATTAAACTAATTACTAAACTTTCAAAAGTAAATTTACGAAAACTAAATAAAATTTCTGTGACGAAGAGTTCAAATTTAAGAAAACATCATTCCTCATTATAATGAATGTATAGATCGTGAAGAAACTAAAATCATTTAAAAAAAAATATATAAATTGTTGTGTCAAATATAAGCAATCATATTCTTTAATCTTTTCCAAGTCCATAGAGAATATTGACTAATCCAGAGTTTGGTTTCTAATTCTGTAGTTAGGCTGGGAGGATACCGGCTACCATTCCAGAGCTCCCACTACTTCCTCACCTGAGGGCTAACAATCTCACATTAGTTTCCAATCAACTAGACCAAATTGAGAATTTTAATCTGCCACCTTAAAGTCTTCAATTCTGCATCCACCAAAGTATATTTCCCTATTTATTTGCACTCAATCCCATGGATGACATCCTCTCCCATGGAATCAAATGTGACTCTCACCATGTTGTAGAAATCATAACCCTTTCAAATCATATGTNTTCCCTATTTATTTGCACTCAATCCCATGGATGACATCCTCTCCCATGGAATCAAATGTGATTATTACTATATTGTAGAAATTATAGCCCTCGGAACATATGTTTTTCAACACATTTTAACATTTCAATTTGCCAGATCGAAAAGTAAATGAATATGGAGTTCAAATCATCACAAATTTTTGACATTTAAAATCGTATAAAAAATCAATTATTCACAAAACTATTTCTGAAAGTAGGGAGAATGATAAAGAAAACTACTTAGAATTCATGAGAATAATATGACAAAACACAGATTTCATATATAAAAACAAGTTTACAAAATAAAGAAATAAAAGAACAAGATTTATCTTACAATCCTTCCTAAGCAAATCCCTAGCAGTTCTCTTCAAGCAGTTTTCCTCTTTACAAGCTTTCTCAATTATCTCTTAGAAAAGTAATGAAGAAGAAATCTCTCACATTCTCTCTTCTCTTACAATCCTTGAAGAAAATCTCCAAGCCCTTGACTTTCTCTCTCTCTCTTACTCACGTTTCTCTTCTTCTCTCCACGCCACCACCAGGCATGCTCTAGACTTCCATCTCTTTTATTCGAGGTTGTCTCCCTCTAAAATGAATTCAAAATTCCCTCCAAAATTATATTCAAAAGTCAACTCTTTTGAATTTAAAAGACGTCTATTAATTCAAGAGACATGTCCCTTCATAAAAGATTCTTCCAAAGTGACGTATATTCATAAAAGAATCACTCCATGGGGTGTTTAGAACAAACGTTCTTTTCGAAATTCACACAAAATTTGTCCCGAACCGCCTTAATCCGCAAAAAATCGTCTTTGGCGCTTCAGGCGCTGGTTCTGGTGCTTCAGGCGCCAACTTGCTTAAGACCGTGTTGGGTTTTGGCGCTTCAGACGCCAGCTTTCTGTAAAGTTACACTTTAGGCACAAATTCTGACGCTTCAATCGCCAAAATCTAAAAACTCACTGTTTTGGCTTTAAATTTTGTCCTTCTTGCTACTTTTGCTCCAAATGCTTAAAATTAATATACCTACAATAAAAATATGAAAATATCCTTCTTTAAAGTGCAATATCACAAAAAATAAACATAAAATGCTTACTTAAAACAACATATTATTTTGGTATATCAGTACTGCAGTGTCATGAGGCTCAAATCTACAGAAAACAGTTTTCTTATCCACTACAGAAGCTGACTACATTGCAGTGTCAGAGGCTGCAAAGGAGATGATATGACTACAAATTTTCTTGGAGGAATTGGGTAAGAAGGTTCAAAGGGGCACTCTTTACAGTGACAGTCAGAGCGCTATATTACTTGCTAGGAATCCAACATTTCAATCCAGGACCAAGAACATTCAGATTAGGCCTCACTTCATACTGTCATTGTTAGATGACGAACATTCGCTACTTGAGAAAATTTATGGAAACAAGAACACTGCTGATATGTTGATTAAGAGTGTTACTCTTGAGAAACCAAAGTTGTGCTCTACTTCAGTTTGTTTTCTAGCATGTAGACAGAGACTTTGAGTTGCAGAGGTAGAGAACATCATGTTTGAGAAAAAAAGTTTCGTACATCCAGCAGATAATGCAGTCTGTAGGTGGTGCAATTAGTGTCCCATTCTCCAAGTAAGAGATTTGTTATATATGTGGAGTCTGTGACCCACTCACCTCTCCTTGCATCCCACCTACCATTCTTCTGTTTTCTATAAATAGTCTCTTTTGGCCTGACATAAATGGCTAAGCCAAACCCTCTTAACCCCTCCGCTGCTTAAGCTTGACTCATCAAAGCTTACAAGAAAAGCTTACGGCGGAGAGCTAAGAGAGAGAAAGGAAGAGAGAGAGAGGAAGAGAGAGAGAGAGAGGAAGGGAGAGAGAAAAAAAGGAAGTTTTATTGTAAATGTCGAAACACTCGATGATGTAATTTCTTGAAGTAATAAAAATTCTATGCAGCTCCGTGGACATAGACAAATTAGTCGAACCACGTAAATCTGTGTGTTATTTTTCGATTTGTAATTTTTTTATCCGTTTTTTTTTTTCACTTTATTGCTGTCTTTTTTCATAACAAAGCTGCAGAGAAAAAAGAATGAACAATTGCAAGGAAGAGCCGAGAAAGGGCTTGCAGGAGGGAGAAGCTCTGACGGAGTGCCTGCAACAGGAAGACTTGTTATAGGGTGAATTTTAAAGGAGGGCTTGCAACAAGGACGCTTCTAGCTGCAAGGAGAATTTATAAGGGGCCTACAACAGTTAGGATTTTTGCTTCAAGAGCTACGAAAGGGCCTGCAGGGAGAAATTTGGCTGAGGAAGTTTCACCTACATGCAAGAATAGTTTTTGTTGGAGGGTTTGCTAGTAGGAAGATTCCAGTGGTAGAAATTGAACAAAGGAGATTCTGCAGGGAGAATTCTAGTGCTAGGAAGAAGAGGATTTCAGAGGAGGGCTTGTAGATCGGCTGAAAGGTTTTGTCGGAGGAGGGCTTGCAATAGGAGGATTCGAGCTTCAGGAAGAGTTCCAGTGGCGAATGACAACAGAAGGCTTACAACGAGTTTTGAGGTGTAGAGGGAGTATTCCAGCGTTGATGGTTGTAGAGAGAAGCTATGTAGGAGGGTCTGTTGCAGGGAAAGCTCTGATGGAGGGCTTGTTGTAGGAAGTTAGCTTTGAAGGGGGGTCTACAAGAAGGTAGGTGGTTGTAGGAAGGATTCTGGCAACAGTATACTGCTGGTGGTGGTGTTGTAGAGGACTTACGAGAGTCTGCTGAAGGAAGAATTTCTGTGGGGAGGGGGCCTACAACAGGGTACTTCCAGTTGCAGGGAAGAGTGCTACTGGAAGATTTCCAGTGACAATTGGAGGAATTCCTATGGCGGGAAGGTCCGGAAGCTTGTAAGGAGAAACCAGTGCAGGCAAGCTTGCGACTAGGGAAGTCCATTTTTTCTGATGGTAGGGAGAGTTGTTGCTGCTAGTTGAGGTTTGTGCTGCAGGGAAGGGCATCATAGTAAGAAGGCCCATCGGAGGTTGCTGGGTGCAGTAGCAACAATGAATGGGCTGAAGGATGAGTTGAACGATAAACAACGGGAAGATTCGAATGGAAGAGATGACTTTCGTGCGTTAATAGAAGTTTAGAACGACAGAGTATTGCCATCTCGCGTGTACACAAGGAGACAACACAACAACCCTATCTCCATGCGTATGAGAGGAAACAATTTTGATGCGTCGAAGATGGCGTAAGAGAAAATCTAGGGATTATTTGTTGTTGTCAGTGCTACTGTCACTATTGCGGGAATATTTTGGAGACAGAGAATCCAAGAGAAGTCTTGATAGCTGAAGAGTGCAAAGTAGGGTTGTAGTTTCTTCCCCTCAACATTTGTGGCTTCTTGGGGAGGAGGCAGTCGTTTTTGGTTCCTTTTAAGCCCGAATTCATCGGCTTGTCTTATCGTCGTATAATTCTATTTTCCAAATAAATCTCCCTCTCAAATCATATAGAATGATCCGAAGAAGAGAGAAATTGGAAAATAAGATTATGAGACGAAAATAAACAAAAAATTTAAAAGGACACATGGAAGGCTTATGTACGATAATCCTCTTGTGATAGGTCGAGTGTATACGTCCGAACAATATTATATTAAAATACATTGAAACATGATATATACGAAGAAAATCCTTACATAAGTCACTTATAACCAGAGAACCAAATATATATTTTTTTTATTTTGGGGTCAAGAACACTCCCAAAGGAATGTATCTCTATAGTTAATTACATCTTGAGAAATACTCAAGAATACTCTCTACAAAATGAGAATAGTCGCCAAAAGTATGATTATTTCGACCAGAAGCATATTGCTGTCTCGGGAGCCTATACCGAGCCACATGGGAGAGGGTGAATCCTTCTATCCACAAATGGACAGCACACGCCGATGAGCAAGGCCTGAGAAATAACCAGGTCGACTTGACAAGAACATCCCTATGCTTCAAGACCTAATCGGGTTATAAGGGCATATGGTGAATCACCGTATCCAAAACGAGCGGCAGTCTATCGCCAATAGGGGCCATCGAGACAATATCAACGAAGGCACAAAGAACGAATGAGCTCAAAAGGGCTCAACAAAAGGGAGGTGGTGAATCCCCAAAAAGATGAAGGTAGTCGGGTTAGAATATCGTGGATCCATCATCACAGACTACTAGGACCCTAAGTTTACCTAGTCGTGAAGGCAGTCGATCCAACCTGACTAGAGATCCTTTGTCAGCAATTCATGACTTGCATTGTCCAAGGAGACCTTGGTAGCTTTAAGGTCAAAAGAAGGAAACTCTAAGTTCTATGATTTTATGAAGACAGAGCTTAAAGAGGTGAGACTTATACCCACCAAATAAATGACGAAAATGCCACTGGAGAGAAGAAAAGAGAGGTCCAACAACAAAGCTCAAAACACTCCCACAAATGATGTATACCCCATCTGGGTGGGGAAGCCTTTAACACTCTAAGCGTGTCAGACAACCATCTAAGTAAGAATCAATGCTGGGTCAGTTGGTTTGAAGGATCATGTGGGCTTCTCCTCGGGACATACAATATAATGCAATTATCTAAAGTCCTAAGCATAGAGACCTTATTAGATATGATTTGGGTGATAGCCATACATACAACCTATTTTAAAACCAACCCAAAGGTCATGTAGAAAAGTAAAATATAGGTTTTAAATAGTTAAAATTTTTAATGCTAAATTTTGATTTATCTTAATCTTTTATTAGGATTTTTATAAAAAAATATTATTTTAGTTTCTTAAAGAGTCTAAATTATCTTATAGGATTCTCAGACAAACCACAATCAAAGAAAGCAAAAATAGCAAACACACTGCACAAGATAAAACAAATCAATAGAATACATAAATAACCATAAGCTAGGTGTTGCTGGGTCGATAAATATTCTGGAAAGACAAAATTGCGATCAGATTTCACATATGCAGCCCTTAACCTAGATCGATACATCAATATTAAAATGTCGAATTAAGATGTGAGACACGTGCATCTGCTCATGGTTCTGTCACGTGGTTTAACGCTTCAAGCGTCTCATAACCTGTGTCTGTATCTTATTTTCGATACATACTTCGTCTTAAAACTCTAAAAAGTGCATAATATTGCCCAAAAAAGACTCGATCTACAAGAAAATAAGTTTAACATAAAGCTATCGACATGCTGCGTAGTGAATTATGTCCGGTGGGAGGAGAGCTTAACAACACATGCAGGAAATGTGTTAGCGTAAATCATTATAGTTCATCACTATTGGACATGTCTCCCTACAAGAAAACCGCCCCTAATATATTATTGAACACGTCCCACACCCAGTAAACACACAAAGACAACACACAAAAGATGTCCGATTATGATACAAAATAGCAAGGAACAATAACTAAACATCAAAAAGACTGCATAAGCTCCTTAGGCCTAGCTTAGCACATCACCTACTGCACAGCGTCCTAGTCACATCATCTAAGTGTGTGTGCATAATACAGGGTAAAGTTTAGGTGTATGACTTTTATGGGGTCCCCGACATCGGCCCTGTCCTAAGAATCCAAAAAATCTAAAATACATCACTAAAAGGGGTCACATTTTAAATAAGGTGCCTCACATATGATTCAACTTATATAATTTTAAAAATAGGACAAATAATACATAATAAAAAAATATTCATTTTCATACTTTAAAATATAGGATCATTAAACGCGGGTCCGTAGCATGCAAGTGAGGTACTTTAAAGCTCTTGGAACCTTAGTCATAATACAAAAACTTGTATTGTTCGCTAAGATATCCCCGCGAGCAATGCTTGTTTGAGTATTACGACCAACTAATGGGTCACCTAATGAGTAGGATTTGCCATCAAGACAATTGGGTGATGCACATACAACATGGAAAAGACTCAACACATTGTGATCATTCGATCGAGGCATGAACGATCACAATGAATGCTATGAAGGCGAATCACACGTCATGCAAATGTGAATGCAAGAATGTCACATGCACGTGACACATAAACTGAGTCTATCGAGTATAAGTCACTTATAAAAGGAATTATACCTTGCCCGGGGATGAACCCGGGTGCATGCAACAAATGAGTTTGCATCGGGCACTAAATACTTATAAAAGAAATTACTCCTCGCCCTAGAGGCACTCAAACAAAGCACATGCAAACATGCAATCAACGCAAAAGAATCCCAAGGCAAATGACAAGCATACAAAATGTGCTAAGTGCCAAATATGTTAGATAATGTGATTTGTGCCAAGTGAGAATCACATACCTTGGTAGACATACTATGTGCCTCACATGAGTTCAATTGTTAAAAAGCACGACTCATACAAAACACAAAATGAGATACCTACGATACTCTAAAAGGTATCGTAGGGAGGTAAGATAGCACAACTCTCGTGGAAGAGAATTGTGCAACAGGTGCGAGCCACCTCCTCACAAAGTGTGTATGCATCTACCCACATGCATACAGTGATGTATGTGGGAGAGATACTTGCAGGTGTATGTGCTCAAAGAGGCACTGCAAGTGAGCATGCTCAAAGAGACACCCAAACATATTAAATGCTAAACAATATACAAGGCAAATGTAATTTTACATGCGATGAAACACAACATAGACATAATGTCAGAAATGAATTTTTGTACACATGAAGGGGCATACAACATGATGCAAAAATGCATACAAGCATGCACCGGTCAAACGAAGTCAGCAAATAATGGTTGACTGGACTGAAGTGATCGATCGATGGAGCTGGGGCGGTCGATCGAACCTAAGTGTTTGGTCGATCGGGCTAGAATGGTTGATCAAACCAAGGTGATTGGTCAATCGGGCCGGGGCAATAGATCAGACCAAGGTGATCGATTGAGCAGGCCAAGACGATCGATCAGACCCAAGTGACAGGTCAATCGAGCTGGGGCGGTCAATCAGACCCAAGTGATTGGTCGATCGAGTCGAGGCGGCCAATCAGACCAAGTTGATCGGTCGATCGAGCCAGCGCGACCGATTGGTTCTAAGTGATCGGTTGATCGGGCCGTTGCAATTGATCGAACCCAAGTGATCACACGATCAACAATAACACATGCAAAGTGCCACAAAAGGCATGCAAGCAACAAGACCCACCGCGTTCGATGGCAAGTCGAACACGTCTTATTGACCTTACATAGGATTTAGGGCTATCGATGAAGTTGTAGCTACCGCCCATTATGCAACATAACAGAGGGCTTACCTCTAATCGTCCGACAAAACACAAAGGGTTTTTTTTTTTTTGCAAAAGGAAAACTTCATGAATTGAAGATTTCTTTGTGGATGTAGCCTTCACAATCTAGGGAACTAGGATCGAACGATTTCCCATTCTCTAGATCGAAGTGGCTTCAACCCATTCATCAAGAGGTGAAGCGGTCGAACAATAACGGGATTATTGTGCTTCTGAGGCACTTATGTCAATGCGCTAACGATCAAGGAAAAATCTCTAGGATTTGTATTGGCAGTCCATGAAAAGCTCCCTAATCTAGCGGTTTCTTCTAACACAAAAACCTAACCCTAATCTCTCTATCAACCAGAACTAAGAGGCTTGCTAAGAAAGAAATTGCAAAGGTTTTAGTGATTTCACCTACTCGAAAGTTGATCGCAGGTTCTTTGGGTTTGATTCGAGCTCCCACCGCGCTCCGCCGAAGCTAATCTTTTCCTTCTCCAAATTAAGGATGAAACTCTCCTCTTCCAAAGATGATGCGAAGCTTTTGCCTCCAAACAGCTTCTTCAAGGGCTTCCTCACACTTCCCTCAAGAAGATGATAAGAGTTAAAGTAGAGAGGAAGAAGGAAAAGTAGATGAAGAAGGAGATGAAGCTTCTCCTTCATTTTCCCTAGGGCTCTCCACAGCTCAGCCAAAAAATTCTTCTCAGCCGAAAAAATTTGGATCCTCCAGCATATGGAAACATTTCCCCTATTAGCTTCAACTAAGGAAGTCATTTTTGCCATTTTTGGGGACCAATGACCCTTCTATCTAACCATATTATTAGCATGATAATGTTGTAAAGTCCCTTAATCCCCTGGTTACATGCATAATAGCTTGATTTATTGTACCAAAGGTCCCTCCATGCGGAAATCCTGGGCATCAAAATCAAAGAAGATTTTAACCTAGCGCGGGTGCACCGGGGTTGCGGCCCGTGTGCGTCAGGTTTAGAGTGGGTGCGCCGAGGTTGCGGCGCGGGTGCAACGGAGTCGCGGCGTGAGTGCATCGCGTTTTGTGCCTGTTGACGTGCATCCAACACGGGTGGGCACTAAAGACATAGCGCAGGCACACCCAAAACACAACGTGATCAGTGCACTTAGTCTCTGGCGCACCTACTCTGGCGCAGGTGCGCCAGAGGATTGAAGGAGTGGGTGTGCCTAAGGTTTGGCACAGGCGCGCCCAGGGCAAAATTTTCTTCTTGAAATATTCAATGCGACCCGGTGATTGCAGGCCACGGGGCACCTTGTAGGAGTGGACGCTCATCTTTTGAGCTTCAAAGAGTGCACCGATAGGCTCTGACAGATATCCAAAGCTATGGGGAATAGCGTATGCAAGAAATATAGTCCCGTTGCGCTCATGTGGACATCCCACGCGAACGACATCAAAAGTGATGCCAAAAAAGAACCCTCAACAAGCGTGTTGCGCCAATAATGCACAATACACTTGTTGGATGCATCCAAAAGAACAACAAAATCTCCCTTGGTAGTCGAGGTGACTTCCCAAGCGAAGAGAAAAAAAGAAAAAACTCTATTAGGCCAGATTTACTGGACATTGTACAACCGAGGAGGTGCGACTAAAAGGATAATTTTAAGTTAATTTTAGTTATAAAAAAGTTTTTTTGCTTATCTAGTGCTTCATATATTTCACAATTTAAGAGACAAATTCATTACGGAATTTATGGGCTGCAGGCCTGATCGTAATTTAATGATATCATTTTTTAACAAAGTATTTAGTCACAATGCTCTGGTCGTAGCTGTTATTATGCTATGTCATTTGACAGTAAATCATGCGGATTGAGGATACGAGCTACATCATTATTAACATGAAATTGAGCGTAATCATAGAGGTGCACAATATGATGTTAGCTCTTTATGAGTTTGGTTGATTTTAAATTTGTTACTGTCAATCAACTAGTGTGTATGGTGAATGATGTCTAAGGTGAATGAATTTTGCTCTTTACTTGCACGATAAATTTTACTTGAAATTTTTAAAATTTTATTTATAATTAAGAACTTTTGTTTTTAAAAATGAAACCTTTTGGTTTAGATTTTCTATCAATATAGTCATCATTTAGGCATCCAAATGATTTTATTTTCATTTAAATCTTGTTAACTCTGGCTGATTGCTTGTAGAGGAAGAAATCTGGCTAAAACCAGTTCTTATGAAAAAGAGAATCAGCTTGGTTCATTTGAGAGAATGCACTATTGAATAATTTTGAATTGATTTTTTAAAATAGAATTTTGTAAATTTAAAATATTTGCACACTTCTTAATGCATGTTAAGTTTGCTTTTAAACTTTTTTTTTGTCCGTGTAATAGATTTGACTCTTTGTGAGCATAAGTTAAATTTAAACTTACTCCTCTCGATAAACTAGTGTGGAGGTTAGTTGTATTTCNTGAATTGATTTTTTAAAATAGAATTTTGTAAATTTAAAATATTTGCACACTTCTTAATGCATGTTAAGTTTGATTTTAAACTTATTTTTTGTCCGTGTAATAGATTTAACTCTTTGTGAGCATAAGTTAAATTTAAACTTACTGCTCTCGATAAACTAGTGTGGAGTTTAGTTTTATTTTACTTTTTATTTTAGATGATAAGTTTTTTGAATATTTTAAATTTACATTTAAAATTTAAGAGCTTTATTTTTAAAATGAATCCCTTCTGTTGATTTTTTGCCAACACAGTCATTATAGGGGTACAATGTGTTTGCTTCATTCATAATTATAATTTTAATTAAAATTTTCAACTCTAGCCTATTGAGTAGAAATATTGGACTTTTTATATGGAACTTGGTATCTTCAACTCCAATTTTTTTCAACAAGGCTATAAATTAACGGAGCATTCGATAAGTTACTCAGGGCTTAGCTCAATTAAAGCTCGTTCGTGTTCATTTGATTAGCTAATTGAATGAGCTTAATAATTTTTTTAAGTAATCGATTACAAAATGAACAAATTCGAATATCTGGTGTTAAAAATTTGCATGTTATCTCTATAGGAATCAAAGTTTTCATTTCTGATCTTACTATAATTGTATATCTATTCTTTATAAGAGAAGTCACCTGCANGACATAATGTCAGAAATGAATTTTTATACACATGAAGGGGCATACAACATGATGCAAAAATGCATACAAGCACGCACCAGTCAAACGAAGTCAACAAATAATGGTTGACTGAACTANATGTCAGAAATGAATTTTTATACACATGAAGGGGCATACAACATGATGCAAAAATGCATACAAGCATGCACCAGTCAAACGAAGTCAACAAATAATGGTTGACTGAACTGAAGTGATCGATCGATGGAGCTGTGGCGGTCGATCGAACCTAAGTGTTTAGTCGATCGGGCTAGGATGGTTGATCAAACCAAGGTGATCGGTCAATCGGGCCGAGACAATAGATCAGACCAAGGTGATCGATTGAGCAGGCCAGGACGGCCGATCAGACCCAAGTGACCGGTCGATCGAGCTGGGGCGGTCAATCAGACCCAAGTGATCGGTCGATCGAGTCGAGGCGGCCAATCAGACCAAGTTGATCGGTCGATCGGGCCAGCGCAACCGATTGGTCTCAAGTGATCCGTTGATCGGGCCGTTGCAATTGATCGAACCCAATTAATCACAAGATCAACAATAACACATGCAAAATGCCACAAAAGGCACGCAAGCAACAAGACCCACCACGTTCGATGGCAAGTCGAACACGTCTTACTGACCTTACATAGGATTTAGGGCTATCGATGAAGTCGTAGCTATCGCCCATTATGCAACATAACAAAGGGCTTACCTCTAATTGTCCGGCAAAACACAAAGAGTTTTTTTTTTGCAAAAGGAACTTCATGAATTGAAGATTTCTTTGTGGATGTAGCCTTCGTAATCTAGGGAACTAGGATCGAACGATTTCCTCATTCTCTATATCGAAGTGGCTTCAACCCATTCATCAAGAGGTGAAGCGGCCGAACAACAACAAGATTATTGTGCTTCTGAGGCACTTATGTCAATGCACTAACGATCAAGGAAAAATCTCTAGGATTCGTATGGCCAGTCCGTGAAAAGCTCCCTAACCTAGCGGTTTCTTCTAACACAAAAACCTAACCCTAATCTCTCTATCAACCAGAACTAAGGGGCTTGCTAAGAAAGAAATTGCAAAGGTTTTAGTGATTTCACCTACTCGAAAGTTGATCGCAGGTTCTCTGGGTTTGATTCGAGCTCCCACCACGCTCTGCCGAAGCTAATCTTTTCCTTCTCCAAAGTAAGGATGAAACTCTCCTCTTCCAAAGATGATGCGAAGCTTTTGCCTCCAAACAGCTTCTTCAAGGGCTTCCTCACACTTCCCTCAAGAAGATGATAAGAGTTAAAGTAGAGAGGAAGAAGGAAGAGAAGGAAGAGAAGATGAAGAAGGAGATGAAGCTTCTCCTTCATTTTCCCTAGGGCTCTCCACAGCTCAGCCAAAAAATTCTTCTCAGCCGAAAAAATTTGGATCCCCCAGCATATGGAGACATTTCCCCTATTAGCTTTAACTAACGAAGTCATTTTTGCCATTTTTGGGCATGGTTTCACCCATGGGACCAATGACCCTTCTATCTAACCATATTATTAGCATAATAATGTGGTAAAGTCCCTTAATCCCCTGGTTACATGCATAATAGCTTGATTTATTCTACCAAAGGTCCCTCCATGCGAAAATCCTGGGCAGCAAAATCAAAGAAGATTTTAACCTAGCGCGGGTGCACCGGGGTTGCGGCCCGTGTGCGTTAGGTTTAGAGCGGGTGCGCCAAGGTCGCGGCGTGGGGTGCGACGGAGTCGCGACGTGAGTGCACTGTGTTATGTGCCTGTCGACATGCGTCCAACACGGTGTGCCAAAGGTTCGGCACATGCGCGCCCGGGGCAAAATTTTCTTCTTGAAATATTCAATGCGACCTGGTGATTGCAGGCCACGGGGCACCTCGTAGGAGTGGACGCTCATCTTTTGAGCTTCAAAGAGTGCACCAATAGGCTCTGACAGATATCCAAAGCTATGGGGAATAGTGTATGCAAGAAATATAGTCCCGTTGCGCTCATGTGGACATCCCACGCGAACGACATCAAAAGTGATGCCAAAAAAGGACCCTCAACAAACGTGTTGCGCCAATAATGCACAATAAACTTGTTGGATGCATCCAAAAGAACAACAAAATCTCCCTTGGTAGTCGAGGTGACTTCCCAAGTGAAGAGAAAAAAAGAAAAAACTCGATCAGGCTAGATTTACTGGACATGGTATAACCGAGGAGGTGTGACTAAAAGGACAATTTTAAGTTAATTTTAGTTATAAAAAAGTTTTTTTGCTTATCTAGTGCTTCATATATTTCACAATTTAAGAGACAAATTCATTACGGAATTTATGGGCTGCAGGCCTGATCGTAATTTAATGATATCATTTTTTAACAAAGTATTTAGTCACAATGCTCTGATCGTAGCTGTTATTATGCTGTCATTTGACAGTAAATCATGCAGATTGAGGATACGAGTTACATCATTATTAACATGAAATTGAGCGTAATCATAGAGGTGCACAATATGATGTTAGCTCTTTATGAGTTTGGTTGATTTTAAATTTGTTACTGTCAATCAACTAGTGTGTATGGTGAATGCTGTGTAAGGTGAATGAATTTTGCTCTTTACTTGCACGATAAATTTTACTTGAAATTTTTAAATTTTTATTTATAATTAAGAACTTTTGTTTTTAAAAATGAAACCTTTTGGTTTAGATTTTCTATCAATATAGTCATCATTTAGGCATCCAAATGATTTTATTTTCATTTAAATCTTGTTAACTCTGGCTGATTGCTTGTAGAGGAAGAAATCTGGCTAAAACCAGTTCTTATGAAAAAGAGAATCAGCTTGGTTCATTTGAGAGAATGCACTATTGAATAATTTTGAATTGATTTTTTAAAATAGAATTTTGTAAATTTAAAATATTTGCACACTTCTTAATGCATGTTAAGTTTGATTTTAAACTTATTTTTTGTCCGTGTAATAGATTTAACTCTTTGTGAGCATAAGTTAAATTTAAACTTACTGCTCTCGATAAACTAGTGTGGAGTTTAGTTTTATTTTACTTTTTATTTTAGATGATAAGTTTTTTGAATATTTTAAATTTACATTTAAAATTTAAGAGCTTTATTTTTAAAATGAATCCCTTCTGTTGATTTTTTGCCAACACAGTCATTATAGGGGTACAATGTGTTTGCTTCATTCATAATTATAATTTTAATTAAAATTTTCAACTCTAGCCTATTGAGTAGAAATATTGGACTTTTTATATGGGACTTGGTATCTTCAACTCCAATTTTTTTCAACAAGGCTTTAAATTAACGGAGCATTCGATAAGTTACTCATGGCTCAGCTCAATTAAAGCTCGTTCGTGTTCATTTGATTAACTAATTGAATGAGCTTAATAAATTTTTTGAGTAATCGATTACAAAATGAACAAATTCGAATATTTTTTGTTTAGTTCATTTATGTTCATGAATTATATCATTTATGCGTGAAAAAATGTATCATGCTTTTAAAAAATTAGTAATAGTGATATTTTTAATCTGGTGTTAAAAATTTGAATGTTATCTCTATAGGTATCAAAGTTTTCATTTCTGATCTCACTATAATTGCATATCTATTCTTTATAAGAGAAGTCACCTGCGACCAATTACAGTTTTGGTGTGTTTTAGGCTGAACGGCTGGCACAGTATGATGGAATGCCGAATAATTTTTTCTCAGAAAACAATATTACCTCCACTGTTGATGATCTGGAGGCAAACTGCTGCAACATGAGAAAATTGCTTGCAGAAACTGTAGCAGACAATGGTAGATTGAGGCGACATATGAATACTGTTCTCCGCTGTGCTCTTAAAGGAGTTAATCAAGTTCAGAAAGAACACAAAGAAGAGGGCTCTTCAGGTCTGAAACTTCTGAGATGGTTCGGCTAAAAATAACAGGTACCTGGATGTACAACTACTTTTCAATTTTCAATCCTTGTGGCTAAATTCTTGACATTTTTTGGACTTTCAAGTGTAAAATGAATATGCTGCAAGTGAATAATATATTGATGAATTTTTCCTGAATTAATAAACTTGCTATATTTTCATTCATTCACTGGCATTTGTAAGCCTTTGACAGTACATTCCGCCATATTCCATGTATTTAGTATCTAATATCTGAACTTTACTTTTTTACATTGATACCACCCAAATCCTCGTATCACATAAAAAATACTACATTTTAACTTTTGAAAAGTGAAATACACCTTTTCACGCATAGGAAAGGTAGCATGTATGTAAAAAATTGGAATTTAGGTGTCTGATATGTAAATCTTCCTAAATGTTAATGAGAATAGAGGGAGGTTTGTATGCTAAATGGCATCATCAAGTCGGATTATGAAATGCTTAACCTGAAGCAATATAAATAAGTATATTTAATATAATTGATAATACCAATTCTGAATATTTTTACATTGATAATAAAAGAAGAACTGAGAGTTTTTCCAACTCTGAATATGCGCCCACTTTTAAATCTGTGGAATTGGATTTCTTATGGATAATGGAATTGATTCTTTGAGTTTGGAGATAATCTGATTAATAAAAGCTTTTTGCTTCAGCTTTTTAATTCTTTCCCTTTAATTGAGGTCCAATTCAAAGTTTAGAACATCTCTACATCCAATATCTTACTTCCACATTGAATTTCTATTTGCTTTATAGGACTCGTTTTTAATTTAATAATATTTTTGTGGGCTTAAAATNTGAATTTGTATTTGCTTTATAGGACTCGTTTTTAATTTAATAATATTTTTGTGGGCTTAAAAGACATAAATAACCCAGATTTATTACATCAAAGCATGACCAAAAAATCAAAATAATATTAAGGTCCTTCTTTTGGCTTCAAATAGGCTTCAATTTCAACAAGCTTTAGCAAATTCTCTAAATTCAATCTTAATAAATCTTGAGGGACTTAAAATTTGAAAACTGTTAAATTGTGTTGCATACAGACAAAATTAGTAGTTATTTTTTCAGAATTTTATATTTCTGAAGAGAAATTTTTTTGAAGTATTTTAAATCTAGTAAATGATTATACTTGTTTAGTTCAATAATAAAATTAAAACATTTTTTAAATAATTAAATTTCAAGTCCCCGTGCATTTATTGGGTAGAATTCCATCTAAAATTTGCTTAAATCCTGTCAAAAATAGATGNGTAAATGATTATACTTGTTTAGTTCAATAATAAAATTAAAACATTTTTTAAATAATTAAATTTCAAGTCCCCATGCATTTATTGGATAGAATTCCACTAAAATTTGCTTAAATCCTGTCAAAAATAGATTACCAAATAGCCCCCAAGTATGCAAAAACTAAAAGAATTAAAACTAGACATGTTTCTGCTTAATTCACCATCAGGTTCAAATAGGGGGGGCGTGACACACAGATAAAATAGAACAGAGTGGCTAAGTACAATACCAGACAAAACTCTATCAACACTCCAATTAACACTTAAAAACTAAAAATCAGAAGTGAAATATAAAAAGAAAAATATGAATAAAAAGATATTATGATTAGAATATCTTCCCTCCCTTCGCCATCATCCTCTTGAACTCTTCAAAGTTGACCATTCCATCCCCATCAAAATCCACACTTTTGATCATTTCCTTACAGTCGTCGTCACTGTTTCCCTGCTTCAGACCCAGAGATTTGAGCACCAAGCTTAATTCTTTCACTGTGATCAGCCCATCGCCATCACCATCAAACACCATGAATGCCTCTCTCAGCTCCTTCTCCTCCTCTCCTTTCTCATCTCCACACATGCCGAAGTAAAGCTCTTTGAACTCGGTGAGGCTAATGAGTCCGTCGCCATCGGCGTCCNGAGCACCAAGCTTAATTCTTTCACTGTGATCAGCCCATCGCCATCACCATCAAACACCATGAATGCCTCTCTGAGCTCCTTCTCCTCCTCTCCTTTCTGATCTCCACACATGCCGAAGTATAGCTCTTTGAACTCAGTGAGGCTAATGAGTCCGTCGCCATCGGCGTCTACCTTCTCCATCATGCTCCTAACCTCAGTTTCAGTAGCAGGGAAGCCATGCCGGCTGAGGGATTCGGCCAGCTCTTCCCTTGAGATGAAGCCATCGTTGTCGGTATCGAAGCTGGAGAAGATTGTTTGGAGGTCTAATTTTTCTTTCTTCCTGTCTGTATCATCAGTTGTGTAAGCATTTTTTGAGAAGAGGGAGCGGACATATGGGAGGAGCTGGGAAAAGGGGAAAATGAGGGAGTTGAAGATGCCGCATAGGAAGAGCAAGAGGAAGACGAAGAGGAGCAGGGCGGCCATGGCTTCCATGGAGTAGTACTCGAGAGATGGGAGGAGGGAAGTAGGGAAGTATGAAAAGGCTGTATGTGTTGGTTAAAGCGAAAGGAGCGGAGGGGGNGACATATGGGAGGAGCTGGGAAAAGGGGAAAATGAGGGAGTTGAAGATGCCGCATAGGAAGAGCAAGAGGAAAACGAAGAGGAGCAGGGCGGCCATGGCTTCCATGGAGTAGGAGTACTCGGGAGATGGGAGGAGGGAAGTAGGGAAGTATGAAAAGATTGTATGTGTTGGTTAAAGCGGNGTTGAAGATGCCGCATAGGAAGAGCAAGAGGAAGACGAAGAGGAGCAGGGCGGCCATGGCTTCCATGGAGTAAGAGTACTCGAGAGATAGGAGGAGGGAAGTAGGGAAGTATGAAAAGATTGTATGTGTTGGTTAAAGCGANTATATATATATATATATATATATAAACAATATTTTAAAAGTTGCTAAAATAAAGCCTCTTCCTCCTATTTGTAGAGCAAATATTGCATGCCGACACAGCACCTGCAAATTTATGGTATTCTAGTAGTATTACATTATAATAACACCATAACACCATCAATCTTCAGCTACCTCTCCACATACAATATTTTTTCCTATCTGCGACGTTGATAGCTTCTCCCTAATACGCTCAATTGAAGACCAACTTTCTTGTTAGTGCGTAGAGATACTTGGCAATGCTGATCATCGCAGCCTCTCAATCACCTTGGCATAGCTTTCTTACTGTTTTGTGTTTCACATCATCATCATAATTCTATTTGAGAAATTGATTTCTTATTGGTTTTTTAGAAATTTTGGTGGTAGGAAGTTAATATTTTCTACATACTGTTAAAGTACGATTGCTATAATAAATTATTACTTGATTTTTTGANCTCTCATGACATGAATTTGATACTCTTCGGCGCCTGTTGAGGGTCATATTGCCAGGATAGTTCTGCTAGGCTTTGGTTGTGACTTGGGTGAATACTGGTCGACATTTTGCTTGTTGGACTACTCCGGTCTGGCAACAAACTTCATTTACCGCGTCGCGTGCAAAACTGACACAACTTAGCCGCGATTGTCAACAAATTTGTCCAGACAAGCCCAGATGAGAAATGAGTTGCTTGAGCACGTCCGTAACACCCACATTGCTCTCATTTCTTATATATGTTAAAACACACAAATCCAGACATTAAAATATAATTTTAAAAAAAAACTGAATAATAAAAAATAAAAATAATTCTCTTATAAGCACTCACGCACGAGCGCATTTTTTGTTCGGACTCCTAACGTAGTTCTACGTGCGACGGAGATTATTCCTGAGTTATTATCAAGTTGTTTATGGATTATTTTTAATAATCTCAAAATAACTCAAAAATAATCTAAAAATAAAGATCGCAAGTTATTTTAGGATTATTAAAAATAATTCTGAAAATAAAGCAATAATAACTTATAACTCAGGAATGCTTCTGGTAGGAATGCTTCTGCTACCAGGAATTCATAAACTTTCTAGTAGGAATGCTTCTGCTGAATCTCATAAAAATGAAATAAAGACTTTTAGATTTGCATCGCAACTACCTCCACATGGATACTGTTCTCTTTTGGTGAAGAAGATGAGCTGTGATTTGAAGTTCAAAAGCTCAAAAAAAAAAAAAAGGATCCCAACTAGTAAGTCGTAGAGGAAGAAATGTGAAGAGGAAGAAGATGGAGGAAATGTCAGAGAAACACGCAGCCCGTGGAGAAAAAATGTCAGAGAAGAGAAAAAACTATTCGACAAGGTTGGAGAAATATTGCATTAATCCTGCTCAAAACCTTCTGCAAAACAGCCTCGTAAAAATGAAAAAACTATTCGGTCAGGAGTCCAAATATTGTCGTAAAGCACGCAACAAGCATCCCCTAGAGAAAACATGGGTAAGAAAATTGGAAGCCGGAGGGCTCAGAGTAACCTTATCTCCATCACCAAGCAGATCCACCTGCTATCTCTACACCAGTGGCACACAGAGAGAGCGGTTTCCCGTAGAAGAACGGGCCATCCAAGCTGCTCTGACGCCAAAGCAAGAGAAGCATTACGATCTCTANCCTGCTATCTCTACACCAGTGGCACACAGAGAGAGCGGTTTCCCGTAGAAGAACGGGCCATCCAAGCTGCTCCGACGCCAAAGCAAGAGAAGCATTACGATCTCTGAAGCACCCTCAGAAGCATTCCTAAAGCGGATTATGATGGCCTTCCGTGATGGATTTCATCGTCATTGCCTAGTTAGAGGAGTGCTCGTTGGAAGGATTAGGTCAAAGTAATCAACGACCATGAAGGAGCCCGGCATTAGACCATCGTCCATATGCCTCATACTTGAGGCACCGGAGCAATGGCCATGTAAATGCCCATGATTTTCTTATCGCGTGTGAAGAAGATGGAGGAGCGGATAGGGCAGAGGACGAACAGGGGCACAAGAGACGCTGAGGGCACCAGAGTAATATTTTGCGAATGAAACTCAGACCGCAGGGTCATCCCCATGGGCCGCGTGCTTCACAAATACAAAAAGATGATTTTGGATAAGCTATGAAAACGCTAAAAACAAACGACAGGCAGCCGCCCGCACTTATAAGCTTACCAAAGGGACGTCAGCCACGTAATCTTGCCTCACGCACGCCGCTCCCTCTCAACTTTCGATCGCGACTTAGGGCACGCGCCGAGCCTAGCTCCTCCCGCCGTTCTCTTACTACCCTGCCGAGCTTTCCGGACGGCGCTCCTCCTCACCGGCGAACGGCCATTTGCCAACCATCCTTCCTTCTTCTACCAAAACAGCTAACTGAGCACCACCCTCCTCCTTTTTAACCGTGAGCCATACTCCCTCAAGCACTAGCGGGCTTCCCTCGTTTTCTGGTGCCGCCGGCGGTCCTCGCCTGCTTCCTGACGCCGGAGACCTTCCCTGCCGCTCTTGCGCTTGCCGAACACCCTGTTTCTCACGCGAGAGAGGAAGTCTACCCCTCTAGCACGCCCAATCGTGACGCCAAGCTCCATCTCGGCCTCTGCCGCTGCTCCTACAGCCGGCGACACTGCACGAAAGCCTGCCCTAGTTCTCTCGAAAGCGTGCTCTAGACGAATAGGGATCCCACACACGCAGCCGTCATCTTATTCCTCCCCCCTCGTTGCTTTACGGTGATCTCTGCTGCGTAGATTGAGGAGAATCGGTTAATACTCTTTGATCTTCCTTTTCTACACCCATTGGCCCTTACAGGTAAGGCAAACCTCTCTTCTTCCATAGTCTTTTTCTTTTGTTGCTAGATCTGACCTCATTTTCTTAGTTAGATATTATTACTTGCTTAAAGGTTATGCTTTCTCTGCTGTGCCTTTGCATTATATCTATAGATATTTTGGTTCTTAGCAAAGTATGTTTTTGACTGTGATTACGGGGGAGTTTGTTTGTTGCTTCACCTTCATGTGGTTTCATTACTGAGATTTTGAAAGAGAAAAATTAATTGAAGATTAGGTCAAGAGCCATCAATTATAGCTTTTTTTTTAACCTTTAGCAATTATACTTCCTTCATTGGCGAGAGAGTTTGCATAATGGCATGGTTTTAGGGNTATATATATATATATATATATATAAACAATATTTTAAAAGTTGCTAAAATAAAGCCTCTTCCTCCTATTTGTGGAGCAAATATTGCATGCCGACACTGCGCCTGCAGATTTATGGTATTCTAGTAGTATTACATTACAATAACACCACAACACCATCAACCTGCAGCTACCTCATCCACACAATATTTTTTCCTATCTGCGACGTTGATAGCTTCTCCCTAATACGCTCAATTGAAGACCAACTTTCTTGTTAGTGAGTAGAGATACTTGGCAATGCTGATCAACGCAGCTCAATCACCTTGGCATAGCTTTCTTACTGTTTTGTGTTTCACATCATCGTCATAGTTCTATTTGAGAAATTGATATCTTATTGTTTTTTTAGAAATTTTGGTGGTAAGAAGTTTTTTTCAACATATTCTGTTAAAGTACGGTTGCTATAATAAATTATTACCTGATTTTTTTGAAAAAAAAAAAAGATATTTATGATTCCCAACATAATTTTCTAGTAAATTATTTTTTCCATCGTCACTTTTTAATCTTTTTAAGTTATAGCAACGCTAAACGGAGAGTAAGTGGCATAGTTTTTAAGCTTGTGTGCTTGGATGATTTTATTTGAGATCCACTTGACCTCCTTAACATTTTAATTTTGATTAATTAAAGCTTAATTTTAAGAGTTTTCATTAAAAAAAATTGATCAAATTTTCTTTTTTATGAAATTTTACCAAAATTCTCTTAGAGTTATTAGAGTTGTNTTTTATTTGAGATCCACTTGACCTCCTTAACATTTTAATTTTGATTAATTAAAGCTTAATTTTAAGAGTTTTTATTAAAAAAAATGATCAAAATTTCTTTTTTTATGAAATTTTACCAAAATTCTCTTAGAGTTATTAGAGTTCCATAATTAAGCGTCCATTGAAATTTGGATGTATTATAACTTGTGAACTTTATTAGGTAATCTTCTTTATTTTGCACATTAAATATGTTTTTATAACATTTGTATTAAAAAAAGCAAATAAAATAAATGGAATTCTATTTTAGAATCATACATATAAAGTATCTGAATATTTTAATCTACACTTGCTATGGA
>JXCR01148521.1:63754-83036 GCA_002079205.1 Phalaenopsis hybrid cultivar | reverse complement strand
CCCGCCGTTCTCTCCCTCTCGTGCCCGAGCTTTCCGGACGGCGCTCCTCCTCGCCGGCGAACGGCCATTTGCCAACCATCCTTCCTTCTTCTACCAAAACAGCTAACTGAGCACCACCCTCCTCCTTTTTAACCGTGAGCCATACTCCCTCAAGCACTAGCGGGCTTCCCTCGTTTTCTGGTGCCGCCGGCGGTCCTCGCCTGCTTCCTGACGCCGGAGACCTTCCCTGCCGCTCTTGCGCTTGCCGAACACCCTGTTTCTCACGCGAGAGAGGAAGTCTACCCCTCTAGCACGCCCAATCGTGACNATATATATATATATATATATATATATATATATATATATTTATTTATTTATTTATGATTCCCAACACTTTTTAATCTTTTCAAGTTATCGCAACTCTAAACGGAGAGTAAGTGGCATAGTTCTTAAGGTTGTGTGCTTGGATGATTTTATTTGAGATTAGCTTGACCTCCTTAACATTTTAATTTTGATTAATTAAAACTTAATTTTAAGTGTTTTCATTAAAAAAATAATCAAATTTTCTTTTTTTATGAAATTTCAGCAAATTCTCTTAGAGTTCTTAGAGTTCTATAATATGTTTTCTTAGAGTTCTATAACTAAGCATCCATTGAAATTTGGATGTATTATAACTTGTGAACTTTATTAGGTAATCTTCTTTATTTTGCACATTAAATATGTTTTTTTTAACATTTGTATAAAAAAAAGCAAATAAAGTAAATATAATTCTATTTTAGAATCATACTTATAAAGTATCTGAATATATTAATCTACACTTGCTATGGACCCCAGCCACATGTAAAGCATTAATGACAGTAGTCACAAATTTCAAAGGAAATTTGCTCTTAGGATAGAAAAAACTATTTTTCTATGCAGCATGTGGCCGAGCCTAAGCTTTTCATGCACAAGTGATGCCCCCACCACTACTGGACCACATAGACAAATGGCATTACATGTATACTTATAGTGTACTTGCATTTATTATCACATTATGTCATCTATTTCTTTGTTTTGTAACTTTATAAATGAATTAACATATAAATCAATTAGTTATCTCTTTTATTTATATGAGGATTATGAATTCATTACAATAGACAACAAATTTTTATTTTTAAACATTCATGTCATATAATATTATTTTATATGATGTTTTGAGGACATCTATTATATTATATTTTTAGTCATGTCAACTTCATTTTTCATGTGTTATATCTTATTTATACTGGTCTCTTTTCTAGTGCTACAAACTCTTTTATTTGTAGTCAATATTGGATTGTTTGACCTTGTTCAAAGTTGAGCCAATCTATCCTTATAATTAATAGTGTTTTAGACTATTTTATAGATCCTAACTTAGTCAAGACAAACTTTAGGAGAGTATAGAAGATTACCCTTGGGTTAAGTTTAGTTAGGGTAGGCTTTGATCTAATCAGTGTTTAGATATGAAAACAACATTTATATAACTTAGAAGTTTCTCACCTACTACTTTCTATCTACCTTCTATAAATTCGCTACTTATCATAATGTAACTATCATTTTTATAAAATTTATATAAATTATAAGTTTCTCACCCATCTACTTTCTATCCACCACCACCTACTTAATAAATTTAAATTTGCCATCTAATGCTTCTTAATTCCATAAAAGAAGACGGCTCCTTATTCCATTTGTATGGAAGCATCTCACAATCATAGTAANGAGAGAGAGAGAGAGAGAGAGAGAGAGAGAGAGAGAGAGAGGAGAGAAGGGCTTAAGATTTAAGTTATTTTGGAGAGAAGTTATGTTGTGGATGTGAGGAGGGAGGAATGATCTCTTCAAGTGGGAAGCAAAAGACAATTATAATAGTTGTAATGCTTCTTCTCCATGATTAACCCTCATTTGTTTTTTGTAACGTTAAAGATTTGAGTGGCATGTATGTAAATATAAAAATTTAGGTGCTAGATATGTAAATATATAAAAGTTGTTTGGGATGCAAGTACATGTCCCAAGACTAACAAATGGTTATTTAATCAATATTAGAGTATTAAAGAACATTTAATTAGTTTAAAATTTTTTAATTAATAATTAATTAGCTGAGTGGAGTGGTTGATTATTGAATAATGAATTTATTAATAATTAGTTACTGATTATTAAATCAATGCTTTGATAAATATGTCATTAAACAAACATAATTATTGTTAGATATTTTAATGAAATATTATCATTCAAATGTTACTCAAATTAACAGAATTAAGTTTTAATCGAAGTTGGCAAGGTTTCATAATATTTACCTAAATTTAATATAGATCGACATTCGACCTGCGGGCCAAATGCTGGTCGACTTGGCTAGGGTCAGTCGGCCGACCCACGAACGTCTATGGGTCACCGAACGAAATTTATTGGAAATATCATGGATATAAAAGTGATTGTTAGTTGGAAATATGATGGATGTATGATGTTTCATTTTCCAATTTTGGATTGATTTCTTAAATTTACTTAATTTTAGTTGTATTGATTATGGTTAGACAGTTGACTCTATGTTCATTCTTTGAATCTTATGAAACTTAANTCATGGATATAAAAGTGATTGTTAGTTGGAAATATGATGGATGTATGATGTTTCATTTTCCAATTTTGGATTCATTTCTTAAATTTACTTAATTTTAGTTGTATTGATTATGATTAGACAGTTGACATAACCGTTCCCTCTCAACGTTCGATCGCGACTTAGGGCACGCGCCGGGCCTAGCTCCTCCCGCCTTCTCTCCCTCTCGTGCCCGAGCTTGCCGGACGGCGCTCCTCCTATCCGGCGAACGGCCATCCGCCAACCATCCTTCCTTCTTCCACCAAAACAGCCAACCGAGCACCACCCTCCTCTTTTTTAACCGTGAGCCATACTCCCTCAAGCACTAGCGGGCTTCCCTCGTTTTTCTGGTGCCGCAGGAGGTCCTCGCCTGCTTCCTGACGCCGGAGACCTTCCCTGCCGCTCTTGCGCTTGCCGAACACTCTGTTTCTCACGCGAGAGAGGAAGTCTCCCCCTCTAGCACGCCCAATCGTGAGGCCAAGCTCCATCTCGGCCTCTGCCGCTGCTCCTACAGCCGGCGACACTGCACGAAAGCCTGCCCTAGTTCTCCCGAAAGCGTGCTCTAGACGAATAGGGATCCCACACACGCAGCCGTCATCTTATTCCTCCCCCCTCGTTGCTTGACGGTGATCGCTGCTGCGCAGATTGAGGAGAATCGGTTAGATCTTCCTTTTTTAAACCCATTGGCCCTTGNCTCTAGACGAATAGGGATCCCACACACGCAGCCGTCATCTTATTCCTCCCCCCTCGTTGCTTGACGGTGATCTCTGCTGCGTAGATTGAGGAGAATCGGTTAATACTCTTTGATCTTCCTTTTCTACACCCATTGGCCCTTACAGGTAAGGCAAACCTCTCTTCTTCCATAGTCTTTTTCTTTTGTTGCTAGATCTGAGCTCATTTTCTTAGTTAGATATTATTACTTGCTTAAAGGTTATGCTTTCTCTGCTGTGCCTTTGCATTATATCTATAGATATTTTGGTTCTTAGCACAGTATGTCCGTGACTGTGATTACGGGGGAGTTTGTTTGTTGCTTCACCTTCATGTGGTTTCATTACTGAGATTTTGAAAGAAAAAAAATTAATTGAAGATTAGGTCAAGAGCCATCAATTATAGCTTTTTTTTTTAACCTTTAGCAATTATACTTCATTCATTGGCGAGAGAGTTTGCATAATGGCATGGTTTTAGG
Source organism: Phalaenopsis hybrid cultivar (assembly GCA_002079205.1). Lineage (NCBI taxonomy): Eukaryota > Viridiplantae > Streptophyta > Magnoliopsida > Asparagales > Orchidaceae > Phalaenopsis > Phalaenopsis hybrid cultivar. Next base: position 79,269 of record JXCR01148521.1, on the reverse strand, counting down.
GATGTTATATACCTCTTTAGTTTAAAGCCTTGAGAAATTGTAAACTCAAGCTGTCGTGTTCCTATGAGAGAAGAAGTTGTAGGATTTCTTGTGAAGTAAGAAAGCCTGAGAAAAAAACCATGCATTGCTTCATATACTTACCTCCCAATTCTTGTATATTTACATACTTAACACCTAAACTTTGATTATTATATTTCTACCACCCAAGACTTTCATATAACATAAAAAAATATCAATATTTTAACCTTTAAAAGTAAAATACACCTTTTCTTGCATAGGTGAGATGACATATATGTAAAAATTAAACTAAAGGTGTTAGATAAGTAAATACAGAAGAATTGAGTGATATACATGTAAATCTTCCATATTTTTTTAAGTCGCCGTGGTATTAACTTATCGTATATTTATCAAGGAACGTCTCTTTCCTTTTTCGCTTAATTTTATTCTTATCTTATTCTTGTAATGGCTCCAAAATATTTGAATGGCTTGCACTTGATCTTCCATCAATATGATCGATAATTAGCATTTTCACCCCTTAATACTGCATACCATGTAATCATTCTTTGCTCTAATCATTTCTCCAAGATATTATTTAGCTCAGAATAAGTAGTGAGCACATAACTCATCATGCGGGGCGCGTTTTTGGTGTTCATTTAGGGAAACTAAAAAAATGTTGCGCTTGTCGTGAGTGTTTTATAGAATTTATAATAGGCACCAGGTATATTCTAACGGAAATCACTATCAATTTGTGGATTTTTATCTTTGGAGAAGCCTATAAATGAGTCTTGTTTTGTTCACTCAAAGGTTTCATTTTTACGCATATAAATGTCCAACCTTGATCATTACTTGCATAATTCAATATATCATTGTGTTACTCGTGCATTTTGCTTGACAATTTCATTTTCTTATCTTTTTTTACAAGATATAATTGTTTATTAATCACTAGTTCAATGTTTCTATCTCTATACGATAATCTTTTGGGTGTTGTGAACTTCTCTAATTTGATATCGTCATGATCTTTCCAATTTGGTAAAGTTTCATTAGCCAATTGGTAATTTGCAGGAGCCTAATTAGTTGAGAGCTTGAAGCAGGTAATGAGCCACACATTACTTTCTAAGCATGTGATTGCTGTTATAAAATATCAGAAAAATCCTCTTAAGGCACTAGAGATGTTCACTTCTGTTGTGAAGGATAATGGGTTTGAGCACAATCACTCCACGNAAATGGTTTAAATAATTTTATGGGGCATTTACATGCAGTCCACACAATTCTTATATGTTTACATATCCAACATTTAAATTTTGATATTTATATGCATACCACTCAAATCTTTAACTTCACATTAAAAAAAAATCATTATTATTAAATTTTTATGAGTGATGAACCTTTTTTTATGCATAAGTTAATAACACTAAAGTGTTGTAAATACAAATATCAAACTTTAGGCGTTAGATATGTAACATTCATATGAATTGTGTGGTATGTATATAAATTTCTCTAATTTTTAAATATTCTACATTAGTCACATAATATATGTGTATATGGGCGCGTGGATCGGAGGTTGTATCCTCCAATCAAAATTTTTGATTATGTAGCACCTTCCTAAATAAATAAATAAATAAAAAACTAAAGAAGGCTATAGTTTTTATAATTAAACATGGCGAAAGATATTAAGAATGGTATTTNATATATATATATATATATATATATATATATATATATATATATATATATATATATGATGTGGAGCTGTAATACAAACATCAATTTTTTTTCCGNTGGTTTGATGTTTTCTTTTGTTTTTTTATCTGGTTCAGCTCTCTCTCTCTCTCTCTCTCTCTCTCTCTCTCTATATATATATATATGTATATGAAGTGGAGCTGTAATACAAACATCAATTTTTTTTCCAAGATATACATCTTACGCAAAATTACTCAATTGCTAGTTAGAAAAGATGCAGATAAACCTGAGAACTTACAAATGGTGAAAAGCCTTGGAACTATTAAAAATTTAGAGAGGTATAGGGGGAGAGAGATGGAGAATCAATTTTATAGGCTAATGTCTTACGCTGATAAGCAGTTAAACAGCGGACGTCAACTTTTAACAAATAAAAATGTAGATGAATGGTGGGAAAATTAAATCATGAGAAATGCAACATGCGACCTGATGGGAAATTTACATACATGACACAAAATTCTCATGCATTTATATATTCCACACCTAAACTTTACAATTTTTTTAAAACCTTTTCTGTTTATGTAAAACATATAAGCCTCAGATTTTTTTTGAAAATCTTAACATAAACTTCAAAATATATGCGGTTCAGATTCTCTTAAATTTTAACTGTTTACATGTCGAAACACTTCACTTCAAAAACATATATGCACAGATTTTTTTTTTNATGAGGCTTTAACCAAAGGCTTTCCACCTGATGCTGTTTTGTATAACTCACTCATTAAGGGGCTCTCTCGTCACGGACTTATTTTGCAAGCTTTGGATCTGTTAAATGAAATGATAGAAAATGGTTGTAATCCTGATTCTTGGACTTACAATATTATAATCAGCAGTTTGTGTAAAATGAGGAATATGTCTCTTGCCAACACAGTCATGAATAATGCCATTGCTAAAGGCTTCTTACCCAATGTTTTCACCTTTAACGCATTGGTAGATGGTTTCTGCAAAAGATTGAATGTGGAGAGAGCTTTGGAAATAGTTGATAGAATGTGGAGTCATGGCGTCACCCCCGATATAGTCACCTATAATTCTTTGCTAAATGGGCTCTGTAAGTCTGGAAATAGCAATGACGTCTTGGAAACTTTCAAAGAAATGGTTTCGAAGGGTTTTCAGCCTAACATTATTACCTATAACATTTTGATAGAGAACCTTTGCAAGGTTCGTCGTGTAAAGGAGGCTGTTGATCTCCTTAAAATGGTGGAAAAAGATGGATTAAGAGCAGATGTTGTTAGTTTTAACACATTGATATATGGATTATTCCAGAATAATGATGTTGATGGAGCTTATGAAATGTTTAGGAAAATGAAGGAAGAGAATTGTGTCCCTACACTGGATACCTATAAGGTAATGATTTCTGCATTCTGTGAGAAGCTAATGATGGAGATGGCAGAGAAAATTTTGTTGGAGATGATTGGAAAGGGAATTTCGCAGGATTCTTTTATTTTTCGTGTTATGATTTTTGGTTTGTGCAAGATTGGAAATGTTGATCGTGCGAATGAACTCCTGATGGAAGCTATTAGTAATGGATTGGTTCTGTCGATGATGACGTTCGGGAGAGTGATGAATTGTCTCTGTTTGGATCATAGAGTGGAAGAGGCCATCAGAATTATTTATATAATGGTGGATCATGGAGTTGTTCCAGAGATTGTGGACACCATTGTTAGTAGTGATAAGAAAGAAATTGCAGCACCTAAGATACTGCTAGAAGAGTTGTTGAGAAAAGGTTATATATCCTGTTTTGCGCATGAACTTCTTTACGATGGAATCAGGGATAAGAAGCAATTGAGGAAAAGATATCGGTCCAAGTACTCTCGAAGAATATTGCTGAAGAAATAGGACTGCGAGCACTGCCCTCTGAGCAAGTAAGACTCACTAATTTATTAGCTAAGTTTGATTTCTCTTCTCATAAATTTGGCGCTCAGAAGTTACAGGACGCCTAGTTCTGTGGCATGTTTGTTACATTCAGGCAAAAATGGTTTAAATAATTTTATGGGGCATTTACATGCAGTCCACACAATTCTTATATGTTTACATATCCAACACTTAAAATTTGATATTTATATGCATACCACTCAAATCTTTAACTTCACATTAAAAAAAATCATTATTATTAAATTTTTATGAGTGATGCACCTTTTTTTATGCATAAGTTCATAAAACTAAAGTGTTGTAAATACAAATATCAAACTTTAGGCGTTAGATATGTAACATTGATATGAATTGTGTGGTATGTATATAAATTTCTCTAATTTTTAAATATTCTACATTAGTCACATAATATATGTGTATACGGGCGCGTGGCTCGGAGGTTGTATCCTCCAATCAAAATTTTGGATTATGTAGCACCTTCCTAAATAAAAGAAAAATAACTAAAGAAGGCTATAGTTTTTATAGTTAAACACGGTGAAAGATATTAAGAATGGTATTTTATATGTTTATATAATTAACGTATTTTTTATTTCTGGTTTGATGTTTTCTTTTGTTTTTTTATCTGGTTCAGCTCTCTCTCTCTCTCTCTCTCTCTCTCTCTCTCTCTCTCTATATATATATATGAAGTGGAGCTGTAATACAAATTTTTATTTTGATGCAAATCAAATTTTTTTCCGAGATATATATCTTACGCAAAATTACGCAATTGTTAGTTAGAAAAGATGCAGATAAACCTGAGAACTTACAAATGGTGAAAAGCCTTGGAACTATTAAAAATTTAAAGAGGTATAGCGGGAGAGAGATGGAGAATCAATTTTATAGACTAATGTCTTACGCTGATAAGCAGTTAAACAGCGGACGTCAGCTTTTAACAAATAAAAATGTAGATGAATGGTGGGAAAATTAAATCATGAGAAATGCAACATGTGACCTGATGGGAAATTTACATACATGACACAAAATTCTCATGCATTTATATATTCCACACCTAAACTTTACAAATTTTTAAAAACATTTTATGTTTATGTAAAACATATAAGCCTCAGATTTTTTTTGAAAATCTTAACATAAACTTCAAAGTATATGCGGTTCAGATTCTCTTAAATTTTAACTGTTTACATGTCTAAACACTTCACTTCAAAAACATATATGCACAGATTTTTTTTTTGTGTTTACAAGTATAACACTTCGTTCGGCACATATTTGTGTGCAGAATTCTCTCGAATACATGTGTGTACATGTCTACCCTCACATCTATGCCATATTTTGTGTTCTCATATTGATTTGAATTCTCATACAAATTTCTCTGTGCACCTTTGCGAGGTAAACCCGGCCGTGGTTGAGGCATAGGGTGATCGCGAAAGCTACTTTGAGGCGGACGAAATGGACAACATCAAACATCGCATCGGTGAGATCTTTTCTAAACTCCAACTAGAAATCTCATAAAAAATCATTCACTAAACTCTACCCAATTCCTCCTAAAACTTTCACTCCAAACATTCATTCAAACTTCAAATCATCTCTCTTAAAACCCTACAAAACTACATATTGTCCCAACAAAAGTAATTCATAAAAAATTATAAAATAATTAAAATTTCTAAAAATATAATAATTTAGTTTATGAAAACTATTTTTACTTTCCTAAGTGATTTGTATGGTGTCATAAGTTCTAGTAAATTAAAACAGTGATGTATGTCCTCAAAAGGGCATATAAATGGGTCTATTTTAAATGTATATAGAATAATAAAAAAAATATAAAAAAAAGCAACAAACAATAATAACTCGCCATTTTGGATTTACGAGGACTTCTTCGATGAGACAACCCATGGTTGCTAACAAGAATTCTCCTGTCTAAATAAGTATAATGTTTTTTTAGACTAAGTAAATTCAAAACTAACAGCGGTGTTGGGACGATGGAATTATAGGATCTTTACCGGCATCGCCACTTAACATAAAATAAAATCTCCATTTTAATCACTTTAATAATAATAATAATCAATTCAAAATACAATTCAAAAGATTGCAACAAACAACAAGAACCTAGGATAGACATCCTGTGGCATGGTTTTCTCTTTAATCCCCTTTTTTCTTTCCATAGAATTGGGTGATGATACGATCAAGCAATCGTCAACATTCAAGGCGATCAAGAGAAGACAAAATACGAAGCGAAGGATGAACTGCTACTAAGTTTTCCATACACTTAATCGATTTCGAGGTCATTCGTCTAGCGCGACGTAAATCCTTGCCCTATTTTTTTAGGATCTCGAGGTTGTTGTTCAGTACACTTAATAAATATAGACTCTTAGGATTTCGAGGTCATTTGTCTAGTGCGACGTAAATCTTCGCCCTATCTTTTTAAGATTTTTGAGGTCGTTGTTCAGTACAGCGTAAATCCTTCAATTTTCTCAGGTTATTTGCAAGATTGTAAGCCGTGCAAATGTAAGTCATGAATATTAAATAAATTGTAGGAGTGAAACGTTAAATAACATCACTTCCAAAATGTAAAGTCAAATCATAAGATAGTTTGGGAAGTCACTGAGGTCTTTTCAGTATCTGTAACATCTCATTTTTTTCGCTCATTTGAATTCCAAAATAAATGTTCTATTTTGAGTCTTTCTCACATGATTTTCCTATGACCATTAATGAAAACCAAACTTTGAATTCATGATTACGGAACCCCAATCTTAATTGAGAATTTTCTTAAGTGGTTTCGGTCGCTTAAAATGTAATCAACTATAGGGGTTTGCGTTTATAGGAAAAATTAATAATCCATATAATTTAAACTCTATCTAACTTTCATATTAGATAGAGGATGATTTGTTGGAAATTTCACAGACCAAATAAATATCATAAATTTCTTAGTTTGAATAATTTAGACTATTATTGAGTGATATTCTTATCTTTCGAGTGAAGTATTACTTGTAATATCGTGTTCGGTTATTTAATACATTGAATATATGAGATCTGTTCTGTTTCATTTTCTCTTTCTCTAGCTCAAAGTAAGTAGCCAGTACATCACTTATCTTGTGGGGCGCATTTTTGGTGTTCATTTAGAGAAACATAAAATATGACGGGCTTGTCGAGAGTGCTTTATAGAAATTATAATAGGCACCAAGTATATTTTAACGGAAGTCACTATCCAGTTGTGGATTTTATATTTGGAGAAGCCTATAAATGAGTCTTGTTTTGTTCACTCAAAGGCTTCATTTTTACGCATATAAATGGTTGACTTTGATCTTTACTTGCATAATTTAATATATCATTGCGTTATTTGTGAATTTTGCTTGGACAATCTTATTTTCTTTTCTTTCTTACAAAGTATAATTGATTATAAATCACTAGTTGAATGTTTGTATCCCTATATGATAATACTTTGGGAATTGTAAACTTCTCTAATTTGATATTGTCACGATCTTTTCACTTTGGTAAAGTTTGCATAACCAATTGGTAATTTGCAGGAGCCATATCAGTTGAGAGCTCGAAGCAGGTAATTAGCCACATTACTTCCCCAAGCATGTGCTTGCTGTTATAAAATGCCAGAAAGTTCCTCTTAAGGCACTAGAATGTTCACTTCTGTCGTGAAGGATAAGGGATTTGAGCACGATCGCTCCACCTACAAGTGCATGGTGGAAAAACTAGGGGAGTTTGAAGCCATGAATAGAGTAATTTCAGAGATGAGAAGGAAAGTGGTGAACTCTTTGCTTGAAGACATTTATGTCAGTGTGATGAAGAAGTGGGGTGAAGGGGAGGATTCCAGATTCTGTAGACACCTTCGAGAGAATGGATTTTTTAGGCTGTGAGCCCACAGTTTTATCGTGCAATACGATTATGAACATTTTAGTCGAATACGGATACACTGATCAATCTCACAAAGTTTAGCTGAGGATGCTTGAGAAAGGAATCATCCCTGAAGTTTACACATTTACAATGAGGATAAATTCATTTTGTAGAACAAGAAGGCGCCACAGCCCTTACGCTACTTAGGAACTTGCCAGAAAAAGGGTATGATGTTAATGCAATCACATACTGCAATGTTATGTGGTCTGTATCAAGAAAACCTCCAGGTGAAGCATGCGAGCTGTTTGATGAGATGCTTGGTATATATGTTTGTCCTGATATGGTTACATTTAATAAACTTATACATGTGCTTTGTAGAAAAGGAGATGTCTTTTAGAGCAGCAGGCTTCTTGCAAAAGTTATGAAGAGAGGTTTATTCTTTAATTTGTATACATACAGTATACTAATTTAAGGCCTTTGTAGAGTATTCAAGATAAAGGAGGCTTTAAGTTTGTCTGAGTTATTGGATAAGGATCTGACTCTTGATGTAATTATTTATAATACGCTTATCTCTGATCTCTGCAAGAACTCAAAGGTTGATGAAGCTGAGAGCTATCTTCATGAAATGGTAAACAGAGGATGCTTTCCTGATGATTTCACATACAACACAATAATTGATGGGTATTGCAAATCAGCCCGGGTACAGAATGCATGTTTTCTTCTGAAAGATGCAATTTTCAAAGGATTCGTGCCTGATCAGGTGACATATTGCTCATTGGTCAATGGTTTATGCGAGGAAGGTGATATAAATCGGGCTATAGAACTGTTCGATGAGGCTTTAACCAAAGGTTTCCCACCTGATGCTGTTTTGTATAACTCGCTCTTTAAGGGGCTCTATCGTCAGTGACATATTTTGCAAGCTTTGGATCTGTTGAGTGAAATCATAGAAAATGGTTGTAATCCTGATTCTTGGACTTACAATGTTATAAACAGCAGTTTGTGTAAAATGAGGAATATGTCTCTTGCTAACGCAGTCATGAATAAAGCCATTGCTAAAGGCTTCTTACCCAACGTTTTCACCTTCAACATATTGGTATATGACTTCTGCAAGGTATTGAATGTGGAGAGAGCTTTGGAAGTAGTTGATAGGATGCGCATGCTTTTCGTGTTATGATTTTTGGTTTCTGCAAGATCGGAAAGGTTGACCGTGCCTAGGAATTCCTGATGGAAGTTATTAGTAATGGATTGGTTCTGTGGATGATGACGTTCGGGAAAGTGATGAATTGTCTCTGTTTGGATCATAGAGTGGAAGAGGCCGTCAGAACTATACATATAATGGTGGATCATGGAGTAGTTCCAGAGATTGTGGACACCATTGCTAGTAGTAATAAGAAAGAAATTGCAGCACCTAAGATACTGTTAGAAGAGCTGTTGAGAAAAGGTTATATATCATGTTTTGCGCATGAACTCTTTTATGATGGAATCAGGGATACGAAGCTATTCAGGAAAAGGTATAGGTCCAAATACTCACGAAGAATATTGCAGAAGAAATAAAACTGCAAGCACTGCCCTCTGAGCAAGTAAGGCAAAAAATGGTTTAAATAATTTTAAGGGGCATTTACATGCATTCCACAGAATTCTTGTATGTTTTCATATCCAACTCTTCAATTTTGATATTTATATGCATACAACTCAAATTTTGAACTTCATATTCAAAGAAGTCCTGCAATCAAATTTCNATTCCACAGAATTCTTGTATGTTTTCATATCCAACTCTTCAATTTTGATATTTATATGCATACAACTCAAATCTTTAACTTCATATTCAAAGAAGTCCTGCAATCAAATTTTCCAATTATGTAGCACCGTCCTAAATAAATAGAAAATTAACTAAAGAAGGCTATAGTTTTTATGATTAAACACGGTGAAAGATATTAAGAATGGCATTTTATATGTATATAATTAACGTATTTTTAATTTCTGGTTNTATTCAAAGAAGTCCTGCAATCAAATTTTCCAATTATGTAGCACCGTCCTAAATAAATAGAAAATTAACTAATGAAGGCTATAGTTTTTTTTTATTAAACATGGTGAAAGATATTAAGAATGGTATTTTATATGTATATAATTAACGTATTTTTTTATTTCTGGTTTGATGATTTCTTTTAGTTTTTTTTTTTTTTAATCTGGTTCAGCTTTTCTATAAATTAGTGATATATATATATATACCTATATAAATATGTTCCATCTATTTCAAAATTGTAAGTCAAAAAATATTTATATAGTTCTTTGCTATTTAAATTAAAGTATATTTTATGAATAGAATAATAATTTAATGCTGACATTAAAGCTGTAGGAAAAATTGGGGTACTGCTTCCATCTTAATACAATAGCTAGTTAAAAATTCATGTAGACGATTTACTTAAAATATTTACAAGTGACAAAGTAGTTAAAAATGAATAATTTAAAACTTGTTATTTTTCAACAGGAGAGAAGGGCTCGAGGAGAGGAAGGAAAAGATTCATGGATTAAATCATTTCATTTTCAGGTCAGGTATCATTCAAAACGATAAAAAACTCATGATCAAATGTGCTTCAATGACTTTTCTATCCAACAGCAACAACAACAACAACAAAGCCTTAATCCCACTACTTTCCTATCCAACAATTGAGGGTCCGTTTGGTGCGGCTGTGGAAGAGCGGCGCGGCAAGCTGCCGCTGTTTTCGACTGTTTGGTGCAGCGGCGGGGAAGCTTCGAGTGACCGCACGGTCGGATTTCAACAAAAAGCGGGCCGCTAGTTATACCCCGCGGCCCGANTTCTCAGAAGATTGACTGAAGGTCCATTCAATAGGAGTAGATTTATTAATGCAGGAATTCACTTTCAACACTGTGGATGTAAATAAATAGAAAGATTTACATGCATATCACACAATTCTTATGTATTTACATATCTAAAACCTAAACTTCAACATTTGCAAAACACAAGTATCAACTAAACAAAATAGAACATTTGCAAGCTGAAGATGGAAAATGAACATTATATATTCAAAATTTGGCACATTTTGGTGGCTATTATATGGCTGAAACTGGCGAATCATTCATTAGATATTAGGGTGGTCCAAAAATGAGGGCGTAATTTACAGTGTTGTAATATCCAAATTTCACCAAGAGTCGAAAAAATCCATTAGAAAACAAGGGAATCAGCTGCCTAATTACACACTATACGTGCAATGATTTCTAGTGATTTTGATGTATTTGTACTCTTCAGACAAATGGCCTATTTTCATTAAATTCATATGAAAATACACATTGAAAATACAAATAAATAATCCTAGACTGCACTCCATATTCCAGGCATGATTAAATAGCCGAATTGTAATTCTGCAATACTAAAAAAATCTCTAACGGTCTTGTTTGTGGTTATTTTGACATATTCCTGCAATGAACAAACAAAATCATAAGTATGTCGGTTTAATGAAAAATCACAAGTATGTCGGCTATACTGAGTTTTATATCGTCAAAATAAATGATCTGTTTTTTTTCAGATCAACAAAAAGAATATTGCCGATGCTAATCACAAACATTGATTAAAATTGTGCAATACGAGGTGTGCCTCGGCTTTTTTTTTTTGGATTTTTTATCATGAGGCATGTGGCTAATAATGTTAGGGCTTGGATTTTTTTATAAACTAAAATATATAAGATCAATATGTCTAAAAAAATTCAATAAGAAATTAACAGATAAAAAGAAAAACTACACAAATTTATGACATTGAAGTTATAAAAATCAATATCGCCATTATTTTAGACTTTACCTACTATTCTTGTTGAATTTTATCTACTATAAAAGAGAAATATACATAAGATTGGTGATGTTGGGACAATATTGATACAATTCACAGTGAGACATGAGAGTAATCATTTTATAATGTTAATGATTCTAATGAAGATATACCAGAGTGATGGGAACTTCTAAACTTAAAATTTTTCATTTTAGTTTTTATATTCTTATCTTGATGTAGGAGTGGCAGAGATGCTTACTCTGTTGAACTTATTTTGAATGGTTACGTTCTCACTTTGGTATTTTATCTTACTTTAATGTTTCTATCAAACTTTTTATATTTCATGATTTGATGTTGGGACATACTTTGATGTTAATATAATACTTATTATTACATATAGCTTGTTTATGATGCTTATGTCTCAAAACACCTCGAGTCTTACACATTGCCTCATAGGCAGGAAATAGTTCAACAATCAATTGCACTATATTTTACACCATGGACAAAACCTTGGGTAGGAAAGATTTAGGGATACTGCTAGATTAACAATTAGTAAATATACATTGAAGTCCACAAACTTAATCAAAATTGTGTATTGCTAGCACTGAAGAACTCCACATAAGAGGCATGCCATGATTTAATTTTAGTAGCATAGGAAAATGTATACCGCAACAACAACAATAAAAACAAAAAAACCTTTATCCAACTAAATGGGGTCGGCTACATGAATCCTTTTTCTTTGTTGTGTCCTATAGAGTGTCATATTTCCATTTAATTCTAATAGCTTAACATCATTTTTTATACAGTATGCCCATATCTTTTTAGGTCTATCTCCGTCTTTTTTAACATAAATCAAAACTAAAACATCTACTCTGCTAACCATTCATCAGACGGTCGACGTTTAATGTGACCAAACCATCCAAGGCAACCCTCTCTAATTTTGTCTATCACTGGAGCTACACCAACCCTTTCACGAATAGATTTGTTTCGCATTTTATCTCTAAGTGTCAAGCCACTCATCCACCTACCTAACCATTTTCATCATAGCAAAACTTAAATTTATTTTATGCTTCTCTTTTAAAGGCTAACATTTTGTATTGTGGCATTGCAGGTCTCACCACCATCTTATAAAATTTTCCTTTTAAGTCTAAGAGTCGCTTTTCTATCACACACTAGGCCCAATGCATTCCTTCACTCAGCCAACCAACTTGAATTCTACTAATAGCATCCACATTTATATCACCATCACTTTGAACAATAGACCCGATATATCTAAAAAGTTTACATATTTAAATGATTTGATTACCCATAGTTACAACTCTGCCACTAAAGCTACTACTACTAAAATTACACGTCATGTACTCAATTTTAAATCGACTCAAACGAAGGCCTTTAAACTCCGATATAGACCTCCATAATTCAAGCTTTTCCTGAACCCTTTCTTTACTTTTATCCACAAAAAGGATATTATAAGCAGAAAACATACAGGAAGGTCTATCTTGTAAATTTCCAGTAAGAGCATCCATAACTAAAGAAAATAAATATGGGCCTAAAGTCGATCATTGATGTAATTCAACTGAAATAGGAAAATACTTAGTTAATCTTCCTGTTTGAACACAAGTAACAATTCTAGTATNTAATTCAAGCTTTTCCTGAACCCTTTCTTTAGTTTTATCCACAAAAAGGATATCATAAGCAGAAAACATACAAGAAGGTCTATCTTGTAAATTTCCAGTAAGAGCATCCATAACTAAAGCAAAAAAAATATGGGCTTAAAGTCGATCATTGATGTAATTCAACTGAAATAGGAAAATACTTAGTTAATCCTCCTGTTTGAACACAAGTAACAATTCTAGTATATATATTTTTAATGGCTTGGATATAAGTCATATCAAAATATTTCTTCTATAGAACTANTTCTAGTATATATATTTTTAATGACTTGGATATAAGTCATATCAAAATATTTCTTCTATAGAACTCCCCAAAGGACTTATATTGGAATCTTATCGCAAGTTTTTTCTAAATCAATAGAAATCATATGTAAATTATCCTTACTCTCTCTGTATTTCTCCATCAAACCTCTCAATAAATGTATAGCTTCCATGATAGACTTGCACGACATAAATCCAAACTAATTATGAGAAATCTTTATATCATGTCTTAACCTATGTTCGAACAAGGAAAATGCATATTGCATGCCCACAAAATAAATAAATAAATAAATAATAAACATGATGTCGGAGATTGCTACAAAAATTCATAAGAATTCCATGCTTAATTGCCATAGGAAGCAGAAATTGCTAGCATAAAAATATATATCTTAAGAAGAAAATGTAGACAGGACCAAATAAAGGGGTAATCATTTGTTATATATATTTTAAGTCCCAACTCGCCCCCTTAACATGCCGACAACTCCCAACCTCTTCACCCAAAAAAAGGGAAAATCGGTATTTTTGTGCTACAGGATACAGCAAGAGTTGTGGTAATCATTTGTTAACATAGTGCATATCTCTGAAGATNGTGTCACAGTTGACAGAAAAGATGGGATTTTTGAAGCAGAGATCGTAGGCCTCGGGAGTAAGGCGGTGGGCACAAAGCGCGTCAATGAGTTGAAGGAAGGTTTGGCGGTCGCGGAGTCCGAAGGCAGCGGATCGATCGAGAGCGATAAGGGCGTCTGAAACGAGGCGGGCGGCAGCGAGGCGGTTGAAGAGGGAGCGAAAGGTGGATCGGTCGGGGAGAGAGGGGTAGGAGGATAGGAGGGACCATGCACGGTCGAACTCAAAGTGCTTTCCGAGGACGTCGACAATGGCGGTGAGAGTGGCGGACGAGTGGGAGAATTCAGGGGTAGAAGAGATCCAGTGGAAAAATTCGAGGGCGCGGTTCCAGTCGTTGGAGTAGGAGGAGAGCGTGGCAATAATGGTGTCGTTGTCAAACTTGATCGGCGGAGGCCGAAGCGGCGGCGGCGGCGGTGGTAGCGAAGAGATAGTGTGGAGTGTACGTTGGCGTGGGAAGAATATGCAGAGGCGATGGAGGAAGAATAAGGGCATAATAAGAAGTTTGGCTTAGGGTTTTGGGTGCAATTTGGTAGGAAAATCGGCTTCTGCTTATATGTCCATTTGCCATTCTTACCACTGACTGGTTAAAAATCGTAGGGTTTTGCTTGGAGACATTCCGTATCTCCTCTAGGGTTTGATGATTTTTACTCTTGTTTTCCCTCTCTTGTAAAACTTCATTTATTCTTCCCTATTTCTTTTTTCTACTAGTTTTCTTTCTTGTTTTGGGGGCTTTTCTTCCCCACCTCTTGCTTCTTCTTCTCAATATCTTCTTGGCCTTGGCCCTATTCTCAATTAGAAGAGTCTTCTTTCTTCTAATCTTATTAGTCCTACTAATTTTAATTTGTCATATGTTTTAAATTCCTCTGATCGGATTTCTTTCCCTATAAAAAAGTTCTTGATGGCCCAAAGGAATGGACTTTAGCTCTGGTTGGGTTTAAAATTGAAAAGCATCCATTCTAACATAATTTGTAGATAGCTATTGTTAAAGTTTAGAACTTGAAATGTGCGATAGAGCCTCTATCTTTGTCTATTTCTTTTTGTTTAGTTTCAACTATGCAGAGGAATAACTTTTAAATGGGAATATTTTTAGTCACCATTATTAAGAATATGCATATGAGAATCAGATAAGACAGATAATGCATCCATAACGATGACAAAAATTTAAGGGGAAATAAGACACACTAACAAAGGCCAGAGGTGGTAGAAAAGTAATCCTATAATTCACTATTAACAATAATTGAGAAAAGGATGTTATAGTGCCAGTTTTAATTGATTTAATAAAGATAGAAAGAAAGCTCGTACATTTCATTCTATCAAAGAAGAAAAGATATGTTCACACTATAAAAATTTTCCTTAAATCAAACTTAGAATATAATTTTTTTGAAGCATTGATAGAATTAAAACCAAACAACATTTCATTAATCAATATGATATTATCTGCAATTTTTCTATCTTTAATGAAAACATCTTGGGCACAATAAATCTCAAGAGAGGAATAAGCTTTAAATTATTATACAATAAGACATCAATAACCTTTTAGATAATATTACACAATATGTCTAAAAGCATTAAAATGTTTTGCTCTGGGCTTTTTAGGAATGATAGCAATGAAGAAATGTTTAATCATACGAGACATTTTAGAAGTACATAATAAATAATTAACAACTTTAATGTAGTTACAGCCAATAATTTGCCATGTGTCTTTAAAATAATTAGAAGTAAAACCATCAAGCTTA
>JXCR01148521.1:0-52389 GCA_002079205.1 Phalaenopsis hybrid cultivar | reverse complement strand
CATCATCTTTAGGGTGCATTATTATATCTTTACAATGCATCATTGCACTGTATGTGAGGTGCATTATTATACCATCATGAAGATGTGTCGTTGCACCTAATATGGGGTGCAATGTCACACCATCTTTAGAAGATGTCATTGTACCATGTGTAGGGTACATTGTTACACTGTATGTGGGGTGAGTAGTTCTTTAGAATGCCTCATTAATCTATAATGGATGCCAAGATTCTCAATGCATGTCAAGATTTCTCCAATGATATTAATGC
This sequence comes from Phalaenopsis hybrid cultivar, assembly GCA_002079205.1. Taxonomy (NCBI): domain Eukaryota; kingdom Viridiplantae; phylum Streptophyta; class Magnoliopsida; order Asparagales; family Orchidaceae; genus Phalaenopsis; species Phalaenopsis hybrid cultivar. The sequence continues at coordinate 52,123 of JXCR01148521.1, read as the reverse complement.
AATGAGTCGTGAGCAGTCAATGATAATGCACGTCGATGGTGATCAACTGTTGTAAAAAGTGGGAGATATTCGTCAGATCTACGGTTTAGAAGCAATGCTAGACTTCAGCTCATTCTTCAAGCTTTAGTCTTCTTCCAGCTCAAGATCTCCCCCACTCTCAAAAGGGGGTTTTAAACCTCTATTTATAAAGATTAGAAGAGGCATTCTTACAAATAGGGAAGCAATTTGGACCACTCCATTAGTTGATAGGATAATGATAGAGCGATTCATTCAAAAGTAAATTAGGAGGGTATCTACGTCTCCAAACCAAAGGGAGTCAACCCGATACAGAGGTTCGTTCAGCAGGTAGTCAAACCAATGGACGGTCAGCTCCACAAATATCTTTAGACATTTCATACGTATCAAGAACTCACATTGAAGATGAGACCTCTAAAAATAATTAACTGAACTGAACCGACCAAACGAAACAACTAAACTAGGTCGACCGAGCCAAAAAATGATTATATGATGAGTCATCGCTTATAAAATATCAAAAACATCCCAAAGTAGATGCCATCCAGATAGGGACAAAAATATAATACACTTCTCTTACTAAATCTTTTATAAATAAAGGAAGTATTTATTGAAGATAGATATTGCTTTTTCACTATTTTTTAAGAGATTATAGCTCCACTAAAGAAATCATCTCTCTCTATCTTTTGACTCTCTCACGTGTTATTCTATCAGGGTGATTCGAAGATACTTTAGGATTCGATAGTGGTTAAAAATTACAAAATGATTTCATTAAAAAAGGTGATATGTTTTTAATGAGAACTCAGGCCGGCCCAGAGCCACTAATAAATAAAATAACGATAAGTACTNTTAGAAGAGGCATTCTTACAAATAGGGAAGCAATTTGGACCACTCCATTAGTTGATAGGATAATGATAGAGCAATTCATTCAAAAGTACATTAGGAGGGTATCTACGTCTCCAAACCAGAGGGAGTCAACCCGGTACAGAGGTTCGTCCAGCAGGTAGTCAAACCAATGGAAGGTCAGCTCCACAAATATCTTTAGACATTTCATACGTATCAAGAACTCACATTGAAGATGAGACCTCTAAAAATAATTAACTGAACTGAACCGACCAAACGAAACAACTAAACTAGGTCGACCGAGCTATGCCAACTAAGTTAAACCGACCGAGCCAAAAAATGATTATATGATGAGTCATCGCTTATAAAATATCAAAAACATCCCAAAGTAGATGCCATCCAGATAGGGACAAAAATATAATACACTTCTCTTACTAAATCTTTTATAAATAAAGGAAGTATTTATTGAAGATAGATATTGCTTTTTCACTATTTTTTAAGAGATTATAGCTCTACTAAAGAAATCATCTCTCTCTATCTTTTGACTCTCTCACGTATTATTCTATCAGGGTGATTCGAAGATACTTTAGGATTCGATAGTAGTTAAAAATTACAAAATGATTTCATTAAAAAAAGGTGATATGTTTTTAATGAGAACTCAGGCCGGCCCAGGGCCACTAATAAATAAAATAACGATAAGTACAAAAAAAAAGATGAGAATTGAAGCATAGATATTAAAAATTCAATAATATCCTTGTAGTATAAAATAAGATTACATCAATTAAAAAAGGATGATTTTTTTCTATCGATGATTCAGGACACCCTAATGTAATTAATAAATAAACGAAGATAAGTACACAAATATAAAAAAAAAACAGGCTTCATGCAGAAAAAAATATTACGTCCGGATATCCGTATGTGTGGATGACGGCACGGCGTGGATTCNCTAATGTAATTAATAAATAAACGAAGATAAGTACACAAATATAAAAAAAAAACAGGCTTCATGCAGAAAAAATATTACGTCCGGATATCCGTATGTGTGGATGATGGCACGACGTGGATTTAAACATTCGAATTTACACAGTCGTCCGCACATCCAAACAACAGACCTAATATTTTATCACTTTGGTGCGACCGGCTGAGAAGACTAAATTTCAAATTACCATTTAACATATCAATGCTAGTTAAAACTACTTTGAGGGGCTAGTAATTAGTCAAAGTAAACTTATATTCAAGAGACAAAAAATAGAGCATAGATTAAAAAAAAACATAATCATTTTAGTCATCATAGCAGATAATTTCAAGCGTAAATGAGCTTAAATATTTAATTTCATTTTTTTTTTCTGGCTTGTCATAAATATTATTTTCATGACATTATATTTATGAAAGCTAAATTTAAGTTTCAAGAGGCATTAAGCTTACAATTAGCTAAACCTTCCGGCAATCTCTTCACAACAAATCAATAGCTTAGCTCCAAGAGCATCAATAAAGTTTTTCATCCTCTCTTTTCAATAAAGAATCGGAAACTAAGAAGGTTTCATTGCTCTGAATTTAGCTCCAAGAGCATCAATCGCCCGAAAATTGATTCAAATTCAGATCGAAATAAACAAGCCGAGTTATGAATTAAAATTTTGGACCGAATTTTTTTCAGACTGTTATCAGCTCAGCTCGAAATCAGATCATTAAGAACCCTAGTGATGTTTTGGCATTAAATTTAGTGAGTTTTGCTCAAAGATCGTTAATCGTTTGAAAATTGATTCAAATTTTAGTTCGTACCAAGATCGAATCAAAATAAACGAGCTAATCTACAAGTCAAAATTTTGGATCGAATATTTTTTGGGCCTATTTTGAGCCGATTCCAACTCGACATGACCCTCATCAATTTGCGCTAGACGCCACCACAAATTCCATCTCAAAGACAATAAAAATAGGTATTATTCGCTTGATTTTTCAATTTCTTACACTTTCAAATAAACTAATTCAATCAACCATGATATTTCAAAAGAAATCTGCAATAATTAATTACATATATACGCCTGTCACCAATTATTATCACCACCAATTATAACAAATTTTTGTGTACTGCAGTTGTAAAGGTGCTTCCATTAAAATAAACATTAGGAAATATCATCATTAGCTTGAATATCACCAATAGCATCTAGTTATTGTAGATATTGTCGCATAAATGGAACGATCACATTGGCCTTCTATCATTCAACTGAGTGCCCTAAAATGATTCCCATGGTACCTCTATTTTGTGAAAAAATTATTTCATACGAATCTTGCGTGCGGTGCCCGATCATGACCGTAAATCCGGTCATGATGTATTTCGGTGGGCCCCACCTAATTTTTTTTTTATTTTTTTTTAAAAAAACTGAAATAATCCTCACCGTAGATCACCAAAAAAACTGAAATAATACTCTACGGTCAGGATCGGACACCGCATGTAGAGATACATGCGATGTCCGTATGCAATAATTTCTCCTACTTTGCAGCCATTCATAAAGAGAAAAAGGAAGATTTACATGTACACCACTCAATTCTTATAAATTACATAGCAAACATCTAAATTTCAATTGTTGCATACATGCACCTCAACTATGCATGAAAGGGTGTATTCCACCATTTAAAAGTTAAAATAGTGGTATTCTTGATATGATATGAAGGACTTTGGTATTGTAAATGTAAACATTTAAGGTTTGGGTGTTAGCTAGATAAATTCAAAGGAATTGGGCGGTATGCAGGTAAATGCCCCAATTAGAAATTATTAGGTTTGAGCAAGATTGATATGCCATCAAAATTTTCATCATCTAGCACGAATCTCGATGCATAACAATAATCTTGAGACAATTTTTTTAGTAATAAATGTTGACACTTTGATTAAGAGTTATCTAGAATTTAGGTTTCAAAATTTTACAATCAAATTGACCGGCTTGACAAGACGGACACATCAATACAAAAATTTATCAAATTCGAGTCAAATCATGCCCATTTCTTATGCATGCGCGCGCGCGCACACCACAATGATTGGGTCAATCTATACATTCTACGACCTGCCATCATCCTCTCCACCACCACTACCTCAGTCAGCCCCCTCTTCCTCTAGTTTAGAGTCAGTCACCAACCAACACAAGAACTTCTCTAGATCAACTATGTCCGGGGAAACCAATACAGCCTTTGTCATATGGCTAACACCATAAAAGGCCCCCTCTTGTAATTTCTCCGTAAGAATNCACTACCACTACCTCAGTCAGCCCCCTCTTCCTCTAGTTTAGAGTCAGTCACCAACCAACACAAGAACTTCTATAGATCAACTATGTCTGGGGAAACCAATACAGCCTTTGTCATATGGCTAACACCATAAGAGGCCCCCTCTTGTAATTTCTCCGTAAGAAGAGCCCCTTATATGGGATGCGACAAATGTTCAAGGAAAATTATCTTAAATAATTTCATCATAGTCATCCACTTTTTCAGAGTCATTTTATTTATTTTTGAGTATGAAAGAAGTAGATAGCACTCGTGTTCATCTACATGGGCCTTTTCCGATGTCTCTTGCAAATCTTTCTCCACCACTGTCAGCTTCTCCTTAAGCTCGAGCCAAGCTTGACTCTCTAGATGAGAAAGGGTCAATTGAGTATGAGTTGCATGCCAAGCCATGTCTTGATATCAGCCGGTCATTCCTTACAGATCTACCAAGCTCTTTCATAGCAGAGTCTCCTCTAAGATTGGGGATCGTATCACCACATCCATTTNCATGTCTTGATATCAGCCGGTCATTCCTTACAGATCTACCAAGCTCTTTCATAGCAGAGTCTCCTCTAAGATCAGAGATCGTATCACCACATCCATTGTGGAAGCATAGTGTGTGATGGCCAAAGTATCAAAATTCCAACCTTTTAGAAGGTTAATCAAAGCAAACTTTCCTCTCGAGCTAACTATTTTCCTTGCCTCTTCTTTCTACATCAAAATCCATTTAAACCCATACCCTTTACATTTGTTTTGAGATGATAAGGTTGGAAGGTCATCTTTAGAAGTCATATCCTGGGCACATTTTTGGCGGTGCGATGGGGGTGAAAACTTTTCGACAACAGTTCTCTTCAAGTTAAACATATTGGACAAGTCAACCTCACCAATGTGTCTGGTCAACTGCTCCTTTGAATGATCCCCCTGATGTTTTGGTGNAACTCACTCATCGGCTTGATGTTATGGAGGAATGTTATGCGCAAACGGAGTATGGCCCTAGTAATCAAGGAGGTNACTCACTCATCGGCTTGATGTTATGGAGGAATGTTATGCGCAAACGGAGTATGGCCCTAGTAATCAAGGAGGGCAAGAAGCAACTCGTGGGAGAAAAAAGGACGGCAGCGATGGACACGTGGAGTACGTAGAGGATGATGATGAATCTCAGGAGTTGGAGAACCGCGAATCGCGAGTCTGGTGCCACGGGTGGAGTTTCCTCCGAGGACGAGTCGAACGTAGTTTACATTATCAACCTCTAGACGAACTCACCAAGAGAATGAAGATTGATGTGCCAGATGTTTACGGGAAGCTGGAACCCAACGCGTTCAAGGATTGGTTAACAACAATCGAGGATTATTTTGATTAGTTTTCCGTCTCAGAGGATAGGAGGGTTTGGTACGTCCAAATGAAATTGAAGGGGCATGCGTGAGCATGGTGGGGAAGTGTGGAAGAACAGCTACGATGTACGTGGCGTCCNATTGGTTAACAACAATCGAGGATTATTTTGATTAGTTTTCCGTCTCAGAGGATAGGAGGGTTTGGTACGTCCGAATGAAATTGAAGGGGCATGCGTGAGCATGGTGGGGAAGTGTGGAAGAACAACTACGATGTACGTGGCGTCTAGCGATCTCCAATTGTGAAGAAATGAAGGAGAGGCTCAAGGAAAAATATTTGCCCATCGATTATGAGAAAATGATGTTCGAGAAAATGTTGCAGCTCAGGCAGGGGTCGATGAGTGTGGATCAATTCACGGACCGCTTTCACGAGTTGACTGTCCGCAGCAAAATCGTTGAAACCGAACAACAAACTTTAGCTCGATACCGCACCGGCTTGCGGAGTGAGCTACATAGAGGGATGTGGACTGCTCGCTTAATCAACATTGAGGAGGCGTACCAGTTGGCTCTCCGTATTGAGAAACGAATAGGTTCTACGGTGATGAGGAAAGTGACGACGACAGACGCAAGACAAGAACATGTTACTCCAACTCCTTCCCAAAGAGCATCAACTCCGAAAGATCACTTCAGAGTCGCAGAAAGTGGAGACTTAAAAGGAAAACAAAGGTTACCAGCAACGGACCCCAATGTTATAAATGTAAAGGCTTTTGACACTATGTCATCGTATGTCCGACAACAGACAAGAAATTAGCCTTTATCTGCGAGAAGGAGCTACTGGAGGTGGAGGTGGGTGAAGACACGAAGGAGGAGAATCCCAATGAGGATATTCACAGTGAAGAAGAACATTTGAGCGCGTCAGAGTTACCCAGCTGCGTAATCAAGAGAGTATTGACGGGATCAAAAAAAGAACTCCAGACCAACCCCGAGTGACAGCGCACCAATATTTTTCATACACGACTAGAGCATAATATTCGGGCATTGGACGTAATTATTGACAATGGGATTGCCATGAATGTGATTTCTAAAACCACCATAGACTGTTTGAAATTAAAGACAGAAAAGCACCCCGCTCCCTATCGGATTAGTTGGGTTAATGAAACTAATTCTGTCCTTGTGAAGTGACGTTGTTTGATTAACTTCTCGCTGGGGAAAACATACGCATATGAAGCATGGTGCGATGTAATTCCTATGACTGTTTGCCACCTGTTATTGGGGCGACCCTGGCTCTTCGATCGGAAAGTTATTTGTGACGGGTACGCTAACACTTACTCCTTTGATTTTAAAGGTAAAAAGTTTGTTCTAGATCCCTTATAGGTTACANTGTGTGTGTGTGTGTGTGTGTGTGTGTGTGTGTGTGTGTGTGTGTGTGTGTGTGTGTGTGTGTGTGTGGAGTCCGACCGCATTTCTTGTTTTCCTAAGATTTGTTGTCGGCCCAGCGGTGTTTGGGCCTCTTTTATATATTCTTTTGGAGTGTTTTTTTTCGAGTGTCTGCATGCCTGGATTTTTTTATTGGTTAATACCACAAAAAAAATAATCTAGACTCTTTAAGGACATTAAAATTATAATTTTTCTACTTAAAATCTTAATAAAATATTAAGATAATCAAAATTTCAGGATTAAAATGTCTAGAATTTTCAAAACTTGTCAATATTTATATGTATGGCCTTCGGGTTGGTTTTAAAATGGGCTACATTGCATCATTTTCACCCCAATCATGTTTGATAGAGCCTCCACACTTAGGATTGCGGTAGATAATTGCATCATGTTGCATATCCCGAGGAGAAACCCATAGTTTCTCCAACCTGTCTGGTCTAGCATAGTTTTTTATATAAGTGGTGCGTCTATGGTGTTAGAAGGCTCCCCAAATCAGACGGGGTGCAATTTCTTTTGTTTGAAGTATTTCCAACTTTGTCATGCCTGAGTCCCACTTCTTGGAGCTCCAGCTCGTTAGGTCATAGAACTAGAGTTCCTTTTTTTTACTATAGGGCTACTGAGGTCTCCGTGAATGACGCAATTCACAGATTGCTGACCGGAGATCTATGGATGTATTGGGACGACTACCTTCATTACCTAATGGAGTTAGGGTCTTGGTAATTGTGTATGATTGGTCTGTGGTACCCCGACTCAGCTACATGTACCTTCTAAGATTGCTCTACTCTTTTTGTTGTTGATCCCCTTTGACCCTTGTCGCTCATTGACTTTATTGGTATAATTGTGACGGTCTGATGTCAATAAACTGGAGCCCATTAGGGATATGAAGATTTTTCCTCTACTCTTTTGGCCTAGATGTGCATTGACATGTTGGGATATCCCTGTCAAAATGATCATGATTATGTCGTGGGTTTTGCATACCGATGAGTTGCTACTCATTTGGGATGTGAGAGACTCACTCTCTGTCTAATGGTTTAGCATGAGTTTTGAAGCATCAAAACTTTCACACACGGAATAACTTTCCTTTGATGACCTATTGAAATAGGTACATGATACTATACGTGAAATCCTTTTATAGAGAATATTTCTGGGTATCCCTTAAGATGCAATTAGCCAAGTGAGATATGTTCTCTTGGAACTGCTCTTGACTCCAAAACAGGTACATACACCTGACTCTAGTTATGGTTAGTCTATGTAAATACTCTTTCGTGGATATCAGTCCAAGATACATCCGCTCAGTCTTATTTGAGCAGACATACTTGACTTATCTTTGCGAGGTTTATCGCACGTTTTCTTTTGTTTGTCACTTTTTAGTATGTCCCTTCTTATTCAATTCCTTTCCTTTTTGAATCGCTTGTTTGATTCAAGAGAGAGACTTATTCGAATGAAGGAAATATATGACGATCAACAAGCTGGCGACTCCTTTAAAATAAAAAAAGAGAGAGGAAGTGAAAACATTGTTATCATTTGTCTATTCATGAGTGAAAAGTCAACNAGATGAAATGTCGAATCAACTCCCTCCCCTTCGGGAAGTCCAACATGCTATTGACTTGATCCGCGGTTCAACTTTGCCCAACATCCCACACTATCGGATGAGTCCAACGGAAAACGAAGAGCTTAGCCAACAAATTCAGCACTTGCTAGACAAAGGGTTTATTCGAGAAAGCCTTAGTCCCTATGTTGTTCCAGTTTTGTTGAACCCGAAGAAGGATGGTAGTTGGAGGATGTGTGTAGATAGCCGCACAATCAACAAAATAAGCGTGAAATATCGATTTCCCATCCCACGCCTCGACGACATGTTAGACTCGCTAATTGGCTCTTTTATTTTCACCAAGTTAGATCTCNAAGTCCAACATGCTATTGACTTGATCCGCGGTTCAACTTTGCCCAACATCCCACACTATCGGATGAGTCCAATGGAAAACGAAGAGCTTAGCCAATAAATTCAGCACTTTCTAGACAAAGGGTTTATTCGAGAAAGCCTTAGTCCCTATGTTGTTCCAGTTTTGTTGAACCCGAAGAAGGATGGTAGTTGGAGGATGTGTGTAGATAGCCGCACAATCAACAAAATAAGCTGAAATATCGATTTCCCATCCCACGCCTCGACGACATGTTAGACTCGCTAATTTGCTCTTTTATTTTCACCAAGTTAGATCTTCGGAGTGGCTATCACCAAATTTGGATACAACCAGGGGATATGATACTTCCTTTAGCAGAGTTTGCCTTCAAAAACTCTGTTAATAGATCAACTGGTTGTGCTCCATTCGAAGTGGTTTATGGGTTTCGACCCAACCTCCACTAGATATCAACTCATTATCGTTGCCACCTAGGCCAAGTGAGGCTGCAATGGATTTTTCTAATTATATGCAAACTATTTACGAAGAATGCAAGCGGCGCCTTACGTTCCGCACAAATTCCTATGCATTGTCAACAAACTCAAAATGTAAGGATCATCAATTTAACAACTAGGATCTAGTCCTTGTTCGGTTAAGGCCGAAACATTTTCCTCCATAGAGTCTTACCAAGCTTCATGCCCGTCGAGCTGGCCCTTTTAAGGTTATCAAGAAATTAGGAACTAATGCCTATGTTATTGAGCTACCCTCCAACTTGGGCATTAGCCCAGTGTTTAACATTGAAGGCCTTACTGCATTCAAAGGAGATGACAGTGACTTTTCTGCACTACCAACTCGAAACGAATCATCGATCATGCGAATGCCAGAAAATACAATACCACGAGATGAGATTGTTGTCATTCTAGACCATTAATTTGTTTTGACTCGCCGGAGAGGATATTTCAAATTCTTAGTCCAATGGAAAAATCGTCCAAATTTGGACTCTGTTTGGTTACAAGCATTTGAGCTCCAACGTTTAAATCAACATCNTCAAGAAATTAGGAACTAATGCCTATGTTATTGAGCTACCCTCCAACTTGGGCATTAGCCCAGTGTTTAACAATGAAGGCCTTACTGCATTCAAAGGAGATGACAGTGACTTTTCTGCACTACCAGCTCGAAACGAATCATCGATCATGCGAATGCCAGAAAATACAATACCACGAGATGAGATTGTTGTCATTCTAGACCATTAATTTGTTTTGACTCGCCGGAGAGGATATTTCAAATTCTTAGTCCAATGGAAAAATTGTCCAAATTCGGACTCTGTTTGGTTACAAGCATTTGAGCTCCAACGTTTAAATCTACATTTTTTTGCTACTTACCGTCAACATAACTTGTCGGAGTCAAGTTCTTCAGAAGCACTGACAATTGATGTAAATCCTGAGGAAATTATGGAGGAGGATTTGGAAACCAGACAAATCAGAAAGGGCAATAAATCCTAATTTCAAATTCAAAATCAGAGACTCACTCTTTGTCTAATGGTTTAGCATGAGTTTTGAAGCATCGAGACTTTCCCACATGGAATAACTTTCCTTCGATGACATATTGACATAGGTCCATGATACTATACGTGAAATCCTTTTATAGAGAATATTTCTAGGTATCCCTTAAGATGTAATTAACCAAGTGAGATATATTCTCTTGGAACTGCTCTTGACCACAGAACAGATACATACACCTGACTCTAGTTATGGATAGTCTATGTAAATACTCTTTCGCGGATATTAGTCTAAGATACATCTGCTCAATCTTATTTGAGCATACATACTTGACCTATCTTTGAGAGATTTATCGCACGTTTTCATTTGTTTGTCACTTTTTAGTATGTCCNTATGGATAGTCTATGTAAATACTCTTTCGCGGATATTAGTCTAAGATACATCTGCTCAATCTTATTTGAGCAGACATACTTGACCTATCTTTGAGAGGTTTATCGCACGTTTTCATTTGTTTGTCACTTTTTAGTATGTCTCTTCTTATTCAATTCCTCCTTTTCGAATCGCTGGTTTGATTCAAGAGAGAGACTTATTCAAATAAGAGAAATATATGACGATCAACAAGCTGACGACTCCTTTAAAATAAAAAAAGAGAGAGGAAGTGAAAACATTGCTATCATTTATCTATTCATGAGTGAAAAGTCAACCCACATATACACACATGCTCACACACACATACACACAAGCAGATATATATATATATATAATCCCAGAGGAAATTTTATTAATCACAAAAAAGAATATATCAGCCAGCAAGAAGTTCCAGCTACACCCAAATACAATAAAAAAAGGAAGAAAACCTATGGAACCATTCTCGAAATTACAACTCACGCAAAAAAGTACAAAAAGAACTACAATGAAAGGGATGGAGCTCTAATAAAGTGAATATTAAGCATATCCTCTTTGATCAATTAAAGTATAGGTTTTTGAACAGTGTTACTTACAAAAGAATTCTGAGAAGATGCACCCATCTTTGCTAACCAATCAGCTGGTCGAACACCTTTTCTTAGAATAAAAGACCATTGAATAGACATAACCTGTGAAAACTGAGTATCTTTTTTAATATGATGATTAATGTGCCAATGAGTATAGACATAAGGAGAAAAATATTTCCATAGAGAAAAGAATCCAATCCCACCACCACACTGATCCACTTAAAACATGAAGTAATTTACAAATTAACAATAACAGCATCAGCCTCGGCTTGGATAGGAGAGATAGCAAAAGTAGGAGCATGAAAAACCAAAATCATAATACCATTATGATTCTTAAAAATACCACCAACCCATGCAATTTTAGTGATAAAACTGGCATCAACATTTACCTTAAGCCAATTGGCAATAGGCCTCTTCCAGTAAAATAACAAAGGAGCACGAATAGCAAGATTCCTGATAACTTTAGAAAACTAATTGAGTTTAAGAGTATGAGCAATCACATGACAAATGGTACTATCAGCCGAGCCACTTGTATCATTATGCTTACTGTTATTCCTAGCAACCCAAATGAAGCAGCACACAATAATAGAAAGGACATGGTGTAAAGGATTGGAAAGTTTGTTCCAATCAAGAAACCACTCCAACATGGAAGAGCAACCAGCTAAAAGAAAGGAGAATTTCAAAAGATAGCCAACCTGTTCCAAATTGCTTTAGAAAACCTGCAAAAAAATAAAGAGATGATAGATGAATTCCTCCTCACATTTACACCAGGAACAAATGGAGGGAAGTTTGAGACCCTTCAGCTTTAGAATATCATCAGTAGGTAGTAGTGAGTGAATAATTCTCCAGGTAAAGAAAGAGATAGAATAAGTATACTTAAAAGAAAGATAAATAACTTTAGAACGAGTAACACTAGCAGTCTCTTTAAAGACCAAAGTATCTGAAAGACCATTATTAATAGAAATGTTACGACAATAGTTAACATCCTTCTGAGAAAGGAGATTACTCAAATAAGCGCACATCCCATTCACCATGTTTCCAGCAATTAGCCTCATTCAGTTAAATATCTATAAGAGCACTATAATGTTGAGCCAAAGGTCCCAAAAAGGACCAATCATTGTACCAAAAACTGATGTTACCATTGTCTAACTCCCACTTGATGAAGTCCTCAACTTCATCTTTGAATCTAAACATGTGTTTCCAAATAGTGAAATCATTAACTTTCACTGTACAAGATAAAGGATGAACCATAGCACAATATTCATTTCTCATAAGATTAGCCCAAATAAAGTCATTAGCTCTAAACTTTATCCAGAGCTTCATAAAAGAATTTTCATAGTTCATTAAGAGACCTAAAGCCCAAGCCACCATTCTCAATAGATTTGCACATCTTATTCCAATTGACCCAATGAATTTTGGAGAACTTACTCTCCCATAAGAATTTATTAAAAATTCTTTCCATCTTCTTCAAAATAGAAGAAGGTAATTTGGCAACTTGCATAATATATAAAGACAAAGAAGTAAGTATACTTTCAAGTAAAGTGATTTGTCACCATAAGAAAGAAAACTATTTTCCAATGAAAGAACTTTAGCATTAATGTTTTAAAAAATCCCATCAAATAAGCAAATCTTCTTCCTCTCTTTACCACTTTGAGCCCCAAATAATATAAAGGCAAAATATCCACCTCAAACCCATTGTAATCAGCAATCCAGTTCCTTCTAGCAATAGGAGCTAATTTACTAGTGAAAATAGTGCATTTACTTTTATTGAAATTAATTCATGCCGGAAACATTCTCAAAATGTTCAAAAATATTGAGCAACCTCTTCACAAAAAGACTACTAACTTTAGAAAAAACAATGAGGTCATCAACAAAAACTAGATGAGAAATCATAGTGGAACCCTTGCTATTAAAAACCATGTCGGGATGCTTAGAGAACTCATGTTGAATGTAATTCAAAAGATAGTCAGAAGTCAAATAAAAAAACAAAGGAGAAAAAGGGTCTCCTTATTTAACGCCTCTAGAGGATTTAAAGTAGTCATACTTCTCCCCATTGGTGATTACAGACTAGTATTTGTTCTCCAATAATCCGAGAATGATATTGCAAAAAAAAAATGAGAAAATCCCATATCACTTAAAAAAAATTTAATAATAAAGTCCCACAAAGTAGTGTCAAAAGCCTTCCTTATATCCATCTTAAGAATCAGATTACCATCTCTACATGATTCATCCAAATCAAGAACTAATTCTTGTGTAATAAGCATATTATCAATAATATTTCTCCCCTTAATGAAGGTCGATTAATAATGACTAATAATATGACGAAGATGTGGCTGAAGCCTATCCACCAAAATTTTGCTAATTATTTTAGAAACAATAGATGTAAGACTAATTGACGAAAATCCTCCTAAGTCCTTTTAACCTGTTTTTTTCCAAACAAAAGCAATAACAAAAGATTTAAAATAAGGATGCATATCATGCCCTTTAAAGAAATCTTGTACAACATTCACAAGATCATGTTTGATAATATCCCAGCACACTTTGTAAAAAATGGCACCAAAACCATAAGGACTAGCAGATTTAGATTATCCATTGACTTTAAAAAAAAGAAAACTTCATCAGATAGATAGATAGATAGATAGATATATATATAGAAAGCAATGGCCGAAGGCTATGATACGAGTCCCATCCACCCCTCATGCGCCTAATAATTCGAGCACCACACCCTCCATATATATATATATATATATGTGTGNAAGCAATAACAAAGGATTTAAAATAAGGATGCATATCATGCCCTTTAAAGAAATCTTGTATAACATTCACAAAGATCATGTTTGATAATATCCCAGCACACTTTGTAAAAAATGGCACCAAAACCATAAGGACCAACAAATTTAGATTATCCCTTTAAAAACAAGAAAACTTCATCAGATAAATATATATATAAGGAATGGCCAAAGGCTATGATATGAGTCCCATCCACCCCTCATGCGCCTAATAATTCGATCACCACACCCTCCATACATAGATATATATAAATCATGTAAATTTACTCTGGCATTGCATTGCAAATGGCTAACATCAACGTATGCAATAAGTAGTGTGATTCCTCCCAAACTACCAAATATAGACTTGATAGTCTTTCATCTTGCATCACAAGCTTTCATATGGGATATTTGAATGTTGAATTCAACTTCCATTTGAGCTATATTCTCTTGGGGCTTTAAATCAAACTAACATCTAATAATATGTAGAATGTAATGGCAAATGAATTTGTAAGTGCATTGTTGATGTCCACCATTTAGAATCCTATGTACATATGTGTGGTGACCATTAATAGTTGTTAGCTTCCACGCTCCCAAAAGTCACTTGCTCATTGTTGCATGCAAATGCCAATGACGGGTCTAGATGGATGATCATGGTGAAGGCACATAATACAAAACCAAGATTTTTTGAAATTTATAACCCGGTACTCAATGATGTTGACTATACACCAGTCATTGATTGCACATTGTAAGTGCCTTGGTTGCAAAATCATATACTTGTATAGAACGTTTGGAATCATACCATTAGATGTTATATTTATTTGACATGTTAGGGCACCATAAGTGGTATCCTCATCCCACTCCTCGACTGTATGACATGCTAAAATATGTTTATTATTTGAAATCATAGCATCTAACATAGTGACATTATTTATAGAATGCGTCACGACCAAGTTGTGACCAATAATTTCAATTACTACATCTATCTCCTCTGGTGCATCCACTTTAATTTCAGAATCACTATCTGATTCATTGCTTGTGGCACTATTCGTTGTCTTGTATTCTTGCCTTTCTTGACTAAAGTATCTTCTCATGCACGATCATCTATGTGTACACTTTCACGATGACTGGGTTCAACACTTGAGTGTTTAGGGCAGGACTGAGAAATTTATAAATTTAACTTTATGAATAACTAAAAAATGCAAAATAATACACAGATTTTATGAGTTATAGTGATATACAAAATAAATATACGCTTGATAATTTATCAAATATGACGCCAGGAAGTCAATATTGCCAGGAGGCTCATTTTGATAAGGACAAGCTACACTTCTAGGTAGCAATTAAATGTTGATTTGTGTAACACCATCAAAAATCTCAATTTTTTGCATAAAGCGCCATATTTTATTGTAAGGCCGTATGTAANTTAATATATATATATATATATATATATATATATATCTATATAATTGAAAATTAATATTTTAATTTTTGAAAATATGAGAGAACCTATCTCATACATGCAATAGTTTAAATAAACAAGTGCAACACCGCAAGTGACGTACATATCCTGAGAAATAGACACCTTACTTGATAGTATGATTCAATTAAATAAACTAATGGATTTATGACATCCGTTTTAGTTTGCGAAAGCACACATAGAAAAAATTCAATGTCAACGATCATGTTTTTCTGAAGGTTTCATCTATGTGTGGAGTTACAAGATTTGGCTAGACTAGAAACGTTCAACCGCATTTCATTAATTTTTTTGAGGTGATCGAGGGAATCGATAAAGTTTCATACCGCTAGACTATTCCTCTAAAAATTGCAAGAGCACACAACTTCTTTCGTGTATCTTACTTTTATGTTTTGTGCATGATGACTCTCATATCATTTGATAAGTAACGTTAGATATTTGAGAAGACTTGAGTTATAAGAAAATATCTAATTACAGCTGCATTTGGCTCAGCGGCAAGGCTGCGGCGTGACACCGTGCCGCTAAAGTTTATGGTTTTGGGCGGTGGTGCCCTTGCAACGGGCCGCGATTTGTCCCGAAAGAGGAACGTGAACATCAACCTGCGGCCCAGCTTCCTCATTCGGCTTTTTACGCCATTGCCCTACACGAAAACACTTCTCCGGGGAAAGGTGACTGGAGAGCAGGTGACGAGTGCAAGAAGGTCGGTGGGGCGGAGGGAGAAAACAACGAGCACAATGGCTTGCTTGAGTCGTCGGACGTGCGCGCCATTGAGAAGCAGCAGTAGACACGAGAGGTGGCGATGGAGTCCTCGAGGATGCAAAGGATGGGATCGGCTGAGGCAGAATTGAGAGGATGAGGGGGGCAAGTAGCAATGAGAAGGTGGCAAAGGAGGTGAGACCAGCGGGTGCGCATATCGGGCAGGTCGTATTTCCAAAGCGGATGTTGGAGGCGATGTAGAGGAGATGGAATGTGTGAGAACATTGAGCTGTGAAGATTTTTGTTGTCGCCACCTTCATTCAAGAGAAGAGGTTCCAAACATATGGTGCATAGACTCTAAGGCCTTCAAAGGCAATTTATGAGTTGTGTACTTATTTAAGGTACAAAAATTTGTGTAGAGTGTAATGCTTTATCATTCTAAATTTATCACGCTTCATAACCTCCAAGGTAATAGGATTAATGCTTTATCATTCTACTCAGGTAACCGTCCCTTCCAAATACTAAATATGACGAATGTTCCGATAGTTCAGCAAAACTTTGAAGTTAACTGAGAATTATTACTGGCTTTTTTTTTTTTTCTTAAGAGATAAATGTGCCGTTCCTAGTTAAAATAGTTAATGATTGTTATTTGTAGTTGATTCATAGCTATTTTGAAGGATTTCAATCACGCCCGTGCTACTTTATTTGTCTGAATTTGTTTTGTAAAATGTATCATTTGTTGCCCGTAATGAAGTAATTAGCTTCTTGAATTTTGTTGTCACAAAACTTCTTGCATATTTGATTAAATATTATAATTTTTATGTTTTCTTTCCTCGGACTTTATATTTATTAAACTGCATATAAATATTTGTCATATCCCAAGCAAGTGTGAAGTAGCACATTTCTTATATATCATAACTATGAAAGATTTTGAATGGATCTATGTGATTCTATGTTGGTCGATGAAATCCTTTTGGATATCGACCAATCTAGCTGACAGGTCTACAGAGTGACAACTCCATGACAGATCGTCGGATTTTCTTTAGTTAGTATTGATCTTCCCAATTTCAAGGTGTTCGTTAAAACCATATCAAATTGAAAGGAAATAAAAATAGCTTTTAAGCTATGCACTAGTAAATCTTGATTTATAATGAATGCATATTTCCTTATAGTAATTGAGCATATTCGATGTGTACAGTACTCTTGAGATTCTATGATCTTATATGCATACTTATCTCTCTTTGTTGTTCATACAACATGTCTTATTTTTCTTTTCGTTTATGATTTAATAAATAGTTGTTATTTATCAAGTTTGCTTGTCAAACTCACTTATTGATATTTTTGTATAACATGTTTCATTCAGCCACTAGCAGGACCGTCTCTATCGAAACATATTTTTTATGTTTTATATTTCCTGTTATTGATAATTTCAATATTTTTTTTTTCTTTTTGAGTCTCGGTAGTTGTTCCTTGTTGTCATTTCAGTTTTGATTCAATCTATTTTTTTGTTTTTCTTTCTGTTGTATCTGTGGATTATTTTATTTTTATTGTTATTTGCATGCAATCTTAATTTTGATAGTACTTAATAGGTTTAATTCATTTTATCATGTATTGCATTGTTGGGGTGCAACGCCTTACGGATCTGATGTGTGACATTAGAATTTAAGGTAAAATTATGTCCGAATCTAACAAATTCTTCAATTTTAATCAAAATTTAATGAAAACCAGTCGAAATAAAAACTAGTAACATTTNATTTAATAAATAGTTGTTATTTATCAAGTTTGCTTGTCAAACTCACTTATTGATATTTTTGTATAATATGTTACATTCAGCCACTAGTAGGACCGTCTCTATCAAAACATACTTTTTTATGTTTTATATTTCCTGTTATTGGTAAATTCAATATTTATTTTCATTATTTTTTTCTCTTTGGGTCTAAGTAGTTGTTTCCTGTTGTCATTTCAGTTTTGACTCAATCGATTTTTTTGCTTTTCTTTCTGTTGTATCTGTGGATTATTAAATATGAAATAAAATTTATATTTCTATTTTTTTTTTTTATTGTTATTTACATGCAATCTTCATTTTAATAGTACTTAATAGGTTTAATTCATTTTATCATGTATTGTATTGTTGGGGTGTAACGTCTTACGGATCTGATATGTGACATTGGAATTTAAGGTAAAATTATGTCCAAATCTAACAAATTCTTCAATTTTAATCAAAATTTAATGAAAACCAGTCGAAATAAAAACTAGTAACATTTATTGGATTTATTTTAATTGAAAATGGATCTAAACCTGTGTGGTCTAATACATCAATCTAAACTAAATCGCATGGCACATTTATTGTTTGTCGATAGAAGAGTTCTTAAAAGACTTATCATTGGACATTTATTAATCTCTCAACTTATTATTGTATTACTGTAATTTTATATACAGCTTCATATATATAGAGTAAAAATTATTTTAATTATTTTAGTTAAAGTTAACTTTAATTAAGTTAATATTTTATTTCTTTTTAAAAATTAATAATAATGTTTTAACATAATAATAATAATAATGATTCTATTATTATTATTATTATTATTATTATTATTATTATTATTATTATTATTATTTAATAATAGTAAATAACAATTACATTAGTAATAATTCTATTATCATTATTATTATTATTATTATTATTATTATTTAATAATAGTAAATAACAATTACATTACACCTAATTTAATGAATAATTAGGATTAATTGCATAATTATCTTGATTTTTTTATCTTAATTTAATGTAGGGCCACTGGTCAACATTATATGAATTGCTTAAATACTTAGAATTGTCTTTTTGTTGGTCGCATTGAGGTGGATAAATGTGACATTCCAAATAAAAAACATTAATCATTGTTATATGTAGCTGATTCATGATTATTTTGTGGAATTGTCAGCCGCGCCCATGTTACTTCTTTTTTCTTATTTTGCATTGTGATGCGCATCGTTTGTTACTCGTAATGAAGTAATTGAAAGGAAATAAAAATAACTTTTAAGTTGTGCACTAGTAAATCTTGATTTAAAAGAATGCATGTTTTCTTATTATGATTGAGCATATTTGATGTGTACAATCCTTTTGTGATCTTGTATGTATAATCATCCCTCTCTGTTGTTCATATAACATGTTTCATTATCTTTATTGTTTATCATTCAGTAAATTATTGTTATTTTTTGAGTTTATTTGCCAAACTCACTCGTTAAATTTTTTGCAAAATAGGCTCTGCTCAGCTACTAGTAGAACCGTCTTCATAGAAATAAACTTTTTCAGTTTTTAATTTTCTTCTTTTAGTAATTTTCAATATTTATTTTAGTTTTTTTTTTTTTTTTTTGGTCAAGGTAGTCATTTCTGTTATCATTTCAGTCTACATTCAGTCAAAAATTTTTTTTTTTCTTCCGATTGTATTAATGAACTATTAATTATAGAATAAAATTTATATTTCCTTATTATTACTATTATTATCATTTGCATGCGACCTTCATTTTTTATAATACTAAATATGTTTAATTCATTACATTATGTTTTGCGTTGTCAGGGCGTCCCGCCTTCTGGAACTGATGTGTGATATTAGAATTTAAGATAAAATTATGTCCAAATTAACAAAAAAATTTCACCATTAACAAAAAATTAATAAAAATCGGTCGAAATAAAAACTAGTAATAATTACTAGCTTTATTTTAATTCAAAATGAATCAAAACCTGTGAGGCCTAATACATTAATCTAAAATAATGAGAAGGCACATTTACGAGTTATTTGATAGAAGAGCTTTTAAATGTTCTATCATCAGATTTACTAAATTTAGCTAAATGACAGAACTAAAAGATTTCTATGTATTTACGAATTTTTTGGATTTAGTAAATCAATTTTTGTTTTCAATTCAACCTAAATTTAAATTTACAAAATAAAAAATGAATAAATTTATAAATTTATGAATTTATGAATTTGATAAATTAGAGTAACATTAGATCAAATATATAGCTAAACAGCCCATTAGTAATCTCATACCTAACCCGGCAGATTTGGTCGAAATTGCATACCCATTCATATGAAGAAATTATTAGGTCTCAATGTTGGATTGTCATGCCGCCGCATCATCGTACATCTCATTTGTGAGTGATATGATGGTCAGACAACCTGTCACATCATCATACATCTGATTTGTGAGAAATATGATAGACCCATGAATGACCATCCAAACATACCTAATAATTTCTTCATCCATGCCTCCTACTATAGAGAAAATATTGCATACTAATAAAGTATGCACTTACAACGGTTAGTAGAGGCGTGCAGATCTAATTTTTCTCCATTGTTTTAAGGGGAGCTTCATTGACCCATCGAGATTTGGTGAGATCAGATCATCGTCTTATTGTGATTACCTCTTCGACTAGTCAACCCGAGCCCTTCGTTCTCTCTTTCTCTGCCATTTCCTCAATGGGAAGGAAGCAGAACGATCAGCCAGGCAGCGGGAACCGGCGCTCGCTTTTAATCCCCATCCTTCTCTCCCTCACTTCCTGCATCCTCGTTTACACGGTCACCTCATGGGCCTTGCGCCATCCGACAAACACCTCGTCGGAGGGCGGCTCATCGGCGATTTTTGCGAGGTTGAAGCGAGGTGATGTGGAGGGTGAGGGAGAAGAGACGGGGGAGTGCTGCCGTNATCCTTCTCTCCCTCACTTCCTGCATTCTCGTTTACACGGTCACCTCATGGGCCTTGCGCCATCCGACAAACTCCTCGTCGGAGGGCGGCTCATCGGCGATTTTTGCGAGGGTGAAGCGAGGTGATGTGGAGGGTGAGGGAGAAGAGACGGGGGAGTGCTGCCGAGGATTAGAGCATTTGGAATTATGGGGGGCGGCTGTGAAATGGGGAACCGATCACAAGTTCAATACCTCGAGAGAGTGCTGCCAAGCATGCAAAGCCATGTGCAGCGGTGTGGATGGGCCTTGTTTGTGCGATTCGTGGGTGTTCTGCGGGGACAGGGAACGCTGCCGAGAGAAATTTGGTGAGGTAAAACTTTCTTACTTATCTTCCTCTTGTTCTTTTCAAGCTATGGTTTATTCTGATGCAGTTCAACGTCATAATGTTGGTAGCGGAGATTGGTCGAATGTGGGGTTTCTTCTTCTTCCTTTATTATTAATCAATATTTTTTAAACCTCTTTTTCCAACCCTANGTTTCTTCTTCTTTCTTTATTATTAATCAATATTTTTTAAACCTCTTTTTCCAACCCTGTTCCTCGCTTTAGGTTGTTCTATGACATGGGTTTCTACTGTCTGCATATGTTTGATATTCATCTCGCTACTTTATAATTGAAAGGAGAAACTCATTTACGATTTATAGGGCTTGTGTGATTGCCTATAGGCAGAGCCAGATTTTTGCTAATCCGTTTTACTTGTTTTGATCTGTTTCGTTGTCCGCTGGGAAAGATAATCAATGAGCCCAAAAAAGTTGGAGAAAATGGCAATGCATACTATAATTTTTTTTGCTTGAGGCATTTTGCATCCATTCTATAGTTGATTAATCTTCAACCATTGTAAAAGATCAATTAATTATATAATGTATATTATACAATTGAGATGGAGTTATTTCATTATCAAGTTGTATTGTCACTGGACTTTCATTATATGCGCTTGTTTGATTTTAGAAAGATTTACATACATATCAGCTTAACTACGCATGAAAGGTTATATTTCACTTTTAAAAGTTAAAATGGTGGTATTTTTGATGTGATATGAAAGATTGGGTGGTATAATGTAAAAAGCAAAAGTTTAGGTGTTAGATATGAAAATACATTTGAATTGGGTTGTATCTCTGTAACTGCACCATCATATATGTTTAATGAACTACTCTTATTATGCCATATGTGCATGCAACAAGCTGAAGATGGTTCTGCATTATATCTTTTTTGGTGTCCATTTGAATATATACACCTGTACTTACATTTGTCTCTCTTCCTCTCACCTCAGTGCTGGCTGAAGAAACAGAAGGATGCCATGCTTCCTGATTTGCAAGAGTTTGGGGAAAAAGTTATTTGGACATCTGGTCTTATATTTGGAAAGGGAGAGGCATGTGAATTTTGTTTTGCAGATGAACACTTCTTTTTATGGTCTTGTTATTTAAGTTAGGCTTACAGCCTCTATCAGATAAAATTTCAATTTAAGTTATTTTGCACATCAATTAGGGTGCATTTGAATCATCATAAAGAGTACTGAGCTGGTAGACCTATTGAACTTCCCAATGGATTATATTGAAACAATGAGAATATTGACATCGTACAGAATTAGAACCAATTTGAAATATTTAATAAAAACAAAGATCATTAAGGGGTTGTATGTTAACTGATTTAAGTTGGATTTAACTTAAATCCTACCAGATAGAAAAATGGCAGCTTTTAAATCCTGGATTTAGACAATTCAGTTTCTTTTCAATTTCTTCAAACTTTTGCCTTAAATCTCGGAATAACTAAATCTTATAGTTGGCAGGATTTAGTAAATCAGGATTTACTAAAGCTGCTAACACCTTTACCATACAACCCCGAAAAGTGCTTTATACCTTGTTTTATGTCACCCTTGGAGTAATTTTGTCTTATAAAGTTTCAAACAACTTCATGTCATTTGTTGTCTACACAAAAATTTAGATGGTTTAAGTTGCACAAAACTATGTTTTTCAACCATAGTTTTAACTTTGGTCGAAATGTTTTGAGTATTTTACTTGGCTCTTCAATTGCAGCTCCTGAAAATTGTATTTGTTTTACCTATTATTTTCGAATCTTATGCAATTTGCGCCTATATTCTGTGTTAAATATGCAAAATTATTAACTTTCATAACTTTAGTTTAAACTGGATATTCTCATTTGCAGTCAACTGCCTCTTCTAGTAAGATTTATTGAAAATCTCGTCAAGATTTAGTTTTGTGATCTGCCTTGTTCTTTTCTTGAGTTGGTGCTTTGTTAATGCATTTATTATCGATAGTTGGGGAATTGCCTAATCTGAAACATATTCTTTATGCCCTTGTAAAATTCTGTACTGGCAAGTTTTGAATTCCTGGTAGCACTTAGACTTTTTGGGTTGTTGACTTTTTATTCCCACTTGATTTCTTCTCCTTTATTTTATAAGGTTGCTCCTGTGAAGGGACTGTTAACTATAGTCTATGTTATCAGCATGATCCTTACCTTTGTATTTCTGATAAAAAATTTATGAAGTTATAATTCTAATTTTTTTTGTATATTTTATCATGCAGGGCATCGTTAGCTTGGAAACAGAATATGGAAATATTCATATTAAAGTATGTGTCAAGTAAAAATGTTTTTAAATTTTACCGGATAAATTTTGTTAAATATTTGTTACATTAGGAAATTCTTATTTATCAAATTAAACAAAGCATGCCTTTTTTTTTTATTGCAAGATGTTACTTAACAGTTTTCTTAATGATGAATTTGTGCTTGTGTTACTTCTATCTTTTCAAACTTGTGTCATCATGCTTCAACTATAGTTTAGAAACCCAAACTCGACTATTATGGCCTATGGGATTGTTGGATCTAATGTTTTTTGTGCCTCCATAGAGATCTTGAGAATCAAATCATGGTTGGAAGTGAGAAGAGTGAGAAAAGCTAGCTTTTTTTTTTAGAATTTGTTAGAAAATTGGATTACGGAGCACTTGATTAGGTAGGGGCAAGTCAAATAGACTTAAAAGAACACCATTCAACGGAAGAAAGATTCTGTTGAAATTCTTAGTTTATATGATTTCACATGCTCACGGGTCATTTACCCTTTTTTTATAGGCAGAGACTAGGACCTACGTAACAAAATTCGCAATTTGATACAACTACATAAAAATAATATGATGATTTTGTTGTAGCTAATTATATAATGAATGAGTTTTTTTGGTAAGTTGTAGGAAGCTTCAGGCAAGTAAGCGGGTTCTATATTATAAGTGAGTACCCTCCAAGTGAAGAATTTTCATATTTGTGTTAAATTGACATTCAAGCAGATGGTTGAATTCACCAAATCAGCTGAGCGCATCAAAATTTTGTTGCAAAGAAAATGTCCAATAAAATTTAGAAAATACATCAATAAATGAAATGTAATATTTATAAGCATAGAGTAAAACAGTGGGAGAAGGACCAAATAAATCAAAGTGAATAACTTCTGAAGTATTGGAAATCAACTAGGTGACGTACAGAAAGAAGAAGTACAAAACTCGGAATTTTGTATAGTTAGCATAGACAAAACAGAAGTAGGATGACTAAGGTGACGAAGCCAGATATCTGAAATTTGTTATACCGTGAGAAGAGCAAGAGCTGTTGTGGATGTGGATGTGACAGTGGATGTAGAAGAACGAAGAGGATAGAATCTACTAAGACACAGACCCTCTGAGAAGAAGACTTTGGTCTTCAAGCTCTTGATTTGATAGCCATTGGAGGTGAAAGAAATAGTGCAAGAATTTTCAGCTATTAGGCAATGAACAGAGAGTTAATTGAAAGAATTGGAACATGTTTTATGGTAGATAGCAACAAATTCTTTGTTGGAGTAGGAAAAAGAGCTTGCTGGTATTGGTAAATCAGAAGAGATTGGCCATAGCCCGTGACAACTTGATTAGCATCATTGTATTAAGTGGTATTGCTGAGTTGACTGAAACTTGAAGTTAGATGAGAAGAAGCCGGTATCAAACTGCCAGTCCGTTTGAGTAGCAGCAACAGTGCTAGAAAATAGAGCAGATTGTAAGGTGGATATTGTCCAGCCAACACGTTATAACTACATGACCCAGTTTTTTCACATATTTGACAAGCAACTGATCGAGAGGTTGAAGCCAAATTTTAGAATTCTTTTGGTAGAGCAATGGCTTTGGCAAAAAAGGAGAATTCTAACCACGAAAGTTAGAGGATCCTCCGCCACATCCTTGATTAGGAACCGCAAGTGTAGAAGAATAATCTGTAAGTTGTAGGATTGTAAATGCTTTATTGTTTCATTAACTAAATTTAGTTCCTCACTGCATAAGAGAGCATACAGATCATCCAAACTTAATGGCCAAAAGATTTGGCCTGGTTGTACTTTGTTACGTCTATGTCTAATCTAAGGGCAAATTTGTCTTTTGTATGCCTAGGAATAATTTAGTCTTTTATTTTTATTATTGTTGGGAGACATTGGGGTTAATTTTATGTATGAGATTAAGTTGGGAGTAAGTCTAGGGTTTGGGAGACATTTCCTGTTGTGCATCTTCAGGAAATTGTCTCTTCTATGGAGGAAGAAACACTCATTTTTCTCCACTTTGAGGAAGAAACACTCATTTATACCACCTCGGGAAATGTTCTCTTCTCCCCCACAACTATCTCTATTTCTTCATAATCATCGCCTGCAATGCATCCTCAGCCTGCGAAGTGATCGCGGCTCACAGTGAGTGCTACTACGGGAGGAAAGTAGATGATATGTAGAAGAAATTGGAGGAAGAGATGAGTCAAATAAAATTTGTGATAGAAAAAAGGCTCGTCATCATGGATGAAATGTTCTCTTCTATGGAGAACCGACTGGAGGATCGATTTTAGAGCATGGGGGAATGCGAGAGATGCTAAAGAGGCTCATTGAGATGCAATCCAAGAACCCACCGATAGCTCAATTTGCAAGTCCTAGCTAAAGGTTGATTGGAGAATCCGTGGTAAGATCGAAAGGAAAAGAGAGAGAAGGTGAGGAGCATGATGAGGAAAACATCCACCATCATGAACCTCCTCTCAGGGTTGATTAGGGGTGGATTAGGGATTCTTTATGGAGGTAGTTGGGCCAAAACATGGAGAAGAGATTATGTCAAAAATGTAGAGGAGCATGAAGAAGGGAGAGAAGCAGGGAGGGGACATGGCTACAGTCAAAAAAATGAGTTTTATCCTCTATACATGGGAGGAAATAACGGAGGAAGAGAAAGTTATGGTGGAGATGTTAGAGTTAGGAAGTTGAAGATGCCTATCTAAGTGGGGGAAGGAACACATGGGTGAGTGTATCGGGTAGATCGATACTTTGCGGTGAATGGGTTAGATGAAGAGGCGAAACTCATGGCGCAGGATTGTGTTTGGAGTGGAAAGCGTTAGCCTGGTTGCAGTGGAGGGAGGCTAGATACTTAATTCATTTGTGGGATGAATTTAAGAATTGTTTGTTGGAACGTTTCTGAGACATTCGAGATTGAGACCTACACTAGCAATTCTATGCCTTAACTCAGAAGGTGGCGGTCATGGAATATAGGAAGAGATTTGAATTGTTGTCGGGACGACTGTGGGGGATTTATGAAGTAGGACTGTAGGGAAATTTCATGAAGGGCTTAAAGCCCGACATACGGGCAACACTCCAACTACTAAGACTGCGGGGAATGAGAGAGATGGAGTTAGCCCAGATGGTGGAAGATAAGAACCAAATGAAGAAAATCAACAGGAGAAACACAGATGGAGCATCGTACATAACTGTTGCAACCAGACACTGCCAAAAGTTTAGACAGTGTAGTCCAGACGGAGGTTGCATAGGACATGAATAATGGACCACGACCGGGAGCAACACTCAAGCGCTTTACAGAGACAAAGATTCGGGAAAAGTGAGCCAAGGGGTAATGTTTTCGGTGTGATGAGATGTTTACCCCAGGACACCGTTGCAATGATCGAAGATTACAAGTTCTTATAGTGCAGGATGATGAAGCAGATAATGAAGAAATAAAGATATCTGTGTGAGAGGAGAAGAAACACTCATTTTTTTCCACCTTGAGGATAAGGTGTCTTTTCGAGGGTGAGGAGTATTGTTACGTCTATGCTTTAGTCTAAGAGCAAGTTTATTTTTTGTATACCCAATAGCAATTTAGTTATTTATTATTGTTATTGTTGGGTATAAATAGGCTTATTATGTTTATGGTTAGTTTTTATGCATGAGATTAAGTTGTGAGTCTTAGGTCTAGGGTTTGGGGGAGATTTCTTATCTCTCGAATTGTAGGAATTGGGAGATCGCCTTCCTTTTGAATTTTTTGTGTGTATCTTTATATTCTTGTTAAGTTGTTTGGATTATTACAGAAAAATTGTGTTTGCCTAATTTCTACAAATTCTGTGTCGATTTCTACATCATATCGAAATCCTTGATAAGTTGGGGTTTAGACCATTCATGTGTATAATATATCATTCTTAGGATCCATTGTCAAACCGGCTGCAACAATAGCATCAATTTTTTTCTTTAACAGCTGAATGATATTGAGTTATCTTTTGATCTTTCATAAAAGGAAGATAAAGCTCTTTTTGTAGGTAGATGTTTTGAGAATGGTTAGGTGACTACATTCAACGATCTATTGCATTCCATATTTCAATGCATGTTTCCAAAGAAAGCATTGATAAAGAAGTAACAGATTATAATGCAACGGATAAGTATTGATCAACAAGAAGCCACAATTTTAGCTTGAATTTGGTCTAGAAAGTTCCTTATGATTGGACAACATTTTAGATGAACAAATAGTGGATCCATCCAAAAAACCTTCAAATTCATTTGCCCAAATCAGTTTAAAAATCTGAGAATGCCATTTGGGATAATTTTCTAGTATAAGTGGTGTTGATATTACAGTCCTGATACTATCCATAAGTGTCTTTTAAGAATAATGGATAGGACTGTTTTCAAGAGGGAAGACCGAACTCATATCAGAGTTTGAATTGTGAGAAGAAGACCCACCTGATTGATTATGAAGATAGAAAAAAGAAGGGGATTAGAGAACACAAACCACAGAATGTGTGACTGCAGCTGTTTAGCTTATTGGCTCTGATACCATGAAAAAACAACCGAAGAAATACAGAAGCAGAAAATAAACACTAATCTGAAAACCGAAAACAAAAAAATAACAAAGATATAAACAGTATGTCTTTATTATATTCAATAGTACAATTGTATAGGGTATATATTGCTGTACAAAGATTCCACAGAATAATAGAATCACAAGTTGTTAAAAGTAAATGATAGAGATCAAAGCTGTTAGCACGTGTCAAAATACTTATTAATATACTTCTGGGGCATTTACATACAAACTACCAAGTTTTTATGTATTTACATATCTAACATTTAAACTTTACTTTTTAACTTTTATACTACCCAAATCTTTCATTTCGCATCAAAAGTGCGACTATTTTGACTTTTAAAAAGTGAAATACACCTTTTCATACATAGGTAAGGTGGCATGTATGTAAAAATTGAAGTTCAAGTGCTAGATATGTAATACATAGTAATTCAGTGGTATGTATACAAGTTTTCCTAGATTATTTTTTTATGTGCTTTAACCTTATTTATTGCTTAGTGATATGAATTTAGATGTTAAACGAGATCACTTATATATTTGGTATTTTCTCTCCTCACTACTGATACCTAACATCGAAACAGCTTTTCCCTGATTGCGCCCCACACTCTGTGGCTTATATTGTTGAATTACTGGGCGCACGACACTGTGCCGGTTGCCGAATATACCGTGCTGAGGGACGAGGACTCGCATGGGATTCCATGGGAAACCACGTAACAGAGGTGATGCTTACTCCTGTTTCCGCATTGTATTACCTGACAAATACTTTTTCTAAGACCTCTTTACTTACCTTGGGGAATTTACATACATGCCACACAATTCTTATATATTTACATATGTAACACCACCTTAACATTTATATTTACATGTATACCACATAAATCTGTAACATCACATCAAAAATACCACCAATATTACCTTTTTAAAAGTAAAATAATCATTTTCAAGCATAACATTTTGACATCAAGGTACTACAAGTGTTAATATCAATCTTTGCGGGTCAGATATGTAAATATATAAGAATTGTACAATATGTATGTAAATTTTCCTTTTCTTAGGGGTATTTACATACATACCACCCAATTCTTATACATTTACATATCTAACACCGAATCATGTATACTTGGGGCATTTGCATACATTTCTTTCCTATTCATATGTATTTACAAATCTAACACCTAAAGTTTGGTTTTTACATTTTTGTCACCAAATCTTTCATATCACATAAAAAAATATCACTATTTAAACTTTTTAAATGTTAAATGCACTTTTTCATGCATGGGTAATGTGACATATATGTACAAAGTGAAGTTTAATATACAAATACATAGGAATTGTATGGTATGTACGTAGACCATCCTTTATTTTTTACATTTATACCACTTAAATCTTTAACATCACATCAAAAATACCACCAACATTACCTTTTCAAAAGTAAAATACACCGATTCATGCATAGCTTTATGACACCAAATTGTTATAAGTGTAACTATCAAACTTTAGGTGTTAGATATGTAAATATATAAGAATTGTGTGGTATATATGTAAATTTGAATCTTTTGTAGGCTTCTTTTGGCCCTCCTTATGCCCTCATTCAAGGAACACTGGAAGCTGAAGGACTTCCTTTCAAAAGCATACCAGTAGAAGCCTGCCCCACCATCAAAAGAGGCTCTGTAGCTTGGATTGGTGGAGGCCCGGAGTTCTTCATCAGTCTTGCTAATCACCATGAATGGGGAAGAACTTATACAATCTTTGGCTCTGTTCTTCCTGAAGATATGGAGATTGCCGAGAAAATTGCAGGGTTTCCAACCAAATTGGATACATGGAATGGTGTTAATGTATCAGTGTTGGAGAACCCCATCGATTTGAAAATCAAACGCATGTCCGCAAACAATGGAGACCTAAATCTCGTAAGCAATTCGGACTCTGGTACAATCTGATCTTAGTTTCTTTCATATTAATATATCTCATCTCACAAATGTGATTAGAACTGTATCATTGTCGTTGTAGATGTTAAGTTTTTTGAGAAAAGCATTTTTATTTTTCTACAACTTAATTTGTTTTTTTACGCTTTTCCATTTGTTGTTTTCTGAAGATAAAAGATTCATTGGTTCATTTGTAAGTACTTCTGTGCATCTGTGTGTGTGTGGGGAAAGCTTCTTGCCAGTGTTTGGTGAAATGCTTATCTTGTGGGTTCATCATCTAGGGGTGAATAATTTATTGCCTCATATGCCATGGCTTCCAAATGCATAGTACAATGTACCAGATAAATATAAAAAATGGGCATTTACGTACATACCACAAAGTCTTATATATTTACGCACATAATATCTAAATTTTCTATTTAAATGCCTTGACCACTATCACTTATCTTTTAAAAGCCACATACACATATTTATGCATGTGTTTATGACACTGCAGTGTCTTTCAATGTAAATATATAACTTTAGGTGTTTGATATGTAAATTAAATAAGAATTGTGTGGTATGTATGTAAATTTCCCAAATAGAAAACTTGGGCCTAGATTTAGGTCTCCCAAGTATTGCTGATCACAATAAATTGATGTTTATTTATACACTGTTTGTGGGAAGTGATGTGATTATGATAGTTTGGAGATTAGGAGGGAATACAACAATAGGAGAGAGAAGAAATAAGAGCAAGTGGGAGATGGAGATCTAAAGAGAAAGAGAGAGAATTCATGTTAGGGTTAGAGAGAGAGAGAGAGGGAGATAGAATTGGATTCCTCAGGGAAAATAAAAAGAGGCAGTGAGCCTTCTTTAATATTCAACATTAGCCATCTCGTGCATAAAGCTTGATCAACTATTATCATATAGTTCATACATAAGAAAAATATATTTACATAAAATGGCTAATGTTGAATAGTATTTTGAACTTGATCGAGGCAGGATATTTGAGATGTTGTGATGTGATTTGATCTCATTATTTCTTTTTATGAGGCATTTACATAAACACCACACAATTCTTACGTAATTACATATCTAACACCACCTAAACATTTATACTGCATGTCACACAAACCTTTAGCATCACATCAAAAATATCACCATCATCATCTTTTTAACAGCGAAATACATATTTTCATGCTTTATGACACCGAGGTCCAAGATGTTATAAATATAAATATCAAATTTTAGTTGTTAGATATATAAATACATAAGAATTATGTGGAATGAATGTAAATTTTTCTTTTGTGTTTGGGTCATTTACATACATATCACACAATTCTTATGTATTCACATATTTGACATCTAAACATTCATATAAATATGCATGCCAAACAAAGTTTTAATATCTCCAAAAAATTATCACCATCATTATTCTCTATGAAACAAATAATCGTTCCAAACATTGGAGGGGAGCAATCATGATGTTGCAGCCGGCGAGATTGGCAGTGTGCAACAGCAGAACCTCTTAATCGAACTAGGATGAATGAATGAATTTAAAGGCTTCAATATGCAATTTATTTTAGTTCTACAATATTCAACTTAAATATTAATAACACTTAATTCATACAACTTAATTGTAATTATACAACTTTATTCTCTATAATACCTTATCATGAATAATGTAAACTAGAAAGTTAACCGGTTTTCATGGATTGGATTTGATTTGGTCAAATCATGAGTTGTTCGTATTCAAATTGAGGTTGAGTTGAGTTTTTACATATATGTTCATACTTGATCTGCTTAAATTTTATAATTATCATATTAGAGTTGTAATTGACTTGTTTATGTTAATGAAAATTTACATACGCACCGACCAATTCTTATGCATTTATATATCCAACATATAAGATTTGATATTTATGTTTATAACACTTTGATATTAAATATCTATGCATTAAAATGCGTAATTCATTCTTTAAAAAATTAATAATGGTGATATTTTTAATATGATGTCAAAATTTTGAAAGTTATATATGTATATATGAAAGTTTAGACATCAGACATGCAAGCACATAATAAAAATTATGTGATATGTGTGTAAATGCCACTTGTATTATAAATTAACAATTCTAATGAGTATTTGATTTTTCATATAAAATAAAATTAATAAGCAAGCTAGAAATTCATTTCAAATGAGTAATTAACTGTTTATATCAAATTTCTAATAAATAATTTTATAAATCTAAATAAATAAGTTATTGAATAAATTTAAAATTAACATCAAACTAATTTAAATCATATAAAAATAATAATATATAAATTATAAATAAATTTTCTTTCAATTAAACATACTAAAAAAACTAGTATCAAAATAAAAATAATTTTATATTAAATTTATATGCACATTAATAATAAATTATAATATATTATAATTAAATATTTATTTAAATAACATCATTAAATTTAATTTATTTAAATAACATATCATATAAATACTGAACATTTATCAAATTATTTGTCAAATAACTTGTACTCCAACATTAACAAATGAGTTAGACTAAATTCAAATTTGAACAAATCAAAATTATTTATTTATTAACTTGAACATATTGATTATTAATAGAGCCGAGTTAGAGTTGTTCACAAGTGCATCGATTCATTTGCAGCCCTAATTAAATATAAAGTTCGGCTAAACGAACTTCATTAGCCCTAACTGAAGCATCACCTTCAGAAATATAATGAGAAGGCAGATTTCTAGTTCATAAGGCTACTTCTTCACCTGAATCATTAACCCAAAATAGCAACAAAAATTGTTTATTTTTAATTATTTAATCATAATTACATAAAAAAAGAGCATACCAAATGTAAGAAACCACCAAACAGTACTTCAAAAAAAAGCTGATGTGCTGAACCTAATCTTGCTATTTTAAAAAAAAAAGTATTTATGAATATAGCACACAATTCTAATATATTTACATATCTCACATCTAAATTTTCATATTCACGTACATAGCACTCAAATCTTTAATATCACATCAAAAATAGCACTATTACATCTTTTGAAAAGCAAAATACATGATATATTTAAATATAAAAGCTTAGTCGTAAGATATGTCTGCTAGGGTATGTAAATTTCCCTACAAAAAAGTTTGATGCGCTGAAGCAGAAAGCAGAACAGCAGGTCCAAAGACAATCATACCATTCCCCATTCTATACAGCAACAGTCTTCTGCTTATCGTCAAAAACCCAATCATTCCATGCCATCTCTCTCCTCTTCCGNCCTTTCTCTCCTCTTCCTCAGCCTCTCAGCAATGGCAAAAGCCAGCTCCAATGACTGTGAAGCATTTAGTCTTGGATCACAATGCGTGTGATACCTCGAGCTCAAATCATCAAACGTCACCGCCTTCGACCCGCCGATGCACTCGGTCACATTTTGTCCCGTCATCTCCAAATGAACTCCACCGGGGTGGCTCCCTTCTTGTCCGTGGACGTCGAAGAACGCCCTCAATTCTGACTGAATAGCCATACGATATAAAATAAGAGCAGTTTACAAACATAACACCCAATTCTTATGCGTATCAAAACTTTTATTTTTACAAACACGGCACCCAAGACAGCAATAATCACACTTTTCAATAGTAAAATTCATATTTTCAAACATAAGTAAAGTGCCGTGTTTATAAAAATGAAAATTTTAATGTGAGATACCTAATTATATAAGAATTGGATAAATTTGGCACCAGCTTATGATTTATAAATAACAAGAATGGTTTTAAGGACATGAAACTCGTGCTTGCTTACTCTGATGGCGTCGAAAGAGCGCGTTTTCAAGCCGCATGGGGCCTTCATGGTGTTGCCATGCATGGGGTCGCTCACCCAAGTGACTGTGAGGCCGGACTGGCGCACTGCTCTGATCAGATGTGGAAGCTTTACCCGCATGTTCACGGCTCCCATTCGAGCAATTATGGTTAATCGACCGGGCTTGTTGTCAGGATTCAAAATCTCACAGAGTTTCACCAGCTCCAAAGGATCCATCTTGTCGCTCACCTAAATGATGGAGGAGACAATGGTGTAAGAATGGACCAGAAAACAGGTGGGGTGTGGTAAGTGGAAACAGAGCACGCAGAACTGGAGCTGTGTGTTGGTTACACTAAGTCTTCCATTCAGTATTTATGATNCCATCTTGTCGCTCACCTAAATGATGGAGGAGACAATGGTGTAAGAATGGACCAGAAAACAGGTGGGGTGTGTTAAGTGGAAACCGAGCACGCAGAACTGGAGCTGTGTGTTGGTTACACTAAGTCTTCCATTCAGAATTTATGATTGAATGAGTTACAGAAAAGATGGTAACTAGGGTCTGTTAAAAAAGTGGTTGTAAAGTCTTCTTAGAAAATTACGGAGGGATTTATAAATATTTTTCTTTCAAAAAATTACCATACTTGAGCACATCAGGTTGAACAAAAATAACTTCTCCCCGTAAAAATTTCTAGATAAAAAACAAAAAATAATCCCCATGATAGTTATGGTAGAGATTTGAAACTCAAAACATGCAAAAAACTATCTCAAACAGACCCTANTTTTCTTTCAAAAAATTACCATACTTGAGCACATCAGGTTGAACAAAAATAACTTCTCCCCGTAAAAATTTCAGATAAAAAACAAAAAATAATCCCCATGATAGTTATGGTAGAGGTTTGAAACTCAAAACATGCAAAAAACTATCTCAAAGAGACCCTCNTAACTAGGGTCTGTTAAAAAAGTGGTTGTAAAGTCTTCTTAGAAAATTACGGAGGGATTTATAAATATTTTTATTTCAAAAAATTACCATACTTTAGCATATCAGGTTGAAAAAAATAACTTTTCCCCATAAAAATTTCTAGATAAAAAAACAAAAAATAATTCCCCATAATAGTTATGGTAGAGGTCTGAAACTCAAAACATGCAAAAAAAACTATCTCAAACAGACCCTAAGAAATAATATGTTATATTGTAGTATATATGTAAAATATTGTCGTTCAGATATCATATCAAATATATTTATTTCCAAATATATTTGATATCAACAATGTGATATTCACTACCAAATATATTTCTTACTTGGGGGGAATTTGATTGCAACCAGGATTTAAGTTAAACGGGATTTAGTGAATTCGAAAAATTCAAATTTATCTAATCCAGAATTTATCTAATCCAGTTATCCAAATGCTGTTAAATCTAGATGAGTGTTTGGTTCAATTAAGATTAAACTCAATTAAATTTGTTTGACATGTTTGGCATGTTATTTCTCGATATAACGGATGAAGAACTCTTTGCCCACTGTATAATCATCTTCTTCCTCAAAACACCATTTGTTACCCTCCTTGACTCTGTTTTCAATGTCTTTCTTCTCCATTGAAAACTCCCCATGCTGAGACCTCGTACGGATTGATTTCATCCCATTGGCGCTCCTTCGTATCTTTCCTTTTTTTCTTCTCGCGGTGAGACCGCTCTCATAAATGACATCGAGAAAAAAAATTCATTTTTATTTGTGCAGCGAAATGGTATAACGGATGATGTCTTTAGAAGAACCAAAATAATTTGTTTGAAGTCGATGACGGACAAAGGCGATCGCGCCGAATTTGTTGGAGTGTGGAGCCTTTAGCATTACAGCACCCGAAGGAGCGGCACTCCAGCACCTCCAAAGGGCACTGTTGCGCCTGTTGCTTGGCGTAGCCATGCCTTAAACCGACATAGCTATATCGGGCAACATGACTACGTTGCAACTAGGCATAGCTACGTTGGTTGGATCGATCCTTCAGCTTCTCCTTCCTGCACATAAAATAATTATATTGTGCAGCAGCGTGACCACAAATGGTGATATTTGACAAAGTATTAACTCTCACGTGCAATGTTTCTCGAGAAGTATTTCTTTGTGAAGGTGGATTGTAGAGATTGATTTCGAACCGAGGGTTCTCTCTTGTGAGATATAGAAAAGAGTTTAGCGCAATGTTCTATAAATTTCTGTGATGTTAGAGAGAAGATCTGAGTGGTGTAAATTGTAAGTTTCTCTCAATCATAATGAATATTTTGGTGGTATGACTCCGTGGTTTTTTCCCAATCTTGGATTTTTTTTCACGTAAATCTTGGTGTGCTCTGCTCAAAATTTTGTTATGGATTTCTCGAATTGATATGATCCTATTCTGTGGTATAGTTTTGACTTCTAATTGATCAAAAACCAAGATTTTATTTCCATCCCAACAAGCAGTATCCAAGTGGACTATTTGATTCGAGTGAGAGCAATGACCAACGAAGCTAGGTACAAAGTGCAAAAATTCAATGGATCAAACTTCACGTTTTGGAAGATGCAAGTGAATGATTTGTTGTATCAGAAAAAATTATATTTTCCACTATAAAAAATCACCAAGAAGTCTAAATGGACAACTGTGAAAGAATGAGAAGTGCTAGATTGAATGGCCCTAGGTCTGATTTGTTTGTCACTCTCCTCGTCTATTGCATTAAATATAGTGAATGAGAAAATCACGGCGAATCTTATGGCGGCATTATCAAAGATGCATAAAAAATCTTTTACTTCAAATAAGATTTTTTCTATGAAGAGATCATTCAATATAAAGATAGCAGAAAGCAGTTCAGAGATTGAACACTTAACAATTTCAACACTATAACTAGTCAATTGTGTTATGCGGGGATCAAATTTGATCATGAGGTCAGAGTACTGTTAATTATGTCTTTATTTTCAGACAGCTAGGATGGTTTGTTCACGACGATAACTCTTTTGGGAATATAAAATTAAACTTCGATGACATCGTAGAATTGGTGATGAATAAAAAAGTTCGCAGAAACACAACGAATGATGAATCCTCAGGTTATGAATTTAATATTAAAAATAGATGAAGGAATTGGGGTAGGAATATAGGTAGAGAAATATTCAAGTCAAGAAAGAAAAAAGTCTAGATCAAACATAGGAAATGATAGAGAAGAATGTTGAAACTGAAGGAAGAAAGTGCATTTCAAGAAGGACTGTA
This sequence comes from Phalaenopsis hybrid cultivar, assembly GCA_002079205.1. NCBI lineage: Eukaryota > Viridiplantae > Streptophyta > Magnoliopsida > Asparagales > Orchidaceae > Phalaenopsis > Phalaenopsis hybrid cultivar. Next base: position 15,171 of record JXCR01148521.1, on the reverse strand, counting down.
AAACTCCAAGAAAGACTAGTGATGGAGGACACTCTCTACAAATGTCTCAGCTAGCAAAATTCAAGGTGACTCCCGAGTGTTATCTGTAGTAATAAATCTTGAATTGTAGATTAAGACGCCTCATTTCATGGTTGCCACAACAAAGACGTGTTTAAAAATTACACTCAAGTGATATAGTGAATGTTTTTTTTTTTGGGAGACAACAAGGTTTGTAATATCGTAGGAAAGAATGATGTGGATATCAAATTGCAAAATATAATAGTATGAAAGCTCAATGAAGTCGAACGTGTTCTAAATATAAAGAGAAATATGATCTCTATGATTCAGCTGGAAAAGTCAGGGTAGCTGACTACTTTCACAGGTGACTCATGGAAGATAACTAGGGGTAATGGATATGGCTCGGAGCAACATTGAAGACACTCTTTATCTGATCAATGAAATGATGGATTTCATTGATGTGGCTGGACACAATGTAGATGCCAACTAATGCAACAACATACTTAGCCACAAGAGTAAGGAAGGTATGAAGTCCTTATTTCAAAGAATAAACTTTGGGTATGTAGATTTATATTTCTTTGAATATTGTGTATATGATAAACAATATTAAAGATGGGTCAATGGTGCGGCCAAAAAATTAGAGTTAGTGCATATTGATGTATGAGGTCCTACTCGAATTCAGTTCATTGAAATTTATACTACTTTGTCATATTTATTGATGAGCACACCAAAAAGATATGAGTTTACTTCTTAAAGTAAAAATCTTGTGCATTTGAAGTGTTTAAGCGGAAAACAATGATATAAAATAAGACAAACTTGAAATTGAAGTGTCTCGAATCAAATAATGGGGGCGAGCATAGTGATCAGAGATTCAAGAATTACTGTGCTACAGAAGGGATCAGACATGAGTTCATTGTTCCAAGAACTCCACTAATTGAGCGTATGAACAAAATCATCATAGAGCATGTAGGCTTACCAAAGCAGTTTTGAACATAAACAATGAACACAACAGTGTATCTGATCAACCTTGGTCCGTTAGTACCTCTGAAGGAAGGCTTACCTGAAGAAGCCTGGAGTGAAAAAAAAAGGTAGATTTATCTTATTTGAAGGCATTTGAGTGTTATGCATATGTACAAATTAATGCAGGTTCCAGGGGCAAACTTGGCTCGAAATCTATCAAATGCACTTTCATTGGGTATAGCTTAGATTAATTTGAGTACAAATTTTGAGATTATTATAAGCAGAAGTTCATCAGAAGCAAGAATGTTACTTTCAATGAAATATAGATGTACAATTACAGAATCACAACTCATGATTCCTCATCAATTTCTTCTGAAAAGTTCAAGTATGTTGAGATAGAAGATATCGGTGATCAGGAGGGATAAGAAAGAAGAAGTGCTTAATCAGATCAAGCACGGAAAGTTTCTCAATCACATGCTACTGAATTCAGGAAGTCTAGCAGAGTTATTCGACCGAAGCAAAAATATTTTTTTTGTACTATTTGTTATTAATAGATAGTGATGAACTAAAGTGCTGTGAGGAGATCATTCAAATAAAAGAATTAAAGGAGTGGGAGCTTGCCATGGATGATGAAATGCAATTCTTAGAGTCAAATCAAACATGGTAGTTAGTGGTTTATCATATGGAAAAAGAACACTACATAACAGGTGGGTCTACAGGATGAAAGAGGACTCAGATGATAACAGATGTTATAAGACAAGGCTTGTTATGAAGGAGAATCAACAAAATGAAGGAATGGACCACTAAAATTTTTCCTCCTATGGTGAAGATAACAACCGTTAGAGTTATGATGAGCTTAATAGCAAAGAAAGATCTGCATCTGTTGGAGTTAATGGATGTAAAAGTAGTTTACCTATATGGAGATCTGGATGAGAAATAATGCATGGTGCAACCTCAGAGTTATGAGGTTTTAGGAAAAGAAAATTTGATCTGCAGATTGAAGAAGAGTCTCTGGCTTGTATCAGACCCCGAGACAGCGGTGCAAGAGATTTGACAGTTCATGTCAGACAGTGGCTATATGAAGTGTCAGACAGACCACTGTTGTCTCNGATTTGGTTAAATGGTTTTATGCTAAAATTGGGCAAAAAATGAAGGATTGGAAAGCTTCATAGTGATAGTATGAGCATTATTCATCTTACTAAAAATGTCTATTTTCATGTTAAGACAACATATCCAGCTGAGATATCACTTTATTCGTTCGCTCTTAGTAAATGTTTGGAGAAGATTTACATAGCTCAGAATCTTATAGATATGTTGACAAAAGAGGTGATTCAAGAAACTGGAGCTATGACTGGCCTCAATTGGACTCCATAAAGATTGAGATTGAGGCATGTCACGCTACAGTACGAGACTATGAAGATGATACATATGTAGATGCAAATCTACTAAACAAGCATCAAGTGCTATTGCTCTCCAAGGAGAAGATTGTTGGAGTGTGGATATTGTAGCATTACAACACCTGAAGGAGCAGCACTCCAACACCTCCGAAGGGCACTACTGCACTTGCTACTTGGCGTATCCACGCCAAAAACTGGCATAGCAACATCAGGCAACATNGGGGGGGGGGGGGGGGGGGGGGAATATGAAGTAAATCAGAGATTTAAATGAGCAATTATCAGGTGAGTTTGAGATGACGGATTTAGGTCAAACCAAAAATATCCTCGAGAAGAGAATTAACAATGACAGAAATACAGGTACACTGAAATTATCTTATGCAAAGTATGTTGAGAAGATTCTAAAATCATCTAAGGAACTATCGCTTAAGTTTGAAGCAGAGCAAGCACATATGAGAAGAACTTTGTATGCTTCAGCAGTTGGAAGTCTGTTGTATGTTATGACTTTTACGATACCAGATACTGCATATGTAGTGGGAGGGGTTAGCAGATACATCGACAATCCTGACAAACATCATTAGGAGGCGGTGAAATAGATTTCCAGATATTTGAGAGGAACAATCAACATGGCACTTTACTATAGAAGTACATCGATCAGTCTATAAAGATTTGTAAATTCAAATCTGGTACGAAATTTATATGATAGGAGTACAACAAGGTATATCTTCACTTTGGGAAACAAAGGTGAACTGAGTTTCCAAACTGCAAAAGATTATTGCACATTTAACTACGGAGGCCTAATACATTCTTATCACTGAGCTAGCAAGGAGATGATTTGGTTACATGGTTTTATGCTAAAATTGGGCAAAAAACGAAGGATTGGAAAGCTTCATAGTGATAGTATGAGTATTATTCATCTTACTAAAAATGTCTATTTTCATGTTAGGACAACATATCCAACTGAGATATCACTCTATTCGTTCTCTCTTAGTAAATGTTTGGAGAAGATTTACATAGCTCAGAATCTTGTAGATATGTTGACAAAAGAGGTGATTATCAAGAAACTGGAGCTATGCTTGGCCTCAGTTGGAGTCCATAAAGATTGAGACTGAGGCAAGTCATGCTACAGTATGAAACTATGAAGATGATACATATGTAGATGCAAATCTACTAAACATGCGTCAAGTGCTATTGGCCTCTAAGGAGAAGATTGTTAGAGTGTGGATCTTGTAGCATTACAACACCTGAAGGAGCAGCACTCCAACGCCTCCAAAGGGCACTACTGCACTTGCTACTTGGCGTATCCACGCCAAAAATTGGCGTAGCAACATCAGGCAACATGACTACACCTCAACCAGACGTGACTACACCGATTTGATCAATCCTTCAACTTCTCCTTCCCGAGCATATGAAATAATTATGTAGTGCAACGACGTGACTACACCCGACGATTATATCTATGTGATTCAATTCTTAATCCCTTGATTTGAGCAACAAAGTGTTAACTCTCGTATGCGGAGTTTCTCAATAGGGAATTCCTTGTGAAAATGAATTATTCGGAGAATGATTTTGAAACCAAGACTTTACCTTGAGAGATAGAGAGGAAAGTTTGAAGTGATATTTTGTATGTTAAGTGATTTTAGATAGAAAATTAGAGTGGTATAATCTGTAAGTTTCTCCTATTCATAGTGAATTTTTTCATAGTGTGGTTCTGTGATATTTTCCATTATCGAGTTTTTCCGCTTAAATCTTGGTGTGCCTTTTTGGGATTGTTCTGTTGCAATTCTATATGAAAGTTTAATCCAGATTTCTTGAATTTGTATGATCCTATTTTGCGATGCAGTTTTGATTTCTGATTGATTGAAGCCCAAAGTTTTATTTCCATCCCAACAAAATTCTTCCCTTCAGGGCATTGTGCAACAAAGGAAGAGACAACGGGAGCAGCGCAGGTGTGTTCTTCCTAAGCTAAATCCGTTAAATCTACATACGGGTTAGATTTAATAAATCCGGATTTACGTCGAAACAGATATCCAAATTTACGTTGAAATGAAGGGCAACAATGGATTTAATGGAGCACCGAATTTAACTTTTCAGTTTTTTGTGTTTGGTTGGATTTAAGTTAAATCCAGTCGTAAATCCTATTAAAAACATGTTACCAAACACCCCCATAATATATTTGATACAAAATATATTTTCTGTTAAATATTTTCTTTTGTAACTTTTTAAATATCCATTGCATGTCATGAGTTGAGTGAGAGGTGAGGAATTAAGTAAGAAACTAAGAAGTTTTGTATTCAACTTAATTGACGATAACCCTTCTTATTAGTAAAGCATTATGCTCCAACTCTCCCGTGGTTATTTCCCATTTACAGAATTTTCCATGTAAATTTTGTCTTCTGGTTGTGTGATCAATCTTACTTAACAACGATTGATGTTATTTTCTTAGTAAGTGATATTTAAGTGATACCGGAACTAATAGGAAAATGCTGAAACTAGAAGGAAAAACAGTGGAAACACAAAAACAAACTATTATTAATATTGAAATAAAGTTACAACTTGACTTGAACGGAAATAACAACACAAAATATAAAATGACACAAGCAAACACTCTTAAATGTATCTCAATGGGTGGTGGAGATCGACTAAAGCAATAGGGATGATTGGGAGGGATGACGACAACCACGGGAGGTGCGTGGTAGTGAAGGGAATGTGCGGAATTGTATGGACGGCAAGTCGGAAGGCTTGTGGGTAGTCGGCAGTGGTAGTGTGGTGGTTAGGAGAAGCTAAAAGAAGTTAGAGAGGTGGGACAACAGTAATAACCTGTGAAAAGGGAGAATGACTAGGTGTCGAGGTGACGGAGGGAGAGTTCGGCGGTCGAGGAGCAAGGAGCAAAAGGTTTGGGGAAGATAAAAAGAGAGATACAATCATCACCTCAAAGAGAATATAGATGAAACACCATCACTTCCTCAGATACAACCCACAAAGGGAAAAGAAATCCATACATGAATCTGAGAACAAATACAAACACTATTGACTCCCACACACACAGGACCAACAATTTATAGACTCCCAAGAAACTTCTACACAAAAGAAAGAGATGGCAAGACGAGAAGGATCCAGAAAAACCCTTCCCAAAATTCCTACAGGCGTCGTCCCCCTGGTTTGCGAAGGACCGCGAGACATTGTGTGAGAATCACAATCCCGCCCTGCATATAGTTCCCGCGAGACTTTGCGAGTCTTCTGGCCTGCGAAATCAAAGCTCCCCTTATTGGGGTGCATTTAGCGACCGGACTCGAGCGTTCATTTTAGCACACGTGTTATTTTCCTGGGGTTGCGAGAGCTTCAACTTCATAGGCCGAAGCTTCCGTTTCGTCGTCAGCCACCCTGGATCTCACTGACGACTGCATTGTCGCTCGAGGTATTTGAGGGTCTTCCAGAGCTTGCGAGTTAATGTCCATATCGATATGTCCTCGTGAGGTTGTGGACCATGCTTAGACTATAGAATCTTCCCAAGGTAACCCACAAGCGGATCAAACGGGCTTGCAATGAGAGTAATATGTCCCTTCTTGCACTGTGATGGTGTTGTTGGTATAAAATCAATCTGACCTAACCTCGGTCATATTTGTCATGTGTATGGGGCTGGTATCTCGATACTCTCGTCTGGTGTCATTACTAAAACTGGCCCACTGGCCCTGCTCTGCTGATAAGGGATCATGTGACCTTGGGCTCTATCGAAGGAAGGAGGGTGATGCGCTTCCCGTTCTTGGTGATAGAATATGTGTTTCTATATCTGTCATGTTGAATCCTCCGATTAAACTGCTATGGTCATCCCAACAAAAAAGTGGCAAGCATCCATAAGAACCGCGTCACACCACACCTGGTCCTGTAGCTGGCCTCCGATCGAAAACTCTATCAAGCATCTTCGGTCGATGTTAACTCGATTCTCCTTCAGCCATGTCAGTGAATACGGCTGAGAATAACTTAAATTTGCAAGTCCCAATTTCGCTACTATCTGTGTCGATATCATGCTCTTGTTGCTTTCACTGTCGATGATTAAATTGCATACTTTTTCGTTCACTGCGCAGTAGATGTAGAATATGTTGCGGTGAAGCCACTGTGTATCCCTAGTTTCCTCATTCTGTATGATCCGTCAAATCACGAGTCCCTCTCCTTCGTTTGGGGGAAGTTGATACTCCTCATCGTGATCCTCAGCTCTCTCTCCTCGTCGCTCATCTCTTCCTGTGGCGCCTTAATCTGCGAGTGTGATTAATCTGCTCACGGGGCAGTTGGAGGCAATATAATTGTAGTCATGGCATCGATAACACTTCCTGACTAGTGCCATGGAGGAGCTACCATTCTATTTCTTCCCACTTTAACCCGTAGTGTCATTCCCCTATCTGAGCTTGCCAGTATCTCTCGGGATATCCCTGTAAGTTGTGGTAACTGTAGGTGACAGCCTACCTAAAGGCTGTTGCCTGAAAGTTGATTGTTGTTGGTTATGCTTCAGTTGTCTTTCAACCTTCAAGGCTGAAGTATGGACATCTCCTTGTATCCAGATTCCCAATTTTAACCCTAAATGCCATAAGTCTCCAAAGCACCCCCAATTTCCACCAAAATGATTTCAAACTTCCCCAATTTCAAATCCAAATCAAATTTCATCATGCCCTAACCTATTTGAAACCAAATTCTATCCCGATTGAATACAATCTTAAGCCCAAATTCCAAGCTTAATCCAAATGCCCCAAATTGTCCCTAAGCCAAAATTCCATCAAATTGGACGCCCTAGCCTATTCAAATCCACCAAATTCACTTCTTAAACTCTTCATAACATTCCCTTAAGCCAAATTGAGCCCTCAATTGACTTAGAAACAAAATCAAGCCTAGTCCAAATTCAATTCAAACCAAAATCCCCAATTTTGCCCAAAAACTCAAATCTCACCAAATTGAATCTCATAGCCTCTCAATTTCCACCCAATTGACTTCCCAATGCCTTATGATAATCTTCTAAATCAAATTGGCCAATCAATTGAGCTAAATCCAAACTCTAGATAAGCCTAAACCCCCACCCAAACCAAATTCAAGATTTTGAACCCAAATTATTGATGGTCGGTTTCAGACCCTCAAGATATCTGGCTGCCTTCTTCATCTGCAAGTGGTCGAATTGGGTTGTGAACTCCTCAACTGAAAGATCATTTTGTTGTAAGTTGTGGATTTTCAAAAACATGTCCCGGCACTAGCGGGGTGGGAATTACTTTTTCTGCATCGTCTTCTTCTATCTTCTCCCACTTAGTTATCTTCTCGTTGTCTTCTTTCTTTCACTATTTTTACAGATTTTCCCAGCATAAGGAGGCATTTTTATTCAGTTTAATGGCAGCTAGCTTGACTTGTTTGTCCGGTGATATATCTTTATATTCGAAAATCCGTTTAATTGATTGCAGTCAGTTGATAAACTCATCGGAATCCATACCAACAAATTATGGGAGATCTTGATGGCAAAGTCTCGCTGACATTCATAAGGGAACTCTTCTCTCGACCTCTTTTGATATTGGATACCAGGACAATGCGGTCAATAATCCTCATCACTGTGATCTTCATTGTGGAACAGATTCAGATCCTTGTCCCTATCTTCCCCTCTACTTTCTCGATCACGTTCTAAGGTAATCTCTTGTTTCCGTCATCCAACTCGGCTAGTCTCCGTTGCAGGCGACAATTTCTCGTTTGATATCTTCTCATGTAGAGCCTGATGTATCTCTTCATGGTGGCATGCCTAGACTTGGGAACCGGAAGGAAAAAAATTTGATAGAATTGGATGGGTAGAGTCGAATGCCCGAAAACCCTATGATGGGATTAGGGTTAACCTAGCTTTGATAGCAAATGATACCGGAACTAGTAGTAAAATAGTGGAAACACAAAAGCAAACTTTCATGAATAATAAAACAGGGTTACAACATGACTTGAATGAAAACAACACAAAACATAAAACAACACAACCAAACCCTCCTAAATGTATCCCAATGAAGGTCGGCTAGAGGGATAAGGATGACGACAACCACAGGAGGTGGGTGGTAGCGATGGGAAGGTGCAGAACCATATGGACAGTAAGTGGGAAGGGTTGTAGGTGGTCGGCAGCAATTGTGCGGTGGTTGGGAGATGTAGAAAGGAGTTAGAGAGGTGGGACAAATATAGTAACCTACAGAAAGGGGGAATGGCTGGGTGTCGGGGTGACGGAAGGAGAGTTTGATGGCTGAGAAGTGGGGAGGAGAAGGTTTGAGGAAGGTAAAAAGGATGGATACAATTATCATCTCGGAGAGGATACAACCAAAGCACCACCACCTCCTCGGATACAACCCACAAAGGGGAAAGAATTCCACACAGGAATCTAAGAACAAACACAAACACTACTGACTCCCACACACACAAGGACAGCAATTTATAGGCTCCCAAGAAACTTCTTCACAAAAGAAAAGGACGGGAAGGTGAGAATGATCCATAAAAACCCTTCCCAAAATTCCTACATATGTCGCCCCACCTTTGCTTCGCGAAGGATCGCGGGACATCGCATGAGAATTGCGATCCCGCCCCGCCTACAGTTCCCGCTAGACTTGACGGGTCTTTTGACCCGTGGAATCTAAACGCCCCGTATCAAGGCGTTGATTTCAGCACCCACATCATATAGTCAGGTTCATTCTTTCACTCCAGCTACGCTTATCGCTTGCAAGATTGATCTTGTTCATCATTGATTTCGCTTGTGAAGTCAATTGCAGTATTAGTTGTCCTCTCAATGATAGCCACAATGAAGTACGACATCGAGAAGCTAGAATAGTCTACTAGTTTTGCTTTATGGCAAATCAAGATAGAAGATATCTTGGCTCAGTTATATCTAGAAGATACATTGTTCGGCATTGATCACATGCTGAGAAAATTGTCTGCTACAATAGAAGTGATATGAAGAGTTCAGCGAGGAGACTATGAAGATGATTGTCTTTTGTGATAATCGTAGTGCAAAAATCTACAATTTGGAGAATCTCACTGACATGTCGACAAAGCTTCTTATAGCAACCAAGTCCAAGTGTTGCTTGGAATTGATTCATGTTCGATGCAGACGAGCCCATGTGACTTTGGAGAGCGGAATGAAATTTGGAGCTTCACTTTTAGTGTAATTTCAAGGCAATGTGGAGATTTGTAATATAATGCCTAAAAATTTCCCACCAAATATATTTCTTCCGTAATTTATTGATATTATATGTGATATTTGCTACCAAATATATTTCTTGCTTAATATATTTGATAGCAAAAATATATTATGTCAAATATGTTATTTTGTAATTCTATAAATACACATGGCATATCATGGGTTGAGTGAGAGTTGATGAATCAAGTAAGAATTGAAAAATTCTGTATTCGGCTTAATTGTCGACCACCTTTTTTATTATTGAAGTATTTTACTTCGGCTCTTCCGCGTTTTTTTTTTTCAGTTTTATGGGTTTAGGGTTTAGGGTTTAGGCTCTTCCGTGTTTTTTTTCTCTTTTATTTCTACATAAATTTTGTCATCTGGTTGTGTGATCGATCAAATTTGACGGNAACTTTGACATTTATTACACCCAAATCTTTCACATCACATCAAAAATACCAATACTTCAATTTTTTTAAGAGTTAAATAAACCTTTCATGCATAATTAAGGTGCCATATATGTAATAATTAAAGTTTAGATGTTAGATATGTGAATATAAATAAATTGAACGGTGTGTATGTAAATCTTCCTATTTAAATACATGTCACTTAAATCTTCAATATTACATATAAAATACTACTATTAAAAATATTTTAAACATGAAATACACCTTTTCATGTATAGATATATTACACAAAAGAGTAATCAATGTAAATATCAAACTTAGGTATTAGATACGTAGTTACATAAAAATTGCGTTATGTTTGTAAATTTCCTTATTTTCTTTTATCTTGCATCATTGAACACCGAAAAGGCACAGCTAATGCTAACAGATATTAGTACAAACTTGTTGAGATGGAGAAAGAGAATACGATAAAAATTCGAAGCATTTACATACATGCCATCCAGTTTTTATGTATTTATATATCTAACACCTAAAATTTACCTTTTACATTCATAGCACTCAAATCTTTCAAATCACATAAAAAATACCACTATATTAACTATTAAAATATGAGATACAACTTTTCATGCATGAGTAACATGGTATGTAAGTAAAACTTGAAGTATAGGTGTTCAATATGTAAAAACGTAGGAATTGAGGGGCATGTATGTAAATTTCCCTAACAGTTTTAGAAGTCTGGACAGAAAAACTTTACCTTTATGCCCAAAGGATTGCACACCCCACGAAGAAATTCGNAATACACATTTTCATGTATAGATTTATTGGGCAATTCAATGTTTTTAAAAGAGTGCATCAAAATGTGTTTCATGAGCAAAATGAAGCGTGTGACGCCCCCTTTGCTTCGGTAAAGCGAGCTTTGAAGTGCTAAAGTTAATTTACATTTTTTTTGCAATTTAAAATTTTAATTATTGCAGCAAACTATTAAAAATTGTATGAAATTTTAAGATTCACCCTTAATTTGTAGATTTACCCTCAATGTCTAACTCCAAATTAGATATTTTACAACATATTTTTAATTTTATATCAAATATTAAGTTGTACTTTATATTTTATAATTGTTAATGAACATATTTATACATTAATAGTTTCATATAACCTATTAGCACTTTAGTTTATAAAAATGTCACTTCGCTCTGCACTTTGTGCTTTAAATAAAAAATAAAATAACTTTGATAACGCATGCCAACATATATACACCCAAATTCCTATGTATTTACATATCTAAGACTTAAACTTAACTTTTACATTTATTACACCCAAATCTTTCACATCACATAAAAAAAACCAATACTTCAATTTTTTAAGAGTGAAATAAACCTTTTCGTGCATAATTAAGGTGCCATAAATGTAATAATTAAATTTTAGATGTTAGCTATGTGAATATAAATAAATTGAACGGTGCGTATGTAAATCTTCCTATTTAAATACATGTCACTTGAATTTTCAATATTACATATAAAATACTTCTATTATAAACATTTTAAACATGAAATACACCTTTTCATGTATAGATATATTACACAAAAGTGTCATCAATGTAAATATCAAACTTAGGTATTAGATATGTAGTTACATAAAAATTGTGTTATGTATGTAAATTTCCTTATTTTCTTTTGTCTTGCATCATTGAACACCGAAAAGGCACAGCTAATGCTAACAGATACTAGTACAGACTTGTTGAGATGGAGAAAGAGAATACGATAAAAGTTCGGAGCATTTACATACATGCCATCCAATTTTTATGTATTTATATATCTAACACCTAAAATTTACCTTTTACATTCATAAAACTCAAATCTTTCAAATCACATAAAAAATACCACCATATTAACTATTAAAATGTGAGATACAACTTTTCATGCATGAGTAAGATGGTATGTAAGTAAGACTTGAAGTATAGGTGTTCAATATGTAAAAACGTAGGAATTGAGTGGCATGTATGTAAATTTCCCTAACAGTTTTAGAAGTCTGGAGAGAAAAAACTTTACCTTTATGCCCAAAGGATTGCACACCCCACGAAGAAATTCAACATGCGCGCCATCAAGTTGTCGAGTCCGCTCCCCAACCCACAACATATGCGCAGAACAATCATAGTAGAGACCGGTTGTTGAATCCTCCCGAGTGAGTGCTTGCTCATAAGGTAGGTGGAGACATTCATGTGATGTCCAGAATTCTGTTGTTGTCATTATAGGATGATCAGAAGTAAGACCAGCAGCAACCATGAATCCAATAGCTTCATCAACCCTTTGTGCCAACTCCATATATCTACACATAACAATCGAGTTAAGTGTCAAAATAGTCCGCTGACTATTTGCATGTGGTCACTTAATCCCAGGGTTAATAAAAGTGTTAAATTAGTCTACAAACACTTTTAATGAGGGCTTTAAAAGAGTCTGGGGTTTAAATTGACACTTTTATAAACTCTGAGACTAAAGTGGCCCATTACAAAGAGTCTGTGGACTATTTTGACACTTTCTCCATAATAATTTAAATAAAGATTTTCAGCATATGAACATTTAACAAAAATCACAGTTTTATGAGCTGAACACATAAAAATGATTAACTATGACCATGTTCTACCCTTTCTCACCATATTTGCCTTATGGCATATTTACGTTTATTTTATCCACAACAATAGTATGATCAATAAGGAAAAACATTAATTTATGATTATAAAAATGATTACAAAAGATATTCAAAATAAGGTACCTTAACATATATTTTTGGTTGACTGTTGAAATAAGTAAAAAATTAAAATAATTGAGAGCAAATAAAGGATAAAAGATTTAGAATAAGTAGAATATAAGTGATATATATGATACATCAAAAAGTTGCGGATAAATAAATTGAGAGGACTAAAACAAGAGAATATTAAGATGTATGGGTGGCAAAACAAAGAAAATTATATTTAAGACTAAAAATACAAAACAAAGAAAATTATATTTAAAACTAAAAATACAAAAGGTTTGAAGAGAGGAGTATGTATTGAAGATGAAGTTGGCAAAAATAGAGATGTGATTTTGATAAATAGAAATGAAGAGTAGAATATGCATTAATATGAGGAATAACTAATGTTCGAATATTTGAAAAGAAAAAAAGAAAGATTAGAGTTCGCTTGGATAGAAACTATGTGAAAAGTTTGTGTGAACTAGGTGTAACACTTCATTTAAAATTTAGTGAGGATAACTATAGAATGAGGATTCATAAAGTTGACCCCAAATATTGGGGATAGTAGATAAGATTAGATTTTGATGTCAACATCATGTACCTACAAAATGTTACTCCTAAATTGCAAGTTCCTTAAACTAAAGCAAATCCCATGTAATAAAAATAAAAGAAAAAGGTAAGTCCAATGAAAATGACTAGTTAAACCTTTAAATGATTAAATGCTAGAAAAAAACATGTTATGTGAATATCTTGTGTGAATTGTATGCCAAAAAATTTCATGAAACAATAAAAATAATTATTTTAGACTAACAATTAGTAAACAATAGTTTTTTCAAGTTTACCAACCCCAACTCATTTGATATGTCCAAGTTTTGGTTCACACAATAAAAGCACTTTTCAATGGCCAATGAGATTAAACATCTTGATCCCATCAGCCTTGATGACTTATGTATGTTTATTAATAATTTAATTATCAAAAAAATTGTGTGGTGCCATTTAATGATTTACTAAGAGGTTGTTTGGGATCATTTTTGCTTTTTATTTTTATCTTATTTTGTTTATGTTTTGATTTGAAACAAATCATTTTTGGCTATTTAATTAAATTATGATTATTTTTTAAAACACTCAAAACATGTAAAAGCTATTTAGAGTAATTTAAAAACATTTTAATTTGTTTAAAGAAAACAAAAAAATAATAATAAAAATTACACTAAACAAATATGTTTTTAAAAACAAAAGGAAAAATCAAAAAACAAAAAACAAAATTGATCCCAAACAATAGCATTCTTTTAGTAACTCAATTAAGCATTATCTATGAAAATGATCATATCGAACAGACTAGTTTGGGCATTGGCAGTTGGAGAAATGCACAAGTTATAAAATTCATGAATGATGCAAGTGCAAAGGTTGATCCAAAGCTATATTAGTCAAGTGATTGTTTTTAGGATACTATTTCATTTAAATTGATTGTGTTGGATTAACCATGGATATAAGTATGATTAGGACAAAAGTAGTATAAATAATATTTCAATTATAAGTATTGAATAACTATTTTAAGATACAAAAAAAAAATATTCTATACTTTTCTATAAAGTTTAGGAATTAAATTAACTAAATTGTCCATTTATTCAATACATAACATGTTTATTAATTATGTAAATTGCTTTATTATTTTATTTTTCGTCGTGATGTGGATAAATTCTACATCTTAATAAATTTGATTGATCACTTAGCGTTTAAACAAATTTATATGATTTAAAGTTTTCTGTTTTATTTATTAAATTTGCTAAGTTTATTTTAATATAATATTTATGTTAATTATATTTTTATTTGCTTGATTTAAATATATGAGCTTCATAATATTTTGACTAGCATTTCTTAATTATGCTTTTACTTATCATAGCAAATTAAACTGATTCCAAAAATTTCATTTGTTTTATTAAATTTGCTTAACTAGGCTAAATATGTGTTTACGCTAATTAATTAGAGGTTTATAGTATATTAATGAATTTGTTTTTCATTCTTACTTCATTGAATTCTGAGTTGTTTACTAGGATTTAATATATTATGAAATTATAAACCTTATGGGGTTGTTTGGTCACAAAAGAAACACATTGCATTCCTCCTAAATCTCACTGTTCGGTCAGAAGAAAATAAAAGAAATGTAAAATTACAATGAATTTGGAGTTCATTCTCAAGTTCAGACACAATTTATTTGATATTTATTATTTTGAGTGAATTTCAAATACATTGCTTTAAATAAATCACATGTCGCCAAGTAGGGCTATCAAAAAAGTTTGTCGAACAGCTCGTGTTCTGTTTGTTCAGTGGCCCTTGTTCGATTCATTCGTCAAGCAAGTGAACCGAACACAAAATCATTTTGAGCTCGCTTTATAAGCGATCGAACATGAACAAAATTTTGTTTCTTCGTGTTCGGCTCATTTTGGCTCAAAATTATTAAAAATTTTAAAATTTTAAAATTTAAATTCATATCATTTTATTATATATATATATA
>JXCR01148520.1:59730-90817 GCA_002079205.1 Phalaenopsis hybrid cultivar | reverse complement strand
CCTCCCATTTGGAAGGAGTTTTATCCTTGGGAACCAGTGTAATGGTAGAAGAGGAGAAGTATATGGGGAGGTCAGCCCCCAAGAAAAAACTTTGGACAGTGGCAATAACCTCACCCTTCACTATAGGCAGGCCTTTTTGTAGAAATCAGCAGTGAATCCATCAGGACCAGCCACCTTTGTGCTGTCAATGGATTTTAGAGCTTCCCAAATTTCATTTCCATCAGGAATGTAGTAAGGGATAGACTTTTAGTAAATTCCCCTTCCTTATCAAACAGTGTTTCATTGATGGTTGAGTGGGAAATTGAGTTTTTTTTGAACAATTTTTTGAAATAATGTACAGCATCATTAGCAATTCCCTCAGCATTGGAAATCCAGTGACCCTCCTGAGAAAGGATTTTGTGAATTGTATTGCTTTTCCTTCTATAATTAGGGTAAGCATGATAATATTTAGAGTTTCTATCACCCTCACAAAACCTGGTTTTATTTGCCTTTTGAGCATAGAGAGCCTCTTAANAGCATGGTAGAATTTAGTGTTCCTATCTCCTTCAGCAAATTTTGTTTTTGCTGCCTTTTGTTGAAGGAAATGATCCTGCCACTGAATAACATTTAAGAGTCACTCATTTGCCTCAAGAAGAACTGCCTCATTAATCCTCCCTTTGCTATGCTCCTCCTCCAGCTCAGTTACGTCCTTTTCAGCCTTATCTACAATCAGAATGAGGTCTCCAAAAGTGTTCCAGCTCCACTGCTTAAGAGCTTTGGCTACCTCCTGCTGATTTATCCAATGGTTGATGAAGGGGTAAGGGTGAAGGTCCTTCTTCCAATGTTATTTAATAATATTCAAGAAATTTGAGTGCTCAGACCACACATTCAGATATCTGAAGGAGCTTTTCTGGTTAGTCATCTTATTTCCTATAGTGATCAGTAAAGGCTTGTGGTTTGATCCAGCTAGGCTTAGATGGGTAACAGATGTCTGCAAGAACTTTTGGATCCAATAGTCATTGGCAAGAACTCTATGCAACCTTTCCCACAAGTCCTTCCTTCTCCAGGTAAAGGTAGGACCACTAAACCCCAGGTCAAACAACCCAGCTTTATGGATATTATCATTAAAGAGTGATATATTGATGGTTGGGAGGTCTGCCTCTCTTTCTCTCAACAGGAGAGGAAATACAATTGAATTCTCCTCCCACCAGCCAGGCCTTGTCAATTGAACCTTGGATGAGCTGCAAGGATTCCCACAAATCAATTCAAGCTGCTTTAGAACTGCCAGCATAGACAAAAGAAGCAAAAACTTCCATATCCATAAAACTGAGATTCATATGTAACATTTGGGTTCAGTTAAGTAAGATAGAGCACTTCATTTCTTTCCTAGAAAAAACCCAAATTTTGTTGCTAATATTACTGAACAGATTGAAGCCAGGGAAGACTTTTGCAATTTTCAAGGTGTTGAGATGAACCATGGGTTCCAAAATGGCACCAAAGTTTATGCTTTTTATTTAGATATTTAAGTCTTTTTAAGGATAAGGGGTGGGCAATCCCCCTAATGTTCCAGCACAACAGATTGATCATTGGGAGGGGGAGAAGAGTAAGGCTGGGACCTGGACCTAGTCCTCCTCCTTGTTTTGTTAGAACCCATTTTTATCTGATTGATATGAATCTCCAGGCTTTGAAGCTCCTTTCCTTTTCCAAGATCTTGTCCTTTTGATTTATAGTTCTTTTTCCTCTTAGCCTTCTGAATTTGCCAATCTGACTCTAGCTCTTTATTCATAGCTTCTACTAGTTTCTGACTAGGGGATTCCACCACTAAATCCACCACTTTGTTCTTCACATTTCTGGGAGATGGGGAGGCAAGTATCTCCTCTCCCAATAACTCAGCCTCTGGTTGGATCTCTAGTTTCTTAGCCTTCATAGATATTTGGCCAGCAACTTTGCTACCATTTCTAACTGTCCCTGCCACACAGGGTGAGTCCTTTTGGGTGAGAGACTTATCAGTCCCTTCAGAAATCAAGGTCTTCTTTTGCACTTCTATACTTCCAACTTCCTGGATGTTGATATTGGCATCCTCCAACTCCTGCTGAGGTTGTTAGTAAACCCTTCTAATGGGGGGTTTCAACCTATAGCATCTCTCCCTATTATGTCCAAACATTTTCCAATGTTGACAATAATGTGGTCTTTTCTCCATGATTAGTTCTTGCCAAAACCTTGCTCTGAGTGCCCCCGATCCAAATTCTCTTGACATCAGGAAGGGTAACATCCCTTTCCACTAAAATTCTTGCACTGGCTAATCTGGCCTTATTAAAAGTAGCAGCATCAACCTTCAAAGGTGTGCCCAAGGTGCACCCAATATTGAACAATGCATTCAATTTAAATAGATGCAAAGGCAGTTTAGGTAGCTTAAACCATATAGGCACTGTGGGAGGTTCTTGTGATGGATCATAATCAGGTGACCATTTTAAAATTTTCATTTCTGTTCCAGCTATGATGATGGATTGCTTTGCAAATATTCTGGCATAGTCCTCTTCTTTAGTCAGCTGGATTAGGAGATGCCTACCATCCAGCAGCCCTAGCTTCCATTCTGAAATCTTCAGGGATTCAAAATATTTTCTTACAAGTTCCACCTTTGGATGGCCCAAATTGAATTTACCAATTAGAGTGAACTGAACCTCCAAGTTTAAATCAGCAATCTCTTTTTCAAAGAAAATAGCAGTTGGTTCCCCATGTTTAGAACCCATAGGGTGAATGCGAGAGGCAGATCCTTTCCCAACAGCAGTGTTATGAAATTCCTGAGGGAAGACTAGTAAATCAGGATCTAGAAAAGGGGAGGCGGGATTTCCAACCACCCCAGCATAGGTGGCTTTGGTCCATTGCAAATTAGTTTCCAAATCAATAGGGGTGGTCATGTTTCACCAGACCAGTACCCCTAAAACAAGGAATTTCAAGGCAGGTTCCTATCCCCACCACAGAAAGGGATAGTAGAAAAGGCTCCAGGTCAAACACAAACACCAGCTAAAGAGAAGTAAGTAAACTAGCAGCTTCAACTACCTAAAGCAACAGTAGATGCTTCACTAAAGAAGCAAAACCTCAGCTTCCTAAATAAATTACAGAGAACACAAAGAAATATCAGAAGATGAAGCTAACAGAAGTAAGGAGAAAATCAACTTCAGCTGACTAATGGAACAGTAAAAGCTTCAGTAAATCAGCAAGAAGCCTCAACTTCCCCCACAAAGGCCACAAAGAACAATGCTGAAGGTTCCACCCAAGCTAAAGTAACCTCTTCAAGATCCAGCCAGCTCCAAGAACAGTCTTCACAGCAACACCAGGCAGCTCCATTACAGCCAAAACCCTAGCAGAGCTCTGCTAGGTCCAACCCCCACCTCCATCATATATATATATATATATATATTATATAAGGAGCATAGCTCCAATTCATTAAAGAAACCAAACAAATACAAGGAGAAGAAAAGAAAAAAAGGTGACAGGAGAGGGCCTTTATAAAGGAAGGCACCTCTCAAACCCACTACACATAATATCTGATATAAGGGAGAGGCAACAGGTCACTGGATAAGAGAAAGTCCAGTGGGGGGGAAATCTTCTACTCACTAAAGGTTCTTCTGTATAAAGACCCCTTCTAGCCAGCCAGTTGGATGGTCTATTTCCTTCTCTGTGAATATGAGAGAACTTTATAGAGCAAAATTTAAGCAATTGATGAATACCAGAGATCCAGCAGATTAAGTTCCATGGGGTTTCTGAAGTCCCATGGATAATGTTAATAAGTTGCAAGGAGTCAGACTCTACCCATAGCTGATCAAGCAAGCATGATCTGGCTAAGATGATGGCCCAAAATACTGCTTGACATTCTGCCTCAAGTGAGTCAAAAGCCTTAACTGGAGATTGAAAATATAAGATACATTTCCCCTCATGGGTTCTGAAAACCCCACCAATGCCTGCAGACTGGGATTTGAGGCTGCCATCAATGTTAATTTTGGTCCAACCAAACTTTGGGAGGGTCCAGCAGATTGTCACAAATTTGGAAGTTTGTGGCTTGGGAAATGAACCAATCTCCAACACAGCCTTAAACTTTTTAAATTTGATCAGTTTGTGAATAAAAGCAATACAATTGAGACCCACCCTCATAGGATCAATATGGGAGTTGTCATGCTTTGCCTGGTTTCTAGCCATCCACACAAACCATGCCACAATATTGGGGATGTCCTGGAGTTCAGATCCCCTCCAATCAGACCAGCTAGTATAGAAAACCTTCCATGTGAGGTTCATTGTTGGGATCCTAAGTTTACCAATCAGAAAGGACCAAACATCCTGTACCCAATTGCAATCAAAGAAGAGATGGGTAATAGTTTCCTCATGAGACGGACAGAAAGTGCATCTAGAAGGACCCTTCAACCCCTTCAATTTCAAAATATCATCAGTGGGAATCATTTTTAAGAAGAGTCTCCATATGAAGAAGGACATGGATGGGGTAAGGAATTTATTCCAGATGGTGTGACCCCAGTGTACTAGTTGGGGGGGGGGGCTGAGAAGGGATTGGGTTCTTTCTTACAACAATTCTTTCTTTAACCTCAGGTTTTACAATAAGCTTCTGAATATTGGATAGTTGAGAAGGGCTGCAGAAAGGAAGGATTGGAGAAAGGTTCCACTTGCCATGAGCCCAGATGTCTTTCACAAGCACAGGGGCAGCTGGGGCAATCTGATCCTGAATAAGGCAACCATCCAAGGACCAATTATCCCACCAGATGTTTACCAAGCCCTCACCAATTTCCCAGACAAACAATTGTTCAGCATCTTGTCTAGCTTTTAACATCCTTTTCCAGATTGGAGAATCCCCTACACCCACTGAGAGTTGGGTGGGGTGTTGATATCTGCAATACTTGCCCCACAGGAATTCAGCCCATAAGGATGACTGAGATCTGAATCTGAGCCAGAGCTTGCAGAAATTGGTGTGCATAATTTGGGAGAAAGACTTGAAGCTTAACCCACCCTCCTCAGCAGGTTTACACACCTTAGCCCAAGAGGTCCAGTGTTTTTGCTTCCTATGACCAGCCCATAGGAATCTATTAAAGATACCTTCTAACAGTCTCTGAGAGGACTTTTTAAGAATGTTCATTTGCAGTAAATAGGATGGCAAGGCAGAAAGAACACTTTTGAGGAGTGTAATTCTACCCCCATTGGATAAAAAGGAATTCTCCCATGCATGCAATTTACTTTGGACCTTGTCAATTATATGATCAAATTGAATATTCTTAGTTCTTCCTTTGATAAGAACAGCCCCCAGATATTTCATAGGAAGGTGACTGTTTTTGAAACCAGTGAAATCAGCAACCCAGGATTTAAACTCAGTAATGCACTGCTTACTGTAGATGGAGAGGCACTTCTGTTTATTAAATTTCATTCCAGAAACATCCTGAAAGGTCTCCAGATTCTGCATTAATAGTTTGACAGCAACTTTAGAAGCTTTTGTAAAGATTATGATGTCATCAGCAAAGGCCAGATGATTAATTAATGTGGAAGATCTGTGACTATAAAGAGAATGGGGTTTCCTGGATGCCAACTCATTCAAACTTGTGGATAAGTAGTCAAAAGCTAAGATAAAGATAGTAAGGGAGAGGGGGTCACCTTGTTTTATACCTCTAGAAGCACTGAAAAACCCATGAGGGGATCCAATAATGAAGATAGAATGGAAATTATTGGACAGCCATCTGTTGATTAGAGAGACAAAGGAGGGTGAGAAACCTCTAGCAATCAGAACCTGTTCAATGAAACTCCAGCTTATAGTATCATTAGCCTTTTTGATACCTAATTTGAAAATTAAGTTGCCTCCTCTACNAAGAGGATGAAGATATTTGAATAAGTAAGGGTCTATGATCAGACCCACACATAACCAAGTGTTGGACAGAAGCATGTAGGAACTCTCTAAACCATATGTCATTTACCAGAAATCTATCAAACCTCTCCCAAATCTTCCCCCTTCTCCAAGTGAATTTAGGGCCTGTAAACCCCAAATCAAAAAGGTCAGCAGACTGAATGTTGTCATTGAATGTGTTAAATGGATTAATATCAGGAGATCTCCCACCCTTCACTAAAATAAATTCCAATGCAAAAATAGTTTTACAATCCTACTGTTAACAATATAACATAACATCTAAAATAAAACAAAGTATCACACTCTAAAAACCAACTGCAATAACAATAAAGTAAAACCAACTATAAATTAAGTAAAAGATAAAACTAAAAAATCACCAGTCATCATGTTCTTCTTCTTCTACATCAAAGTTTTGCTGTTGATTTAGGGTAAAAACAAGGTGAGTAGGAAACCGAACTCAGTGGTCAGCCCCATGTATCTGACCATTGTATCATCATGAGCAGCATCATATTGAAACTTTTGCCTTATCAAATCATCATTATGTGCATTTTTGAGCTCTATATTTTCCATTCTTCTTTCCATTCTCAAGATATCTCTTTGTTGGATCATCAGTTGCTCCATAAGTCTCTAGAGAGTAGGGGTACTAGAAGTAGAAGGAATATCCTTACTACTACTTCCAGATCTCCATCCGACATGAGATTCATAAATCTTAATATTTGAATGCCCAATAGGTTTTACAGGTTCAATGCTCTCCTCATTCATTCCAAAATCAACTCCTACCTGTTCACATAGTGTGAAGATCAAGGCAGGGTGTGTTAAACCACCAGTAGTTTCTCCCAAATCAATAGATGAGTGTTTCTATAAACAGTAGACCCTACATCTATCCTTCTCATCTGCTGGATACAGAAGTTCAGGATGGCTCTATCCTTTGTAACCTCGCTATGATGATTTGTTGGTATCATTCTTGCAGATATAAAATAATGTCAGGCCTTAGATACTACATTTAATATAGAAAGAGGGAAGTTTACTTTAACATTATTCTTCACCTTCCAAGCTGCTCTTCCATTTGTAAGAAAAGAAATAACTTCATATAAGACCTTATTTTTAATAGAAAATGATTTGTCTGATAGCTATACACATCCTCTAACTGCTAAAATTCATTATTTCTTCTTGGAGTAAATTCTACCACTTTCCCACGAACAAAAACGTAGTGTTCAGAAGTTTCCTTAAAGTTGGCATAGAACTCCATCATTGTACCAATAATAGCTTTGGCAGTAAAGTAACGAAAATTCTCCCACTGCCGATAATTAATTAATCTTTCGACTTCTTCACTCGGATTTTTAAATTCTCGATCCGTAATTACTTTCTTAGTTGCAAGCAGACTATTGAAACAAATGTTAGCCTTGTAGTTAACAAACTTTTGATAATCATAATCCACCTTTCTCTTTCTCTTGCTCATTCTTGGTGCCATGATAATCTAAGATAATTTAATAAAATTTTAAATAAATTCCTAAAATTCCAAAATCACAATGTGGAACGTTTTAAACATAAATCTACTAAGTAAAAGTTCTTTGCCAAAGAATTTTCTCAAAATCTTCTAAAAAAAATTCAAAATTTTAGATCTCGGCAATGTAAGATAAATCTTTGGTAAAAATAAAAAATTTTGGGCTCAAAGTGTAGCTCTTACCAAGAGAAGATGAAATCCGAACTTCGATTGCCTTAAAATCGCCTCAAATTCAAGCAATAGTAAGCCCTAGATGCACAAATCGGAGGTTGAAGGTGACCGAAATGGTAAAAAATGGTGTGTTTATTATGCAAATCGGGAATTTTAAGGGATTTGGGTACTTTTGGGTCGAGGGCGCTGTCGTTGCCAGTGGCCAAAAATTCAAAATTTCAATTTTGACAATTTTTAACTTCCTTTCAATTCACTCCAAAGTCTAATTAGTCTTTTTGAACACTAATTTTTCATCTTAAAATAATTTACAAACAAGTATTTTCACAAACAACACCAAACTAACTTTTAGATATGAAAATCTAATTTTTACAAATACACTTTTCTAATCACACTTTCACATACATAAAGCAAACTAAATTATAATTCAGCGTCAAAATCTAGGCACAACACCAGAACGCTGACGCAAAACAATATACACAATCAAATTTTATAGAGTTCTAAAGCAAAGTAAAGTAAAGTAAAGTAAAGTAAAGTAAATCCAACACAATCATATTAAAAACATAATTACTTTAAAATAATAGAGAGCCAAGTTTTTCAATTATTCTGCTTCAACTTCAGTACTTTCTTCTCCTCTAACATCTCCAATAGACTGGTAATGGACGTACACATTGTAGAAAGGTCGGTACGGGAACTGATCAGTCAAAATTTCATCGATCCATCCATTTTTCTTGAACATTTGTACCAAACCTACTTCAATTGTTCCAGTATAATCAAATTTCTACTTCATCCTCCAATCTATGTGATAAAAAAAGTAACTAAAATTTCCTATTGCATTCATAATACTTTGAAGTTCTCTCTCGATTTTCTTTATTTCTTCTCCAAAGCTATTGAACTTCCAAATGTTTGTGGCATTAATGTTGTTGAAGCATGTGATGAATGATCCAAAATAATATATAATGCTTCATTCCCATTCCCATTATAATTGTCATCAATAGGAATCATGGGCTCCTGATTCCGAAAAATATAGTTATGTAAAATTTATAAAGTTGACTTCTCTTTACAACAGTGTCAAAATCTTGATGTTGTATTTTATGAATAATAACATTAACCACTTAATGTTGAGATTCTACGTAATTATACATATCATTATCAAGTAATATAAGACTTTTTATTTAAGTCCCAAATATCGATCCCACGAGGAAAGTTTAAATTTAAAATGATAAATTAACTAAGAAATTCACAGAAATAAAATAAAATTGTTGTCAATAATTTCAAATATTTGAGATACTATCAAAGCTAAATTATTAACAATTAGTAGAATTTAAATGCAAAGTTTAAAAGAGTAACTACTAAACTATATTTATATGATGACATTTTCTAATATGAAAAAATATCTTTCCCACTAAAATGAGTTTTTGGTGAAATGAGATAAAATAAATGGTTTAAATTTGTATTGTACCAAATAGAAGCAATTTTAATTCTCTGCCCTGATTCAGTGTTATAGAAAATCATTGGCTAATCTCTAGTTTAGTCCTTAAATCCATGGATAGGCTAGGAGGATACTGGCTCCCACTCCAGAGCTCACACTTCCCTTCCCCTGAAGGGTAACTATCACTTTAGTTTTTAAACACTAAGATCTAATTGGGTATTTTAGTCTGTCACCCAAAAAATCTCCAATTCTACAACCAACAATGTAAATTTTTCTATTTATTTGCACTTAATTCCATGAATGAAATACTCATCCATGGACTTAAATGTGAATCTCACTCTGTTATAGAACTCATACTCTATTTCACGGATCATATGTTTCACAACATATTTTAATAATTTAATTGGCCATATTGAAAAGTAAATTAAGAGCGGAGTTGAAAAACCATCACAATTTATTTTAAATTTTAACATTGGCACATCCAAATTTTCTCTTCATTTCACCATATCTCAGAGTAGGAAGAAAGATAAAAGAAACTACTCAGACTTCATGAGAAAGATACAACAAAACACAAATTTTATATATAAAAGAAAGTTCATGCAACAATATTAAACAAACAACACTTATATGAAACTCTTTCTCAAAGCAAATCTCTTGTAGTCTCTCTTAGGAAATGTAGAAAGAGGAAATCTCTCACTTTTCTTCCTCTCCAACACTCCTAGAGAAGAATTCACACTTAAACTCACCACAAAAACTCAAAACTATAAGGAAAATAAATGACTAATGGTGTGGAATGGCGTGTAAGCATGCAAAGTGGCATGAAAGGGGGCGAAAAGATGCAAAGAAAGAGTGGAGTGAGCGGAGGAGGTCCTTTTCTGATCAATTTTGGCTTTAAATAGAGCATAAGGTTGGTTTTCCACTAGGTGCATCTAAAAACTCTTCAAAAAGCTTCCAAATTCATCGAATCTTCTAGAATCAGGGTATGCACCGACACTAGCGCCGTCGGCGCCTATTCTAGCACCGTCAGCGCCAGTGGCCCATGAATATAATCCATGCTCTCTATCAAACGGTGCCTTTGGCGCTCAGTCTGGCGCCATCGACGCTAAACAATTCTTCAAACGTTCCATTTTGACTCCAAATTTCATCTTTTTTGTTTTTTTTTGCTTCAAGTCCTAAAAATCAACAACCTGCAATAAAACATGAAAAATGCATTCTTTTAAAGTGCAATATCACCAAAAATGAGTGTAAAATATGAATCAACAACCTGCAAGAAAACATCAAAATACCTTCCATTAAAGTGAAATATCACCAAAAATAGGTATAAAATATGGGTCTTAAAAATATTATATATTTTTGTGTATCAAAATCCCCCAAACTTAAATGTTACTTGTCCTCAAGTAACTCCTTTACTACATAACAATATGACTTATGCTAAAGATTTTAACTTCTAGATTTTTATACTTTAGTCCACTAAATAAAATAGCATCACTTAAGAAAAATGTAAAATAACTCTAGTTAATACTAAAGACATAAGAATTTCTAGTAGTCAAGTCTAAGATTTCTGATTCTCTATTCTTTTTAAGAAAAATTTCAAATTATTCATATTAAAGCCACTTAGAATATCCATATGAAAAAGAACATCATGAAACTTTACTAGTAAATATGCTAATACTGAAATATAATTTTATAAAATGTAGCCAAGTCTTCTTCTTTAAGTTGATTCAAGTGAAGCCAATTTTTAATTAGGCACCTCCTCAAGCTTCTCCTCACTTCTTTTTATTTTCTTTTCTTTCAGGATCATTTTCAACCCTTTTCTTTTCTTTTCTTTTTCAGGATCAATTTCAATCCTTTTTCTTTTCTTTTCTTTTCTATTTTCTCTATTTTTTTATGTGAGGATTATTATATCATGATAGCGTTTAATGATTTTGAACTTCACTACCCTCTTCTTAAAGTTAAAAACTCTTTACATTCCTTCACTTTATAAATTTATATTAGCCTTAAATATTTTCCATAAAGTTTTATTATTTTCTTCTTATATGAATCTTTAAGATTTTTAATACTTCAAAAATACAAATTCCTTTTCTTACAATAAAAGACATAGTCTTATTCTTTCATACTAAATATCTTAATCTTTTAAATTAACTTTAATTATTGAAAATTTTTACTTAAGTTTACTATAAATTTAGAAACACAAATATAGTTATCTAAAGTTACCCTCTAATACCAAAAGTCATGTTAAATTTTAAAATTTTTTTAAAATATAACTAATTGAGGACAAATAAAATTAAGTTTCTTTTCTTTAAAAAAGAATTTTTCTTTCCCTCCCCCCAACTTAAATTTTTAAAAGATTTTGCAGAAGAAACTGAAAAAATAGAGCGTGAAAGAAAACATATAATACATAAAGGAAAGACTTACCTGTTCAAGGTTCTGATTTGAAACTTAACTCTAAAATATTGTTGGTGCTATGATGAAAGGCTATAAGACTTAAAACATTCAATAACACATAATACATATAAAAATTTTTAGAGAGAGAGTTAACTACAAATACGTTCAACAAAGTGCTAAAAAACTTACAACAGTACTAAAATGGTTCCCAATGTAAAAACAGTCTCACAAATCTACAATTCATAATTCAATGTAACATTTAAAATAAAGTGTTACACTCTAAAAACAAATAGCCTAAAAAATAAAGTACAACCAAACATAAACTTAACAAAAATCTAACTAAAACATCACCAATCATCATCATCTTCTTCTTCTTCTTCCACATCCAAATTTTGCTGCTAATATGGGATAAGAACCGGGTGAGTAGGAAATTGAACTGATAGATCACCCCTCATGTATCTGACCATCGCATCATCATAAGTAGCATCATATTCGAACTTCTATCTTGTCATATCATTATTGTGTGCATTTCTGGCCTCCATATTTTCCATTCTACTTTCCATTCTCAAGTTATCTCCTTGTTGGATCATCTTCTGCTCCATAAGTTCTTGGAGAGAAGGGGTAAGTAGGAGTACTTGAATTAGAAAGAATATCCCTGGACCTACTTCCAAATGTTCATCGAACATGAGATTCATAAGTCTTCATATTGGCAGGACCACTAGGTTTTATAGGTTCAATCCTCTACTCATCCATTCTAAAATCAACTCCTGCCTGTTCACATAATGTGAAGGTTATAGCAGGGTATGCTAAACCACCAATAGTCTATCAAAGCAATAGATCGAGTGTTTCTATAAATAATAGAGGCTAAATCTATCTTTCTCATCTGCTGAATACAGAAATTCATGATGGCTCTATTCTTCGTAACCTCACTATGATGATTTTGGTATCATTCTACCAGAAATTAAGTAGTATCAGACCTTAGATACTACAATTAACATAGAAAGAGGAAAGTTTACCTTAACACCATTCTTCACCTTCCTTGCTCCTCTTTCATCAGTAAGAAAAGAAATAACTTCATATAAGGTCACATTTGTAGCAGATAAATGATTTGTATTGGCAGCTATGCTCATCTTTTAACTGATAAAATTTATTAATTTTACTTGGATTATATACCACCATTATCCCACGAACAAACATGTAGTCTTCAGTAGTTTCCTTAAAATTGGCATAGAACTCTATCACTACAATAATAGCCTTGGTAGTAAAGTAACAAAAATTCTCCCACTGCCGAGCATTGATTAATCCTTCAGCTTCTCCTTTCAGATTTTTAAATCCTCGATCCAGAATTACTTTCTTAGTTGTAAGTAGACTATTGAAAAAAATATTGTCCTTGTAATTAACAATATTTTTATCATCAAAATCCACCTTTCTCTTTCTTTTGCTCATTTTTGGTGCCATGGTAATCTACGAAAATTTGATAAAATCCAAATAAATTTTCAAAAATTTTGAAAGTCACAATGTGGAACGTTTTAAATTTAAATCTACTAAGTAAGAGTTCTTTACTAAAGGATTTTCTCAAAATCTTCTAAAAAAATTTCAAACTATTGGATCTCGGCAATGTAAGATAAATCCTTGGTGAAAATAAAAAATTTTGAGTTCAAAGTGTAGCTCTTGCCTAGAGAAGATGAAATCTAAACTTTATTTACCTTAAAATTGCCTCAAATCCGAGTAATAGCAAGCCCTACGTGCCAAAAACGAAGGTTGAAGGTGACTAAAAGGTAAAAATGGCATTTTTACTCTGTAAATCGCGAATTTTAAGTGGTTTGGGTGGTTTTCAGGTCGAGGGCGCTATCGGCGCCCATGCTGGCGCTAGTGGCTAAAAAATTCATTTTTCTATTTTCGCAATTTTCAATTTTCTTTCAATTTACTCCAAAGTCTATTTAGTCTTTTTGACACTAATTTTCATCTTAAAATAATTTACAAACAAACATTTTCACAAACAATACCAAACTAATTTTTATATATGAAAATACACTTTTAAGAAATACATTTTTCTAATCACACTTTCACATACATAAAACAAACTAAATTATAATTCAGCATCGAAATCAAGCCACAACACTAGAACGCTAATAGAAAACTATATACACAATCAAAGTCAATAGAGTTATAAAGCAAAGCAAAGTAAAGTAAATCAAATCCTCACAATCACATTAAATACATAATTAATTTAAAGTAGTAGAGAGTCCAACTTCTTCAATTATTCTGCTTCATCTTTAGTAATTTCTCCTCCTTTAATATCTCCCATCGACTGGTAATGGATGTCCAAATTTTAGAAGGGTCGGTATGGGAATTGATCAGTCAAATTTTCATCAATCCATCCATTTTTCTTGAACATCTGCACCATTCCTGCTTCAATTGTTCTAGTATGGTCAAAGTTCTCCTTCATTCTTCAATCTAGGTGATCAAAAAGGTAGTTGATATTTCCTATTGCATTCATAATACTCTAAAGTTCTCTTCCTATTTTCTTCATTCTCTTCTCCAAAGTTATTGAACTTCCAACTATTTGTGGCATCATTGGTGTTGAAGCATGTGTGAATGATCCAAAATAATATCTATTGTTTCATTCCCATTCCCAATGTAATTGTCATCAAAAGGAATCATGGGCTCCCAAGGTAATAATACTTTCTCCCAATTTTCTTACGAAACTTGAGATTAACTACAAAGTATGAAAATTGTAAAAGGATGCCCAAATCCATATATTGGCCCATTCATAATAAATCCCATAACATATTTGAAAATAATCGATCCGACATCGATGGGCTTTTCCATTTAAATGCAATAGTTTAAAATGACCCTTTCCCTTGTAACTCTAATAATCTTTATGACAGGGATTAATTTTGCAGATATGAAGAAATGTCATTGTTTTGATATTGGATTAAGTAGAGATTTCAGAGAAACTAACGTACCCCTCATCTCTGATTTCTCAATTATCATTTTCATTCATCAAAAAACTATATACATCATGCATCATATCTCTCGTTGGGATAAAATTCGTATAATGATGATACACCAAAAATATATGCATTTTTAGACCCATATTTTATACTCATTTTGGTGATATTGCACTTTAATGGAAGGTATTTTTATGTTTTCTTGCAGGTTGTTGAGTTTTAGGACTGGAAGCAAAAAGGAAGCAAAAAGAATGAAATTTGGACCAAAAATGAAGAAGTTGAAAATTTGTTCAGCCCCGACGACGCCAGACTAGGTGCTGACGGGCCGTTAGACTGAGAGCAGCAATTCATTAAATAAACACTGGCGCTAACGACACTAGAATGGGCGCCGACAACGCTTATGGTGGTTCATGCCTTATTTTTAAAAGATTCAACAAATCTGGATGCTTTTTGAAGAGTTTTTGGATGCACATATTGGAGAACTGACTCTAGGCTCTATTTGAGGCCGAAATTCTTCAGAAAAACTCTCTCTTGGTATTTATTCACCCCCTTTTCATTCCTCTTCATCCCTCCTTGCTCATTTTCACCACACCTCGCCTCCATACACTATTTCCGTTTGCATTCCACCACCATTTAGGAGTATATTAGGAATTTTTTGTTAAGAGTTTAGAGTTTTTATGGTGAGATTAAGTGTGAATTCTTCTCTAAGATTGTTTGAGAAGGAGAAAAGTGAGAGATTTCTTCTTCCTACATTTCCTACAAGAGGCTACAAGGCATTTGCTTTAAGAAAGAGTCTCATATAAGTGTTGTTTGTTTATTAGTATTGTATGAACTTTCTTTTATATATGAAATTTGTGTTTTGTTGTAACTTTCTCATGAAGTCTGAGTAGTTTACTTTATCTTCCTCCCTACCATAAGATATGATGAAATGAAGAGATAATATGGATGTGTCAAATTTAAAATATAAAATAAATTGTGATGATTTTTCAACTCCGAACTTAATTTACTTTTTGATCTGACCAATTGAATTATTAAAATGTGTTGTGAAACATATGATCCGGAAAATGGAGTATAAGTGCTACAACAAAGTGAGGATCACATTTGATTCCATGAAGGAGAATTTCGTTCATGGAATTAAGTGCAAATAAATAAGAAAATATACTTTGTTGGGTGTAGAATTGGAGAATATTTAGGGTGATAGACTAAAATCCTCAATTCGGTCTTAGTGTTTAAAAAATAAAGCGAGAGTTAGCCTTCAGGTGAAGGTAAGTAGGAGCTCAAGAATGGGAGCCAGTATCCTCCTATCCTAGCCACAAATTTAGAGACTAAATCTGAGATTAACCAATGATTTTCTATAACACTGAATTAGGGTAGAGAATTAAAATTGCTCCTATTTGGCACAAATAATCAATGATTTCTATAACACTGTATCATGGTAGAGAATTAAAGCTGCTCTCCTATTTGGCACAATACATATTAGAACCATTTATCTCATCTCATTTTACCAAAACCTCATTTTAGTGGGAAAGATGCTTTTTCACATAAGAAATCTTCATTACAAAAACATAGTTTAATAGTTTAATAGTTACTATTTAAACTCTGTATTTCATTTTTATTATTAGTTAAATAATTTAGTTTTGATAATATCTCAACATTCAAAATTAGTGACAGTAATTTTGTTTTGACTTTCAGTGAATTTCCTAGTA
Source organism: Phalaenopsis hybrid cultivar (assembly GCA_002079205.1). NCBI lineage: Eukaryota > Viridiplantae > Streptophyta > Magnoliopsida > Asparagales > Orchidaceae > Phalaenopsis > Phalaenopsis hybrid cultivar. The sequence goes on along the minus strand of JXCR01148520.1, from coordinate 74,793 downwards.
AATTTATTATTTCAAATTTAAACCGTCCACATGGGATCAATACTTGGGGCTTGAATAGAAAGTCCTTTATTACTTGATAACAATACGTATACTTGTGTAGAATCACCACATTAATTGTTTAAATTTCTTATTCATAAAATTTTGCATCAAACTTTTGGCACTGTTGCATAGCGGAGTCAACTTTATAATTTTTACACAACTATATTCTCGGGATCAAGTTTTTGGCGTCGTTGTCAGGGAAGGTAACGGTAAATTAAATAGATTTGGTAAATTAAGAAATTTAGAGATAATTATATAAAAAATATATAAAAAATACAAAAAAATCTAAAAAGAAAATATATTTTTATTTAAGAGTATTTTTAAGAAAATTTTCTTTGCTTATTATATTTGTTTATGCAAAATATTGGATCTAAATATTTAGCATCTTACGATTCAAAATTAGAGCATACTATTAGAAAAATTTGAAAACAATAAAAAGGAATTAAAAATTTAAATGAAATGGCGAATAACTTAAATAATCAAATAAACGAAAATCGACAAAGACCTTTAAAATATTAGGCTAATTCGACAGCAGATGAACTTCACTTGACTATTCAAAATCCTGATGTTGTTGCTAATTCATTTGAGCTTAAATCTGTTATTATCCAAATGGTGCAAAATAATCAGTTTGGAGGACACCTACTGAAGATCCTAACTTACATCTTGCTAGTTTTCTTGAAATTTGTGCTACTTTTAAACACTTACATCTTGCTAGTTTTCTTGAAATTTGTGCTACTTTTAAATATGATGGAGTGTCTAATAATGCTATTAGGCTTAGACTTTTCCCTTTTTCATTAAAGGATAAAGCCAAGGTTTGGTTAAATTCATTAGCACCTGGATCTATCAGAACTTGGGGAGAACAATCACAAAAATTCTTAGCTAAATATTTTTCATCCTTGAAAACGGCTAAGCTTAGAAATGATATTACATCTTTTTGTCAGTTTGAAGAGGAATCGATATATGAAGCTTGAGAAAGATTTAAAGATTTTCTTGGAAAATGTCCACACCATTATTTACTAGATTGGTTAATAATTCAAACATTTTATAATGAATTAGTAGGATCATATAGATTTATTATAGATGCTACTGCGGGTGGATCATTATTATCAAAACCTTTTGATGAAGCATATTCTTTAATTGAAGAAATGTTTACTAACAATTTTCAATGGCCCTCTGAAATTGTAAATCCAAAGAGAGTAGCTAATATTCATGATTATTATGCAATGTCTATTTTAGCATCTCAAATTGCTGATATTTCGAAAAAGATTGATCAAATAGGAGTGAACTATTCCCAAATACCCCCAATTTTTTAAGAAAATTCACTAGGACAGATAACTGATACTCAATCATCTTATAAAACTTTAAATGCTATAAATAATTGAAATAACAATCCCTATTTGAACTTTTATAATTGGATGGAAAAATCACCCTAATTTTAGTTGTAATAATTATAACAATTCGGTGAATCCTACCGGAAATATGAACAATCAATGAAATCTTAGTTATCGACCTTTTTATCCTCCTGTATTTAACTCTAATCCTAACCCACAAGTTAAGAAAAAGAATTGGGCAATGGAAGAAGTAATGTTAAACATGGGAAATCATATATAGAATCAAGGGGCTACTATTAGAAATATTTAAAATCAATTAAGACATATTGCTATTGCATTTAGTACAGACCTTCTGAAATTCTTCCGAGTACTGTGGAAGTTAATCCAAATTATCAAAATAAGGAGCAAATTAAAGCTATTCAATTATGAAGTGGAAAAGAAGTTGAAGCAAGGATCCAAAGGGAAACTGAAGCTGATAAAGAGAAGGAAGAAAGGAAAAGTGACCAAAATGAAAATGAATAAACACAAGTTCCTTTAGAGAACCATTACCTCCATTTCCTTGAAAATTGAAGCAGAAGAACAAAGATAAATAATTTACAAAATGTTTAGAAATTATTAAGAAGTTAACGATAAACATTCCTTTTGTTGATGCTTTGGAACAAATGCCGAGTTATGTGAAATTTATGAAGGATATACTAAACAAGAAAATGAAGTTTACGATCATGGGACCGTTGCACTCAGTGAAGACTGTAGTGCTATTATTCAGAAAAAGCTTCCTGAAAAATTAAAAGATCATGGTTGTTTTACTATACCTTGTGTTGTTGGGAAAAGTTTTTTGGAAAATCTTTATGTGATTTAGGAGCGAGTATCAATCTTATGCCTTTATCAATCTTTGAATGTTTAGATTTGGGAGAGATTTCCCCTTATACTGTAACTTTTTAGTTAGCTGATCGATCAATAACTTATCCAAAAGGAGTTATACAAGATGTAAAAGTAAAAGTGGATAAATTTATTTTCCCTGTAGACTTTATAGTTTTGGATATGGAGGAAGATATAGAAATTCCTATTATTTTAAGGAGACCATTTCATGCAGCAGGGAGATCTATGATAGATGTGTAAAAGGATAATTAATAATGAGAGCTTAATATCAAAGAAGACATTTAATATTGTAAAAGCTATGAAATATCCAACAATAGAAAAAGATAATGAATGTTTTAGGATGGAAGTAACTGATTATCTCAGTAATGAGCAGATTAAGGAAGAGTTTGAAGACAAATTAAGGCAAGGAGAATTTTAAAAAAACAAAGATGAAATAAAAGAAGAAGATTTGGAATATATGCAGAGCAAATTTGATACTTTAGACTTGTTGAAAAACGGTAATAAAAATCTTATTCCTTCAAGTATTAAACCACCTGAACTTGAACTGAAAATATTACCTGCCCATTTAACATTATGTGTTTTTAAGAGAGTCATCTACATTGCCTGTTATTGTATCTTTAGAGTTAACTGAAATTCAAGAATAAAAATTAATAGAGATGTTGAAAAGATATAAAAAGGATTTTAGATGGACTTTAGCAGATATTAAAAGAGTAAGTCCTTCTATTTGTATGCAAAAAATTCTATTAGATAAACAATATGAACCAAAAGTTGATCCTCAGAGGAGATTAAACCCAATAATGAAAAAAGTTTTAAAAATAAAATTTTAAAATGGCTAGATGCTGGAATTATATATCCTATTTCAAGTTGTGCTTGGGTAAGTCCAATTCATTGTGTTCGGAAGAAAGGAGTGACCATTGAAGAAAATGAGAAAAATGAATTAATACCAATAAGACAAGTTACTGTTTGGCGAATTTGTATTGACGATAGAAAATGGAACATGACCACCAGAAAAGATCACTTTCCTTTACCCTTTCTAGACAAAATGTTGGACAGATTGGCTGGGAACAAATATTATTACTTTTTAGATGGATATACCAGTTATCACCAAATTCCAATTGCACTAGAGGATCAAGAGAAGACAAAATTTACAAGCCCATATGGAACATTTGCTTTTCGTAGAATGTCTTTTAGAATATGCAATGCACCAACAACATTTCAAAGATGCATGATGTCAATTTTTAGCAATTTTATTGAACATGGAATGGAAGTGTTTATGGATGATTATTTTTTTATTTGGAACTTTGTTTGAATTATGTTTAAATAATTTAGATAAAGTTCTCGAAGTATGTGAATCAACCTAGTACTGAATTGGGAAAAATGTTAACTTATGATTGCAGAAGGAATTGTACTTGGGCATAAAATTTCTGAAAATGACATTGAAGTAGATCCTGCAAAAATTCAAGTTATTGAAAAATTACCACCTCCGACTAATGTTAAAGGGGTAAGAAGCTTCTTAGGACATGCTGGTTTTTTCAAGCTTTACATAAATAAATTTTCATAAAAAACTAAGACATTATGCCAACTTTTAGAAAAAGTCACAAAATTTGATTTTAATTTGGAATGCATAAAAGCATTTGAATTATTGAAAGAAAAATTAGTCACTGCATCTATAATAGTTCCACTTGATTGGGAGAAATCGTTTGAAATAATGGGCGATGCAAGTGATTATGCCATTGGGGCTGTGTTAGGACAAATGCATAATAAAGTTTATAAAGTAATATATTATGCTAGTAAAACTCTAAATGATGCTCAAATTAAGTACACTACTACTGAAAGAGAGTTACTCGTTATAGATTATGCCTTTAATAAAATTAGACCTTACTTAATGGGAACTAAATGTATAGTGCATTCAATCATTATAATATTAAATACTTGATGCAAAAGAAGGATGCTAAACCAAGATTAATTAGATGGATACTTCTATCGCAAAAGTTTTATTTTTCCATAGTTGATAGGAAGGGATATCATAATCAAATAGCTGATCATTTCTCTAGACTAAAAAGAGAAATATTAACTAATTTTTCAAATGAAATTTTAGAAAATTTTCCTGATGAACAATTATATAGTATTGATGAAATGAATGTACTGTGGTATGCCGATATAGCAAATTATATTGTAAGTGATATTTTACCACATGATATCAAAAATCTACAGTTAAAGAAATTTATATATGATTTAAATTTCTATTTTTGGGATGACCCATATTTATATAAAGAATGTAAAGATCTAATTATTAGAAGATGTGTGTCTTATGAGGAAACTCAACAGATAAATGAAAGATGTTATGATTTTGAATTTGGAGGACATTTTGGAACAAACAGAACTACATTTAAGATTTTGCAAGATAGATTTTAGTGGGCCTACTCTTTTTAGAGATATTAATGAATATATTAAAACATGCGATCGATGTCAACGTGTAGGAAATATTTCTAGAAGAAATGAAATGCCTCTAAATTACACATTAGAAGTTGAAATTTTTGATTTGTGGGGATTGGATTTTATGGGACCATTTATGCCTTCATTTGGGAACCTATATATATTACTTGTTGTTGCTTATATGTCCAAATGGATTGAAGCTATTGCTCTCCCCAGATGTGATGCTCAGAGTATTTCTAAATTTTTAAATAAAAATACTTTTACAAGATATGGAATGCCGAGAGTAATTATTACTGATGAAAGATCTCTTTTTGGGAATAAGAGAATTGAAAAATTAATTAAGAAATATGATATTATGCATAGATTCTCTACTGCTTATCATCCTCGGACTAGCGGTCTAGCAGAGATATCAAATTGTGAAATAAAATGAATTCTAGAAAAAGCTGTAAATCCTTATAAATTGGATTGGTCTGCTAGATTAGATACTGCATTATGGGCATACAGAACTGCTTATAAGACTCTTATAGGAATGTCCCCATATAGATTTATTTTTTGAAAAACATGTCATTTACCAATAGAATTGGAGCATAAAGAATTTTGGGCTATTAAAGAATTTAATTTTAATTTAAAGGATAATGGTGAGAAAAGATTATTGCAACTCAATGAACTTGAGGAGATTAGAAATGAAGCATATGATAATGCAAAAAGCTATAAAGAGAAAATAAAAATATGGCATGATTGGAAGATTACTCAAAATAAGTTTGAACCTGGACAAGAAGTTTTATTATATAATACAAGATTGAGATTATTTCTAGGAAAACTAAAATTTAGATGGTTAGGACCATTTAAAGTCTTTAAAGTCTATCATTATGGAACTGTTATTATTAAAGATCCTAAGAATGAAAAGATATTTAAAGTTAATGGGCATCGATTGAAACATTACTATGAATGGCTCGTACCACAATTTAAAGAAGTTTTAATCTTAAGTCAACCCAACTAAACACATGGTATGTCAGGCTGACGACATTAAACTAAGCGCTTTGCGGGAGACAACCCACATATATATATATATTACTAATTTGTTTGATAAGTGTTTATATATTAATAGATAATAATCTAACAAAATTTTATATATTATAACTTAAGATAAATATTGGTATTAGAGGAAAATTTAGATTCAAATTGAATGAAAAAATGAAAAGATGCAATTTTTGCCTCTAGCGCCGACGAAGCCGGCATGGGCACTGACGGCTCTAGCTTGGGCGCTGACGACGCCTGCAGACAGACCATAGCGCTGACAGTGCCATCGGGAGAGCCAACAATGCGGATAGAAGTTTGACGGTTTACGACAAATTTTGGCCGACTTTGGCGGGATTGCACTCCGTAATAATCATCGGGAGGTGTTTTTAAAGTCCTAAAAACTACCTTGTACGACCAGAAACTTCCTATTTTTGAATTCCATGGCCTCTAATTCCAGAAATACTTCCAGCTATGGAGTTTTCAATAGAAGAAAGTTTAACAGTTTTGACGCGCAAAGATTATACGAAAAAATCATTACAAAGAAGAGGCTTATCAAGGAGAGAGGCTTTCTCAATCACAAATTGATTAATCCAAGTTATTCGATTGATAAAATCATTGTAAAAAGATGATGGGAGGTTTTGTTCTACACTACCGCTGCAGTTGTTGTACCAGTAGTGAAGGAATTTTATGCCAACTTACATGGAATTACCTGAGTTGTCTTCGTACGAGGCATGGCTGTACCATTTATTCAAACTCGAATCAATGAGTTTTATATGATAGAAAGCGTTCCAATCTGTCATTATACAAATTTTATCCCTACCAGAGATTTGATGCAAGATGTCTAATGAAGGATATGTTAGTTTCTCTGCTTCATTGCTTAATCTAATATCGAAGCAGTGACATTTCTTCATTTCTGTAAAATTACTCCCTACCATGAAGATTAGTTGAGTTACCAAAGAAAGTGATATTTTGAACTTTTTCATATAAATGGAAAAACCCATTGATGTAGGACCTATCATTTTTAAATCTGTTATGGGTATTATTATGAATGAGCCAATTTATGAACTTGGGTATCCTTCCACAATTTTTCTACTGTGCAGTCAATCTCAAGTTCCATGTGAAAGTTGGAAAAATGTTTTATTACCTTGGGAGCCCATGACTCCTATTGATGATAATTATGTTGGGAATTAGAATGAAGCATTAGATATTATCTTAGATCAGTCATCACATGCTTCAACTCCATTGATGCGTCCAACAGTTGGAAGTTCATTTGCTTTGGAAGAGAAATTGAAAAAAATTGAAAGAGAGCTTCAGAGTATTAAGAATGCAACAGGAGATCTTAAGTACCTTTTCGATAACCTAAATTGGAGGACGAAAGAGAATTTTGGTCATACTGGAACATTTGAATTAGAATTAATGAGGATGTTTAAAGAAAAAAAAAACGGATCGNTTGGCAGGTTGCATAAAAAGGTCAACATTAGGTAAGCCATTGCAGCAGGCTTTAAAATAGAAGGTTTTGGGGTTAGCTATATGGCCAAAACCTCGTATTTTTAAGTGCAAGCACTAAAAGTAGAGGTTGATCTGTAGACCGGGCGAGTCTTAATTTATGGGTATTTTAAAAAAAATTAAGAAAAATTAAGATATGGAAAATTTAATTAATATAAGAAAATTTAAAGTGCGCACAGCACAACACAATTTGGTTTAATTTGCAGAATAGCAAATCAAATTTGGAAGGGAGATGTGAAGTGTTTTAGGACCCAGTGCGGGACCCATTTAGTGGAAAACAATGCCCAAGTGAACTAGTCCACCGACACACCTATTGGGGGCCCGACCCCACATGAAAATTTAAAGAGTCCTTAATGGCCTCCTGAACCCCTCTGTTCAAAGATGGTTGAACAGATAGTCCTGAAGTCCAAGGAGTTAGCCGTACTTTCCCAAGACAGAAATGGGTAAAGTATGCCAACAGAAGAAGGTTAATTTGGTCCAAGAGGGACATGAACACATTACCGATGTGTGAAGATAATATTTCTTGATTTGTATGGAGAAGAAAGCTTGTCCCCAGCGGAGTCGCAAGAAGCTATCGACACCATTTTGGTTGAGGAGTTGCCTATAAGAAGTTGTCGACCAGNGCAATTTTCACTATAAACCGCCTTGACCCAAGGGCTCACATTTGCTTAGATTTGAGGCAATTTTGAGGCAAAGGAACATTGGATTTCAGCTTCTCTAGGTAATGTCGGCGCTATTGGTTGTTGGAGAGTTGCCCGTAAGAAGCTGTCGGTCACCAGAATAAAAAACTCGTTGCCTGCTTCGGAAGGACGTTTTAATTTACATATATACTTAGTTTTAGAAAAATATGAAATCAAACTGACCTAATATTTTTCATAGTTTAAATGGAAGAGCATTGTAGCTCAAATCATGTGTCTATCCTGAAGGATAAACACAAGACTTGAGGATGAGGCTCGATCAAATAAACTAAGGACTATATGAAATCCTTTTGGTATGAGAAACCTTTGTATTTGCCGATAAGTTCCCCTATTTAATATAAAAGATTAAATAGGGTTTATATTAAGTTGGTTCGGACATGCTTCCTATAAGGGCAAGCCCCTATAGTTAATTACATCTTAAATGACCAAAGCACATGCTTCCTATAAGGGCAAGCCCCTATAGTTAATTACATCTTAAATGACCAAAGTCACCGGCTTCCTATAAGGGCAAGCCCATATAGTTAATTACATCTTAAATGACCAAAGTCACCTAAGAAATATAAGGGAAAGCCCCTATAGTTAATTACATCCTAAATGACCAAAGTCACTTAAGAAGACTCGAGGGCAAGCCCCTATAGTTAATTACATCTTAAATGACCAAAGTCACTTAAGAAGACTCTCAAAAAAATCAGGAAATATTATCTTCAATGAGTTTCAAAGGGTAGAACTTTTCAATGAAATCGAACAAAGAGGTGTGAAAAGGGATTGGTTCAAATTTGGAACATTTTGTTGTAGAGTCCAGAGGAGGAAGAACTAGGGGATGTCATGGATCTAGAGGAGAACCTCAGTGACTTCCCAAACTATCCTAATGTTTGGCTTCAATTTTGATGAGAAATAGTTAGGTGTTTCATCCTGTCAATTTTATTAGTTAGGGCTTATATTCATGTGAAACAATCACACAAATAGCCTGAAAGATATGAGGATTTAGGTCGTGATGGACGACAACCTCAGCATCCTAAAACGAGTTAGGGATTATATTCTATAGCAGGGTTATATAAAGGCTTAAAGATAAGATGAGGATTTACGTTGCATATGCAAGCAACCTCGAAGTCTTATGGCTTTTTCGTTTAAGTCTAAGGAAGGAAGATTGGTTTAGCTGGGGAAGATAGGTTTTACCATTGAAGATGGGCGTGCTACCCACCATGCTTGCTCCAAGCTCCTTATCGCGATGAGTTTGAGTTTTCTAGTGTGTCAAGTTATGATGTCAAATCAGGTGGCCTTATGGTTGAAGTTCTTTAAATTTTATGGGGGGCATGTTAAAATTGATTAGAGCAACACCATTTAGGATCCTATGGTTTCCTCGTTCTGGTACCACTATTTTCTATTAGATTCACTTGGTTCAAATGAATTTATTAAACTCTACTTAATGAGTTCCATAATCTCATTTAGACCGTGGGAAGCCTTGTTACCAACCGTAGGTTACCTCCTCTGAGGAATTCCCAATCATCCGATAGAGACATCTTAATTTAGTTGCAATTTGTAGTTTTGTGTAATGTTTATGATTAAATATTAAGTTGTTTTATATTTTGAATGTTGTGGCAGTGAGTTTTATCATGGTTGATTTTAGTTTTTTTGTTTTGGTTTTGGTTTTGTGGCTATCCTAATAGTTTTAGTTTCCAAGCAGCGTGACATTGTTGTCTAACATGCAAGTTTGCAGGTATAAAAGCACAGTATGAAAGTACAAGAAAGACAACGTTGAAAACTGTAAAAGCGTACATGGCGAGTCTTCTCGTTCCACCACTTGAAACTCAAAAGGCATGTTAAGGCAATTTATATGAGACGGGGAAGTAAAATTTTGACGACCTATTTAACCCTAGGTCATGTCTTGGTGGGTCCTTAGGAGTTTAATTAAGGATGATGTTGCCAAGAAAAACATATTAAGTTTAGTAGATCTACAAGGTATCCAACAAATCTAGAGAAAGAAGCATGTTCGTGCTACTCTCTTGCGNAGGTGGTCGGATAGGTGTAGGTCGTTGCACGTCTTGATCTCCATGGGCCTGAGTAATATTAACATCTTTCTGAACCTGATGGGGCGGTAGTAAAACAATAGAAGTATTTCCACCTGTATTATCAGTGATAGGTTCTAAAGCAGGCGGGGTCTGAAGAAACTCCCTCTCCCCCACGATAGGAGGTTCCAAAGATGAGGGAGCTACAACTAGGGATTGAATAGTTGTCATATTGCCTGCATGGATAGTGACGTCATCCGAGATATCCTTCTGATGATCAATAGTGTCAAAAACTGTGAGATGATGAAGAGATGGAATCACAGCCTCTAGCGGAGCAGTTTGTTTTTTTGGTCTGAGTTGCGGGTGTAGATGGCGACATTGAGAGCTGGAGTGTCCGAACATACGACAATTCGGACAATAGGACGGAAAATGTTCAATCTCTACCTTCTGTCAATATCAATGGTGTTGTGTGCTCAACCAGATTTTCTCAGAAGCAGGTGAAGTGATGTCTCTTTCAAGAAGTACTCTGGTTTCAGAAGGACGGGACATATTAAAAGTAGGACAGTGAGTGGCTTCCCATAAGCTGAGGCAATAGAGTACAATATTTTTTTAAGAAAAATAATGAAATTTCAGACTATGGAGACGAATTCAAACCGGAATGATTGGTGGTTCTGTCTGTGGGTCAAAATCCACAGACCATTTCAGAATTTTCATTGTTCTGTTATCAATCCATATTATTCTTCTAGCAAATAAGCGCATGTAATTATCTTCATTACTAATTTGAATAAGAATAAGTCTCTCATCTAATAGTCCAATTTTCCATTCTCCAATAAGGTGCATAAGTTCAAATTCTTTGCGAATGAGCTCCATTTTGGGATGACCATATAGAAATTTTCCAACCAAATTCAGACGATAGGAGGAAGCAAGTTGAATACCTTCAGTTTCTGTAAAAAAGATAGCAGACTTCTCATTCTTCCTACCAGGTTTCTTGATGTCCTCCGCCCACTCAAACGAAGGAGGGAAATATGACGATTTTATTGTGCCTGAGGCGTGAACACCGGNTCTCCAATAAGGTGCATAAGTTCAAATTCTTTGCGAATTAGCTCCATTTTGGGATGACCATATAGAAATTTTCCAACCAAATTGAGACGACAGGAGGAAGCAAGTTGAATACATTCAGTTTCTGTAAAAAAGATAGCAGACTTCTCATTCTTCCTATCAGGTTTCTTGATGTCCTCCGCCCACTCAAACAAATGAGGGAAATATGACGATTTTATTGTGCCTGAGGAGTGGACACCGACGAGGGCAGTTGCATACGATTTATCTGAAGTCATCTCAAAGAAATGTGCGACGTTCAAAGTTCAGAGAAGAAAGCAGATCAGGGAAAAACTGGCGTCGAAATAGACGCTGTGAGACGACACAGAGGATGCAGAGAGATCGCGAGCGGTACCCGTGAGCTCAGAACACGCGATCGGACATGCCGCAGAGGAGCCGCAGAGCCTGGAAAATCCCGAGCAAGGAAAGCTCGCGAGACCGGAAGACGGAGACGAGCCTCATCTTAGAGTGAGAAAGCGGAAGGGAGACGNAGTTGCATACGATTTATCTGAAGTCATCTCAAAGAAATGTGCGACGTTCAAAGTTCAGAGAAGAAAGCAGATGAGGGAAAAACTGGCGTCGAAATAGACGTTGTGAGACGACACATGCAGAGAGATCGCGATCGGTACCCGTGAGCTCAGAACACGCGATCGGACATGCCGCAGAGGAGCCGCAGAGCCTGGAAAATCCCGAGCAAGGAAAGCTCGCGAGACCAGAAGACGGAGACGAGCCTCGTCTTAGAGTGAGAAAGCGGCAGGGAGGTAAACGAATCGAGCACGAAGACGCGAGAGGAAAGAGCGACCGTAACTGTTGCTAGGGTTCGCCATCGGGCGAAACCCTAGCAAAGCCGAGCGAGGAAGACGATTCCATTGGGCCCTCTGTGAGCCTACTAGAGCATTATAAATAAGTGCAATTGTTATACAAGCTTGTGTATGTATGTGTGTGTGTGTGTGTATATATATATATATATATATACACACACACATACATACATACATACAATAGGATAAGTGATTTCTTCTGAGTGTAAAAATCAAGAATCTAAAGGAATTAGTAACTATGTCGACTAAGGATAAAGTTGCCTACCATGCTGGCGAGGCTAAAGCACAAACTCAGGAGAAAGCAAGTAACTTGGCGGGAAAGGCTTCTGATGCCGCTACAGGAGCGAAAGACAAGACTGCAGAGACTGCTCAGGCAATAAAGGATCATGTGGTAGAGGGAAAGGATAATGATGGCAGTTATCTGCAGCAGGCTGGAGATAAAATTAAGTGTGTTGCACAGGGAACTACAGAAGCTGTTAAGAACACTTTGGGCCTTGGGGAGCAAAAATAAAAGCAACTGGGCTTTTGCGTTGAATCACAATTTAATTATGTTTGCTTTTGATTGCTTTTATTGTAATAATATGTTATAGCTTCAGTGGTTGTCTAATTTCATGTTTTAAGGTGATAAATGTAAGCGTTTTAGTTGTTGGGGTTATCATTAAATAAGTAGGTGACATTTGCTTTTCTGGTCGGAAAGAAAAAATATACATACGATAGGATGTGTCTTCATCTCTGCTCTGCTAGGGTTTTGCCTCATGGCGAACCCTAGCGTCNATAAAGGATCATGTGGTAGAGGGAAAGGATAATGATGGCAGTTATCTGCAGCAGGCTGGAGATAAAATTAAGAGTGTTGCACAGGGAACTACAGATGCTATTAAGAACACTTTGGGCCTTGGGGAGCAAAAATAAAAGCAACTGGGATTTTGCATTGAATCACGATTTAATTATGTTTGCTTTTGATTGCTTTTATTGTAATAATATGTTATAGCTTCAGTGGTTGTCTAATTTCATGTTTTAAGGTGATAAATGTAAGCGTTTTAGTTGGGGTTATCATTAAATAAGTAGGTGACATTTGCTTTTCTGGTCGGAAAGAAAAAATATACACACGATAGGATGTGTCTTCATCTCTGCTCTGCTAGGCTTTCGCCTCATGGCGAACCCTAGCGTTTGCTATGATATTTCTCATGTTGTACTCTGATTTCCACTTCACCTTCGTCGTCGGCTTCGTCGGGTTGAAGAGTTTGCGTCGTCGTTGTGATTTCGTAGGGTTGTGCCGTCTGGCTTTTTCGTAGTCATGTCAACTGACCCAGCTTGACAGCCCACGTCATTTCTACTCGAGTTGATTTCACATGGGTCCTCGCATCGTCCGCTTCTGTGATTTCGTCGGGCTGCATCGTATGTTCGTTGTAGGCTGAAGGGCGTCGACCCAGCTCGACAACTGCGCCACGACAAACCCACGTCTGCGTCGCTTCTACTCGAGCTGAATTCGCTGGGCTTCTTCAAAGGGGTTCCACAAATAATCTGTTGCTCCTGTAGTGCGTGCTAATGGCCTCAAGGCTTTCCTACGTCGCCGCTCTCGCCGGTGATAACCCCGCCAAACCATCCGATGCTACAGTGNTTTGCGTCGTCGTTGTGATTTCGTAGGGTTGTGCCGTCTGGCTTTTTCGTAGTCATGTCAACTGACCCAGCTCGACAGCCCACGTCATTTCTATTCGAGTTGATTTCACATGGGTCCTCGCATCGTCCGCTTCTGTGATTTCGTCGGGCTGCATTGTATGTTCGTTGTAGGCTGAAGGGCGTCGACCCAGCTCGACAACTGCGCCACGACAAACCCACGTCTGCGTCGCTTCTACTCGAGCTGAATTCGCTGGGCTTCTTCAAAGGAGTTCCACAAATAATTTGTTGCTCCTGTAGTGCGTGCTAATGGCCTCAAGGCTTTCCTACGTCGCCGCTCTCGCCGGTGATAACCCCGCCAAACCCTCCGATGCTACAGTGCTCCGCAAATGCAGCTCTCATTCCACATCACAAATAGTTCAATGTTTTTGCAGATGTACCATGATTCTATTGCAGGACATGGAGATTGCAATATCATCAAAAAAAAGTGGACAAAAAGGCGAGTAAACCAGCAATATTCTTATCTGACGCTGAAATTTCAAATCGTGCAGGCAAATACAAATTTACACTAGTTAGAAAGTTCAAATTAGGTCGCCCTAATATGGAGATTATCAAGAATGTTTTTGAAGATTTCAAACTAGTTGGGGGACTTGACAGGTGGGTCTTTTTGACAGAAGACATGTTATAATACAACTAAGCATAGAAAAAGATTACATGAGAATTTTCTCAAATAAATTGATCACAATCGAGGGCAATCATAAGAAATTGCTCAAATTGACCCCTAATTTTAATCCTAGTCAAGAACCCCCAATTGTACCTGTCTGGTTCTCATACCTGAACTCAAGCTTCAATTATTTGACCTACTTATCTTATTGAAATTGGTACTATTCTTGGAAAACCTTTGCAGGTAGACATACCTTCAGTTCATTTCTCAAGACCTTCTATTGCAAGAATTTTGATTGAAAGGGATATCACACTAGCAGATGTTGAAGAAGTCTAGTTTGGCTCTGCTCATAATGGTTATTGACAAAAATCATTATTAAACAAAAATCTTACTACTGCAAGCACTACAAGATGTTTGAACACCCGCAAGAAAAACGTTTCAGATTGCAACCACAGTTGAGAACCAATAGTCAAAAGCAGGAACATGATATTAGTGCACCCCACCTGCCTGAACGCACTCCCTACAAGACTGATGTCAACCAACCTGAGGAGGGAATCACCACGACACAGGAGTTGATGTCTGCCCCTGTTAACCATTCTTCTAACCATATTAAAAGGAATAATGTTCGAACCAAAAAACATGATAACCCCGCAGCTCCTATTCTGGAAGCATCAGGTGCAAAGGTCAAAATTCACACTTCACATACACTAGAACCTATCACTGTAGCAACGACTGCCTTTTTTTTCACTGTGTTTCTAATATCTAATTAGACCGAAGATCACATGAGCCAGCCTTCAGATGAATAATGGCAGATTTATATTTCTCGGCGAAAGAAGAAAGCTGAGGGCACGCTCTAACTTGAAAAATTAATGGATGATACTTTAGTTACTCCTGAAAATGATACGACACTTCAAAGTTTGTTATCTGGCTCCGCTCCTAAAACTAGAGGAAGAG
>JXCR01148520.1:35682-50528 GCA_002079205.1 Phalaenopsis hybrid cultivar | reverse complement strand
AAAAAAAAAGTTTCCCCTCAATTTCCACTCAAACCATCCTTAAATCAGCTTCCACCTCTACCTACACACCAAAGAGAAATTTGTCGAAGACCTGAACAGGAGGAAATGCCATGATGTTGTTCATGAGAAATCAACGACAAAGGGATGTTCAGGAACCTTTTATGAAGGATCTGAGGTTGGAAATCCTCCAACTACAACAAGACTTTTCGTCGTCAAAAGGAGGCAATCCGTGCAGGTCATCAATAGCCACAATGATGATCTATTAGATTGAATGAATGGAGTAAATCTCTCCCACCATGAGGATTCCAAGTATGAAAAACCTCAATCTCAAAATTTTGACTTGAAATATTTGAGAAGCCAGAATTTTGAAGTACCGGTAGATTTACCACGATTTAACAATTTGGGATCCATGCGAGTTCATCAAGTAGCTTTAGACCGTGGAACTTTTCTTTGGGTACCAAGAAGTCCAACCAAACATAATGGTGAAACTAGCAACCAACAAGTTAAAGAAGAATACATTATTTTAGTGGAAAATCAAAAAACATCTATATCAGCGTGAAAGAAAAGACAATATCAATATCTGGTCCAAGATGAGCGCCAGTACCTACTATTTCATTACAGACCAGATATTCAAACCCTAGCTTCAAAAGAGGAGAAACAATATCACAAGATGACAACCACATCTCACAAACACTGTTCAACCCCATAATCTTACAACCAGAGTACACCCACAAGAACATCCAAGCCAACCCCGCCTAAGAAGAAACTGATTCAAAGTAGAAAACAGGTGAAGCGAACCAGTATTCCCAAAACTGTCCCAGCCAGAAAATATATCAAGTGTCATAATTTTGAGCACAGTGCATCAGATTGATCAAACAAGCGTACAATTTATTTCACCTAGCAGGACGCAGTTGAAGAAATTAACAATGACAAAGTAGACACTAAGGAAAGTGAGAACATGAAGCAATAAAAGCTACAGAGAAAACGAGGAAGAGATGTCATCAATTCCAGTTGAACCTATGAGGGAGATTCTAGTTGAGTTAACAGTAGCTATTCTAAAAGGCAGTGCCTCCGTGAGAATGGGCATTCAGTTAAAGTATTGACGTTTTGGAGCCTCAAACTACTTTTTGGTAGGCATTGAGAAAGCATTAGCAAGATTAACATTAGATTTCCAAAATATCTTTAAATTTGAGGAGCCAATACAGTGACATGGAAACCTCAAACAATTCATAATTTTCAAATATATAGTCTATCTGCTGAGATGTCCCTAATTAGGAAGATCCAGCATGTTAGAGATGACTCTTATGTGTAACTTTTGGAAGACTATATGAAATCATTTAGGTATTAAAATTAGTTCAACAGTGTACCCACCGACAATTGAACAAACAGAATGGATAAACCACAAGGTTGAAAATCACCTTCAAATTTTTGGGGGAAAGATAGTAAGATCGAGGTCCGTTCAGAGAAGAAGAAGAAGAAGCCCCTACTAACTGGTATACTTCAGTATGACACAACCTGATATAAATGTCATTTAGAATTGATTTCTCATCAAAAACTTGTTTATTAGATACATCCAGCCGAGTAAAGTGAGTGGTAGAAACAAATTAAAGATTTACTTGCTCGGGATTTGACTCGTAAGAAACACTTCAATATGCAACTCCAATATGAAAGGATAATTATTCTATCAGAATGTACTTTGGAATGACAACGTCTGTAAGAATGACATAACGGAAGGCTAAAGTAGCTTCATCACCTTCAACGAGGCCAAGCTAACTACTGCGAAGAGACGGAAGTTTCGGTAGAAGAGATTGAATCTCCGCCAACCCCAGGAGACTANTACTTTGGAATGACAACGTCTGTAAGAATGACATAACGAAAGGCTAAAGTAGCTTCATCACCTTCAACGAGGTCAAGCTAACTACTGCGAAGAGACGGAAGTTTTAGTAGATGAGATTGAATCTCCGCCAACCCCAGGAGACTGAAGCAAAAGCTATCCGTAGTGACCACTTCCACATGTTTTGCTACAGTGTTCAAATTCTAGCTACAATACCAAATGAAGCCGTCCGCGATCAATGTTATTGTACCGCAAGAGATTGCAGATTGGACAGGTCCTAGAGGCTCGATTGACACTTTCTTTACTTAGATTTTCCTCCTATTTTGAGTGGGGTACAATTATAAATATGTTGTTTTTGTGTTTTAGGACAATTTNATTGTACCGCAAGAGATTGCAGATTGGACAGGTCCTAGAGGCTCGATTGACACTTTCTTTACTTAGATTTTCTTCCTATTTGGAGTGGGGTACAATTATAAATATGTTGTTTTTGTGTTTTAGGACAATTATTTGTGAGTTTTCTGTTATGACAGCCGTCGGAGTTTCTGTGTTTCCTTCAAGGGTTATATCAGAGAACGAGTCATACTCCGGTTGTTTCTTGGTCTGAGGTGGTGATTGTCCCCGACATTCCCATACTCTACAACTTTCCCATCACCGTACCTGTTGCAGCCACACCCCCATCACGGACAACATCTTTATTGCCTCCTGCAACCCCCGTGCCTCCCAACCATCTTNGTCCCCGACATTCCCATACTCTACAACTTTCCCATCACCGTACCTGTTGCAGCCACACCCCCATCACGGACACCTGCAACCCCCGTGCCTCCCAACCATCTCTGTCCTTGTCGCCATCACGTGTTCCAACCCCCTCTTCGCCGCATTTGCAATTCCAACACTCCTGCTTGTTGCCATCACTATTCCAGCCATCAAAAATCTCCTTCCCTTCCCACCATCTGTTGTTTAAGCCATCCCAGACCACGTCCCTGCCACCTACACCGCCTCTCTGCCACATATCTGTTGTTCGAACCTCCATGAACCCGAATTCCACTTTGCTTACACTCAGGACATTAAGGACCGGCTATNGTTTAAGCCATCCCAGACCACGTCCCTGCCACCTACACCGCCTCTCTGCCACATATCTGTTGTTCGAACCTCAATGAACCCGAATTCCACTTTGCTTACACCCAGGACATTAAGGACCGGCTCTGCAGTCATCTCTGCCCCCTTGCTCTGCACTCCCATCTTACTGCCACCATTTCGAACACCCAACAGTCACCAACATCACTAGTGATCCACCTTAGTTTGAGTCATTGTTACATTTGTCACAATTTCAGATTTTTGTATCTAGTTGTTGTAATTTCCCTTCAATTGTGTGATTGTAACTACCCTATTTGAATTTCAACAGTGATATTGTCATTTATTATTGTTTNTCATCTCTGCCCCCTTGCTCTGCACTCCCATCTTACTGCCACCATTTCGAACACCCAACAGTCACCAACATCCACCAAAGAAATTTCACCTCCTTTTCCACTCAAACCATCATTACACCAACTTCCACCCCAACCTACACCCCAAACCCCAATCACGCCACCAAAGAAGTAATTGTCAAAGAACTAAAAGAGAGAAAATGGCATGATGTCGTTTATGAGAAATCCACAAAGGGATGTCCAGGAACCATCTATGGAGTATGTGCGGCTTGAAATCTTCCAACTACAATAAAAGCTTGCCACCTTCAAGAGGAGACAATCCGAACAAGTCACTAATAGTCAAAATGATGACTTGCTAGATCAAATGAATAGAGTAAACCTCTTCCACTATGCGGATTCTAGGAATGAAGAACCTCTACCACAAAGATTTGAACTGAAATATTTGAGAAGCCAGAATTTTGAAGTAACGCTGGAATTTCAATGTTTTGACGGTCATTTGGATCCAAACAAGTTCATCGAGTGTCTTCAGACTGTGGAACTTTTCTTTGGGTACCAAAAAGTCCCTCCAGACAAAATGGTGAAACTGACCACCAACAAGTTAAAAAAGAGTGCCTTATTTTGACGAAAAATTTTGAAGCACCTACACTACANTGAACTGAAATATTTGAGAAGCCAGAATTTTGAAGTAACGCTGGAATTTCAATGTTTTGACGGTCATTTGGACCCAAACAAGTTCATCGAGTGTCTTCAGACTGTGGAACTTTTCTTTGGGTACCAAAAAGTCCCGCCAGACATAATGGTGAAACTGACCACCAACAAGTTAAAAAAGAGTGCCTTATTTTGACGGAAAATTTTGAAGCACCTACACTACGGTGAAAAAAAGACAAGATCACCACTTGGTCTAAGATGAAACGGGAGATGCAGCATTAGTACCTGCTAGTTCATTACAGATCAAATGTTCAAAGCATAGCATCAAAACTGGAGACACAATATTGCAGGATGACCACCACATCTTACAGGCAGAATTCAACCTAAAAAACATACAATCAGAGTACACCCAGGGTAACATTCAAGCCGACCCTATCTGAGAAGAAACTAATTCGAAGTAGAGAACAGGTAGAGCGTACAAGAATTCCCAAATATGTCTCAACTAGAAAGTATGTCAAGTGTCATGATTTTGAGCACAGTGCACCAGATTGCTCAAACAAGGGTACGATCTATTTCACTGAGCAGCGAGCAGTTGAAGAAATAGACGATAACAGAGTATATACTAAAGAAAGTGATGACACAAGAGATGAGTGATAGTTGTCAGTAATAAGAAAGAGATGTCATCGATTCCAATTGAATCCAAGACAGAGATTCTACTTGAGTTAATAGTAGTTCTAAAAAGTAGTGACTCCAAGATAATGGGCATTTAGGCAAAGTATGAGATTTTATTGGCTCGAACTACTTTTGGTAAGAGTTGGGAAAAGCATCAACACGATTAACATTAGATATTCAAAGGGAAGGGGCGGCTATGAGTTTGAAGCGCATATACCACACACAGTAAATTTCACATGAGAGAATTCACAACTTTCAGATAAATGACCTACCTCCTGAGTTTTCTTTAATTAGGAAGGTCCAACTTGTCAGAGATGAGATCTTTTGTGCCACTTCTGAAAAACTATAAGTCATTTAGGTATTAAAATCAGTTCAGCTGTGTACCCACCGACAACTAATCAGACAGAATGGAGGAACCGCAGTGTTGAAAATCTCCTTCGAATTTTTGGGGAAAAGAGCATCCTACAGGAGGATTCAGATCCTTTCAAAGAAGAAGAAGAAGCCCCTCCTTAGTGGTATGGCCCGACTTATCATAAATGTCGTTCCAGAGTTGATTCCTCCTGAAAGACTTGTTTATCAGATACATCCAGCCAAGTTTGACGGGAAGAAACAAATTGTAAATTTACTTGCTCGAAATTTTGCTCATAAGAATATACATCGATATGCAACTCTAGCTCAAATAGTGTCAAAAATGGATGAATACTTATTCTATGTATTTTTGAATAACAATGTCTGCAGGAGTGACTTACCGAANGAAGACAAGTCTCATAAATATAGTCCATTCATCAAAGAAAAACATAAAGCTCTTCAAAGTCTTCTGGGATAAAATTATGAGCCTTCTTCTGTCTGCTCTTTCTTCCCTCAACAAGAAGAATCAGACTTGGATATTGGACACTTGAGAATCTGATCACATGACAGGTGCTATCACTGTTTTCGAATCCTTTCATTTTTGCAAACAACATGCTACAGCTAGAACCACAGATGGATCCATCTCATCTATGGAACGAAAAATAAGTGTAAAACTCACAAAGGATCTTATTGTTCAATCTATGTTTTATGTTCCTAAAATAAATTGTAATCTATCGTCTATCAATAAATTTACTCATGACATAAACAATGTTACTAAATTCTATTCTAATTTGTGTGAATTTAAGTGAATGACTATGTGATTGACAGTTCTAATATGTATCACGAACTTTATTTACTCACTAGGACTTCCACTTCAGAATAATTTGGGACTTCCAAAGAAGACATCGTTACATCTCAGAGAAAATTTATTATTGACTTAATAAAAGAGACAGGAATGTTGGGGTGCAAACAACAAATACTCCGATAGATTCCAATCCACGAGAATCAAAAGAAGAGGATAACAATTCAATTAAAAATGGAGGAATCAAAGAATTGTGGGAAAATTTATTTATTTATCACATATAAGGCCTGACATTGTCTTTTATGTGGGTGTAGTGAGCCAACATATGAACGGTCTAAATGAATATCATTTAGAAGCAATTTTTCGAATTTTAAGGTACCTAAAGATGACTCTAAGATGTAGACTGTTATTCAAAAAAACTAAAAAATCATAACATTGAGATGGTGCTAGTTGGGCAGGAGAACTAACTGACAGAAGAACTACCACAAGTCACTATTCATTTGTATGGAGTAACCTANTGAATACTTATTCTATGTATTTTTGAATAACAATGTCTGCAGGAGTGACTTACCGAAAAGTTACAGTAGCTCTACCACCTTCAACAAGGCCAACCTGACTAGTATGAGGAAGAAGTTTCGACATATGAGAACGAAGCTCCCCAACCCCAGAAGACTGATGCGGGAATTGCCCGCAACAATCCCTTCAACTTGTTATGCNAATTTCCAATCAAAAGAAAAAAGCTACTGACAACATCTCCGCTCCATCGGGCAGCGACGTCAAGAGCTTCTCCAAGCATACCACTAAATTTTGGACGAAGCACTGATAATATTCCATGACCTCTCCTTTTCTGAAAATTAAGCTGGATCTCAGCCTACCCGCAAAGCAATCAAAGAGAAGAAAAGTCAGCAAGAATTTATCATTATGAGTTAGAAAAAACTGGCTATAAAATATGGAAAGCAACATTAAAATGAGGAGAATCATTAAAATTTTGAGTTAGGAGAACAACTTTTAGTAGGATAGCTTAATCACAACTCAATAATCTTATAAGCTGATAAACCATAAAGGCAGAAAAAAAAACTTCGATAATTCATACTTTGATTATATGTTATTAACTTCTANCTGAATCTCAGCCTACCCGCAAAGCAATCAAAGAGAAGAAAAGTCAGCAAGAATTTATCATTATGAGTTAGAGAAAACTGGCTATAAAATATGGAAAGCAACATTAAAATGAAAAGAATCATTAAAATTTTGAGTTAGGAGAACAACTTTTAGTAGGATAGCTTAATCACAACTCAATAATCTTATAAGCTGATAAACCATAAAGGCAGAAAAAAAAACTTCGATAATTCATACTTTGATTATATGTTATTAACTACTATAGGCAAACTCCCTCGCTGTAAGAGATTCATGGATAACAGTATGAATGACTTCAATAAAAAAAATTTTACAATTTGATAGACTGAAATCTTACAATTTGAATTCTAGTAAAATGTTCTACTGCTACAAATCATATTGCTTCATGAAAACAATGTGGCCTGCAAATTCCAAATACTATGGGTGCTATTTCACGCCAAGGTGGGCCGGATTCTAAGGACCTAGCAGAATTTCTGCCGTCGGATCCCGTAGTGGGATCTTTTAAGCATGGAGCCTGCGGGCCCTATATCTAAGTTTTATATATATAGAATTAGGATTTAATTTATATTTTAGTTTAAGCATACTCTTCAAAAACTTGGTTTGGACATTTTTTGCTTTGATATATCTTATTTGGAGAAATTTTTTTGTTTCTCCTATTTGGAGTATTGTAGCCTATTCTGCTTGAAGTAGTATGTATCTTGAATAGAATGGTTAGTCTAACCTTCCGACATCCTTACATGACTGTCCAATGTGCAAGCCGCATCCATCTTTATTGTTTTTCCTCCAAGACAACAATCCATTGAGCAAATGAAAGCTTCTCCGCCTTGTCCTCGCAGACAAGCGGAATCTTCTTTGTCTTGTCCTCGCAGACAAGCGGANTCCAAGACAACAATCCATTGAGCAAATGAAAGCTTCTCCGCCTTGTCCTCGCAGACAAGCGGAATCTTCTTTCTTGTCCTCGCAGACAAGCGAAATCTCCTCAAGCAGAGAACATCTCGGTCCAGGCAGCAGTGCATCGCTCTCATCCCAGCCTGCAAGCTAAACTTGTGATGAAAACTTGCGCACTTGTCTGCGAATCGAGAATCCTGTGAACTTTCTCTTTGATGAAAATCCGAAATTCCTTGGCGCTCAGTATTCTTTCTCCNGCGCACTTGTCTGCGAATCGAGAATCCTGTGAACTTTCTCTTTGATGAAAATCCGAAATTCCTTGGCGCTCAATATTCTTTCTCCAATGAAAATGAAAATTCTATGTCGACGACAGAAAAATTCTCTCTAATGGAAATCCTCATGATGACCAAATACGACATGAAAGTTAGCCTTCAACAGTTATGCCAAAACATGAACCTGAGATGTTTGGTTCTACAACATCTGAATTGATTCCTTGCATCACCAATCATAGACAACATACAATTTTCTCAAACAATCTCAATTTGTGCTCATGCACATTTGTGGTAAAAGAAAGATGATCATCTCACCGAGGAAAATCCTACATAAGAAATTAACGATATTAAACATAAGACGTGGAATATTGAATATCAAATGGTCATGCCATGACTTGTCAAATCATCACGAAAATTGGAGAATTTTCTCTTGTACAGAATGGCAAATAAAATATGGGAAGCTGTAAGGGAAACATATTTAATTGTTGACTACATCTCTGAGTTGTTTGACCTTAAAACCTGATTACATGACCTGCGGCAGGGTAAGTTAAATGCCACTCAATACTTTAAACTCTCTCCAAATATTGGCTCCAAGTTATGTATGAAACATACAAGTGGAAGTTCTTGCAATATTCTGCTCTTTACAAAACCATTATTGAACAGCAGGCCATCGATTTTTCTCTAAGACTCAACAAGGAATTAGATAAAGTCGGAGAAAGAATCATGGGAATCAAACCTCTTCTTTCAATTTGTGAAGCCTTTATTGAAATACGAAGGGAAGAGAGAAGAAACTCATGATGGCCCATAATCCCACTACATCAAATATTGACAAGTTAGCTTTATACGACCACAAATCATCTCAAAACAGCAAAACAAAGAGAAATAGACCGTAGCGTGAACCTTACAAGAAGCTTGGTCATAAAAAGGAGACGTGTTGGAAAATCTATGGAAAGCCTACAGATTTGAAGCCCAAAAAACTCAAAAGCTATGGGGAAAATCAATCAAACACGGCATCAAAGGAAGACAAGTCTCATAAATATAGTCCATTCATCAAAGAAAAACATAAAGCTCTTCAAAGTCTTCTGGGATAAAATTATGAGCCTTCTTCTGTCTGCTCTTTCTTCCCTCAACAAGAAGAATCAGACTTGGATATTGGACACTTGAGAATCTGATCACATGACAGGTGCTATCACTGTTTTCGAATCCTTTCATTTTTGCAAACAACATGCTACAGCTAGAACCACAGATGGATCCATCTCATCTATGGAACGAAAAATAAGTGTAAAACTCACAAAGGATCTTATTGTTCAATCTATGTTTTATGTTCCTAAAATAAATTGTAATCTATCGTCTATCAATAAATTTACTCATGACATAAACAATGTTACTAAATTCTATTCTAATTTGTGTGAATTTAAGTGAATGACTATGTGATTGACAGTTCTAATATGTATCACGAACTTTATTTACTCACTAGGACTTCCACTTCAGAATAATTTGGGACTTCCAAAGAAGACATCGTTACATCTCAGAGAAAATTTATTATTGACTTAATAAAAGAGACAGGAATGTTGGGGTGCAAACAACAAATACTCCGATAGATTCCAATCCACGAGAATCAAAAGAAGAGGATAACAATTCAATTAAAAATGGAGGAATCAAAGAATTGTGGGAAAATTTATTTATTTATCACATATAAGGCCTGACATTGTCTTTTATGTGGGTGTAGTGAGCCAACATATGAACGGTCTAAATGAATATCATTTAGAAGCAATTTTTCGAATTTTAAGGTACCTAAAGATGACTCTAAGATGTAGACTGTTATTCAAAAAAACTAAAAAATCATAACATTGAGATGGTGCTAGTTGGGCAGGAGAACTAACTGACAGAAGAACTACCACAAGTCACTATTCATTTGTATGGAGTAACCTAGTTATTTGGAAAAGCAACAAAGTAATTTGTTATGGCGAGAAGTAGTGCAGAATCTTAGTATCGTGCCTAGACCTTAGGAATTTATTAAGGAATGTGGCAAAAGAAATTAATGGTAGAACTACACATAGAAAACAAAAAACATTATTAAGATAATCAGTGACAGCCGATCAGCCAACAATATTTCAAATAATTTGGTACACCATGATAGAACCAAATTAATAGAGATTGACAAGCACTTCAACCCTAAGAATGTTAATAGAAGGACTATGCAGATAAGTTATATTCCAACTTGGTATCAGATTGTTGACATTCTTACCAAAACTCTTCCTCAGCAGCACTTCAGTAATCTCAGTGGCAAGTTGGGATTTATGATGTATGCAGCCCAACTTAAGGAGTGTTAATATACACGTAACCATGTGCCATATGGGCCCACACACTGAAGCGGGGCATAGGACCTGGCTGAACCGGTTAGTGGTTCAGCAGAGAGAGTTTTGATCCAGCAGAAGGCTGGACCGGCTATCCCCTCCGCTCCTTTAGGCAGAATTTACCGCTCCCACTGTCAACCCACCCCCTCTTTTCCAATTTGATTCCTTCAATCTTTTCCAATTTGATTCCTTCAATAGGGGAAATTCCTTCTTATTCTATTCTTTTCCTTTTTTATCCTTTCCTATTTTATGTACTATGTTTTATACGCATGTTGTGTGCTTGCTTAGAATGCAATTTTTTAATTTTTTGCTAATTCCAGATCTCTACCTCCGAACTGTCTCCCTTCCGAGGATTGTAACTGATGGAGAGAAGATACTCGGGTTGTAACTAGTCCGAGGTGGTGATTATCTATGTTTGTTCCATCTTTTCCTGCTGTCACCCAGTCCACTGCAACCCTGCTGCTCGCAGTCAGCTTCCTCCAGCATCTTCCAACAAGTCGCCCTTCCTCCATCTCCCTTCCTACAGATCTCCCTACCTCCTGCACCTGCTAGACAGACCGTCGACACCTCCAACTCCATCCAGCCCAACAGCCACCTGTATGCAGCCATTTCAGCAGGTCGTCATGGCTTCCCTAATCCCTTCTGCATTGCCACACCTACTTCCAGCACACCACCAAAATATCCTGCTCCCTCCAGCCCTGTTGCACCTGCCTCAAGCTGATCGTCATGCCTTATGTTCCCTCCAGCACCACTACACCATTTGCACCATCGCACCGCCCTCTACTCCCGTCCAGACCTGCAGCTCTCTCTTAAGGGTCGTTTATGTGTTTTGTATTATTTTGATTCTTACTTTGAGGAGTTATCATTATGACTTTTTTTTAAAATACCAGTAATAATATTTTTTCTATTATGGTTTGAGTTAATTCCAGTATCACCCACGGCTTAAAAAATTGTGGTTCAACTGCTACATTTGAGAAAGAGAAATTATTCTCTCTTAATTGTCTATTATTGCATTTTTACTTCTTTCCCTCTTATCAAGATGATTTAAATTGCCCTCCAATGGTATGAGAGTTATTTTGAGCTATATATATATTTGTTTTTTATTTGTATTACTTGAATGAAAATTTTGAGAGTTTTTTTCTAAAAAAATTCCTCCAAAATTACCATAGTTTTACTGTTCCAATCTCCACCCACTTCACATATTAATTTCCGTTTATCATTCCATAACGACTCGATACTGGATCTGATCCATGAACACCTTATGGAAATCCTAGAACAATATCACCATATAAATGCTAACCACATATGATACTTCACATGCTAACCACATATGATACTTCACTGTAGCATGTAAAAAAATATATCCAACACCACCGACAAGCATTAGCAGGCAACATGCACCTCGAATATCGGTGTAGAGGCCCAAGTTTGATTTTGACTTATATGTGCCGCAAGATTATGCTCTCTATATCAAGTTCACGAGTTTGTAATAGATTATGTTCACTAATAGAACTAACAAACTTATCTCGAATAGATTTATATCAATAAAATAAAATAAAATAAAATCCAAAACTTCATATACATCACTCAAATGTCATCCCACAATTTAGAGTTGCTTAGAACAAATGATTTATAGTGATTTAACACAATCATTGATGAAAATCTACAAGTTATATAATGAACTTATAAAGTAGTAATGAGTTTCTTATTGCTTAAATAATCAATTACATAAATATTATGAATGACCCTACATTTAAAAAAACAAAGACCCAAAATTTTAAATACCGATGATTTGGGATCAAGAGAATTTCACAAATTTTTGGTCGATAAGTACATTGATGAGTCTTAAGAACCAATCTTAAAGATCTTTCATTATATATTAAAGAGCTTTCACATACACCATGCTTATTGAAATAATATTATTCATTTTTGCTGTTGATGCCTGATTTCATTTATCATGTATACAACCACAGGTGCTCTTCTTAAAAGATTACAGCAAATCCATTGAGTAGGATTCTGAAAATTAAAAAAAAATCTATATGTTCTCTTTCTTAAATTAATCAATATCTTTCTCAAATCATTTGTATAACTAGGTGCTGCTCTTCTGTTGAGATATTAAATCAAAGCAAAAGAGACGGAATTCGGATATGACAAATTAATCAAAATAAATTCAATTTCTAAGCAAATCTATTGCTATTTCGTTGGGGTTCAAATACTAGATAAAGGATGAGTGAACACACCTGTATTTTGTTTTTTCTCTTTGTTCCTTCATATACGTAGNATACAACCACAGGTGCTCTTCTTAAGAGATTACAGCAAATCCATTGAGTAGGATTCTGAAAATTAAAAAAAATCTATATGTTCTCTTTCTTAAATTAATCAATATCTTTCTCAAATCATTTGTATAACTAGGTGCTGCTCTTCTGTTGAGATATTAAATCAAAGCAAAAGAGACGGAATTCGGATATGACAAATTAATCAAAATAAATTCAATTTCTAAGCAAATCTATTGCTATTTCGTTGGGTTCAAATACTAGATAAAGGATGAGTGAACACCCCTGTATTTTGTTTTTTCTCCNCAGCCAACAATATTTCAAATAATTTGGTACACCATGATAGAACCAAATTAATAGAGATTGACAAGCACTTCATCCCTAAGAATTTTAATAGAAGGACTATGCAGATAAGTTATATTCCAACTTGGTATCAGATTGTTGACATTCTTACCAAAACTCTTCCTCAGCAGCACTTCAGTAATCTCAGTGGCAAGTTGGGATTTATGATGTATGCAGCCCAACTTAAGGAGTGTTAATATACACGTAACCACGTGCCATATGGGCCCACACACTGAAGCGGGGCATAGGACCTGGCTGAACCAGTTAGTGGTTCAGCAGAGAGAGTTTTGATCCAGCCAAATGCTGGACCGGCTATCCCCTCCGCTCTTTTAGGCAGAATTTACCGTTCCCACTGTCACCCCACCCCCTCTTTTCCAATTTGATTCCTTCAATCTTTTCCAATTTTATTCCTTCAATAGGGGAAATTCCTTCTTGTTCTATTCTTTTCCTTTTTTATCCTTTCCTATTTTATGTACTATGTTTTATACGCATGTCGTGTGCTTGCTTAGACTGCAATTTTTTAATTTTTTGCTAATTCCAGATCTCTACCTCCGAACTGTCACCCTTCCGAGGATTGTATCTGATGGAGAGAAGATACTCGGGTTGTAACTCGTCCGAGGTGGTGATTATCTATGCTTGTTCCATCTTTTCCTGCTGTCACCCAGTCCACTGCAACCCTGCTGCTCGCAGTCAGCTTCCTCCAGCATCTTCCAACAAGTCGCCCTTCCTCCATCTCCCTTCCTACAGATCTCCCTACCTCCTGCACCTGCTAGACAGACCGTCGACACCTCCAACTCCATCCAGCCCAACAGCCACCTGTATGCAGCCATTTCAGCAGGTCGTCATGGCTTCCCTAATCCCTTCTGCATTGCCACACCTACTTCCAACAGACCACCAAAATATCCTGCTCCCTCCAGCCCTGTTGCACCTGCTTCAAGCTGATCGTCATTGCCTTATGTTCCCTCCAGCACCACTACACCATTTGCACCATCGCACCGCCCTCTACTCCCGTCCAGACCTGCAGCTCTCTCTTTAGGGTCGTTTATGTGTTTTGTATTATTTTATTCTTACTTTGAGGAGTTAACATTATGACTTTTTTTTAAAATACCAGTAATAATATTTCTTTCTATTATGGTTTGAGTTAACTCCAGTATCACCCACGGCTTAAAAAATTGTGGTTCAAATGCTACATTTGAGAAAGAGAAATTATTCTCCNACCTGTATGCAGCCATTTCAGCAGGTCGTCATGGCTTCCCTAATCCCTTCTGCATTGCCACACCTACTTCCAGCACACCACCAAAATATCCTGCTCCCTCCAGCCCTGTTGCACCTGCCTCAAGCTGATCGTCATGCCTTATGTTCCCTCCAGCACCACTACACCATTTGCACCATCGCACCGCCCTCTACTCCCGTCCAGACCTGCAGCTCTCTCTTAAGGGTCGTTTATGTGTTTTGTATTATTTTGATTCTTACTTTGAGGAGTTATCATTATGACTTTTTTTTAAAATACCAGTAATAATATTTTTTCTATTATGGTTTGAGTTAATTCCAGTATCACCCACGGCTTAAAAAATTGTGGTTCAACTGCTACATTTGAGAAAGAGAAATTATTCTCTCTTAATTGTCTATTATTGCATTTTTACTTCTTTCCCTCTTATCAAGATGATTTAAATTGCCCTCCAATGGTATGAGAGTTATTTTGAGCTATATATATATTTGTTTTTTATTTGTATTACTTGAATGAAAATTTTGAGAGTTTTTTTCTAAAAAAATTCCTCCAAAATTACCATAGTTTTACTGTTCCAATCTCCACCCACTTCACATATTAATTTCCGTTTATCATTCCATAACG
>JXCR01148520.1:0-28362 GCA_002079205.1 Phalaenopsis hybrid cultivar | reverse complement strand
TGTTAAACTTTACAATCACATCCATTCCTCCAAAATTCATTAGCTTGATAAGTTAAAACTTACATTTCCTTGTAATTAGCATTCCCAATATTGGTTTAAAATAAATAAAGGAATAAAAAGTAAGAAACCTTTCTATCCCACTCTTTAAAAAATATGAAATATATCAAAAAATATCCCAATTTCTTTACTTAAAGAGATCCTTCACACGCATAATCATTGGCGGAAGAAACCCTCAGCTTCACCACAGTAGAGAGCCTCACAGAAAGTCTAAAATATAACAAATCTGCCAATATACCATTTGAATAACTCATGTTATTCGGCCAATAAAAATAGAAAAAAAAATTACATAATATTTNTTGTCTTTTATGTGGGTGTAGTGAGCCAACATATGAACGGTCTAAATGAATATCATTTAGAAGCAATTTTTCAAATTTTAAGGTACCTAAAGATGACTCTAAGATGTAGACTGTTATTCAAAAAAACTGAAAAATCATAACATTGAGATCTACACTGATGCTAGTTGGGCAGAAGACCTAACTGACAGAAGAACTACCACAAGTCACTATTCATTTGTATGGAGTAACCTCGTTATTTGGAAAAGCAACAAAGTAATTTGTTATGGCGAGAAGTAGTGCAGAATCTTAGTATCGTGCCTAGACCTTAGGAATTTATTAAGGAATGTGGCAAAAGAAATTAATGGTAGAACTACACATAGAAAACAAAAAACATTATTAAGATAATCAGTGACAGCCGATCAGCCAACAATATTTCAAATAATTTGGTACACCATGATAGAACCAAATTAATAGAGATTGACAAGCACTTCAACCCTAAGAATGTTAATAGAAGGACTATGCAGATAAGTTATATTCCAACTTGGTATCAGATTGTTGACATTCTTACCAAAACTCTTCCTCAGCAGCACTTCAGTAATCTCAGTGGCAAGTTGGGATTTATGATGTATGCAGCCCAACTTAAGGAGTGTTAATATACACGTAACCATGTGCCATATGGGCCCACACACTGAAGCGGGGCATAGGACCTGGCTGAACCGGTTAGTGGTTCAGCAGAGAGAGTTTTGATCCAGCAGAAGGCTGGACCGGCTATCCCCTCCGCTCCTTTAGGCAGAATTTACCGCTCCCACTGTCAACCCACCCCCTCTTTTCCAATTTGATTCCTTCAATCTTTTCCAATTTGATTCCTTCAATAGGGGAAATTCCTTCTTATTCTATTCTTTTCCTTTTTTATCCTTTCCTATTTTATGTACTATGTTTTATACGCATGTTGTGTGCTTGCTTAGAATGCAATTTTTTAATTTTTTGCTAATTCCAGATCTCTACCTCCGAACTGTCTCCCTTCCGAGGATTGTAACTGATGGAGAGAAGATACTCGGGTTGTAACTAGTCCGAGGTGGTGATTATCTATGTTTGTTCCATCTTTTCCTGCTGTCACCCAGTCCACTGCAACCCTGCTGCTCGCAGTCAGCTTCCTCCAGCATCTTCCAACAAGTCGCCCTTCCTCCATCTCCCTTCCTACAGATCTCCCTACCTCCTGCACCTGCTAGACAGACCGTCGACACCTCCAACTCCATCCAGCCCAACAGCCACCTGTATGCAGCCATTTCAGCAGGTCGTCATGGCTTCCCTAATCCCTTCTGCATTGCCACACCTACTTCCAGCACACCACCAAAATATCCTGCTCCCTCCAGCCCTGTTGCACCTGCCTCAAGCTGATCGTCATGCCTTATGTTCCCTCCAGCACCACTACACCATTTGCACCATCGCACCGCCCTCTACTCCCGTCCAGACCTGCAGCTCTCTCTTAAGGGTCGTTTATGTGTTTTGTATTATTTTGATTCTTACTTTGAGGAGTTATCATTATGACTTTTTTTTAAAATACCAGTAATAATATTTTTTCTATTATGGTTTGAGTTAATTCCAGTATCACCCACGGCTTAAAAAATTGTGGTTCAACTGCTACATTTGAGAAAGAGAAATTATTCTCTCTTAATTGTCTATTATTGCATTTTTACTTCTTTCCCTCTTATCAAGATGATTTAAATTGCCCTCCAATGGTATGAGAGTTATTTTGAGCTATATATATATTTGTTTTTTATTTGTATTACTTGAATGAAAATTTTGAGAGTTTTTTTCTAAAAAAATTCCTCCAAAATTACCATAGTTTTACTGTTCCAATCTCCACCCACTTCACATATTAATTTCCGTTTATCATTCCATAACATCTCGATACTAGATCTGATCCTTGAACACCTTATGGAAATCCTAGAACAATATCACCATATAAATGTTAACCACATATGATACTTCACATGCTAACCACATATGATACTTCACATGCTAACCACATATGATACTTCACAGTAGCATGTAACAAAATATATCCAACACCACCGACAAGCACTAGCAGGCAACATGCACCTCGAATATCGGTGTAGAGGCCCAAGTTTAATTTTGACTTATATGTGCCGCAATATTCTGCTCTCTATATCAAGTTCACGAGTCTGTAATAGATTATGTTCACTAATAGAACTAACAAACTTATCTCGAATAGATTTATATCAATAAAATAAAATAAAATAAAATCCAAAACTTCATATACATCACTCAAATGTCATCCCACAATTTAGAGTTGCTTAGAACAAATGATTTATAGTGATTTAACACAATCATTGATGAAAATCTAAAAGTTATATAATGAACTTATAAAGTAGTAATGAGTTTCTTATTGCTTAAATAATCAATTACATAAATATTATGAATGACCCTACATTTAAAAAAACAAAGACCCAAAATTTTAAATACCGATGATTTGGGATCAAGAGAATTTCACAAATTTTTGGTCGATAAGTACATTGATGAGTCTTAAGAACCAATCTTAAAGATCTTTCATTATATATTAAAGAGCTTTCACATACACCATGCTTATTGAAATAATATTATTCATTTTTGCTGTTGATGCCTGATTTCATTTATCATGTATACAACCACAGGTGCTCTTCTTAAGAGATTACAGCAAATCCATTGAGTAGGATTCTGAAAATTAAAAAAAATCTATATGTTCTCTTTCTTAAATTAATCAATATCTTTCTCAAATCATTTGTATAACTAGGTGCTGCTCTTCTGTTGAGATATTAAATCAAAGCAAAAGAGACGAAATTCGGATATGACAAATTAATCAAAATAAATTCAATTTCTAAGCAAATCTATTGCTATTTCGTTGGGTTCAAATACTAGATAAAGGATGAGTGAACACCCCTGTATTTTGTTTTTTCTCCTTGTTCCTTCATATACGTAACTATATTCTTGTTTTACAAACATTAATTTTGTGTTTAAAAAATTTTGTTGATTTATTATACTCAAGAATGATTAAGGTTTTCCTTGACTACTATAACACTAGAATTTTCAATTGCTCCATTTTTTTCTCCAACCCACTCGTGCGTGAATAAGAAGTAAATAAGGTCCTAACCACAAGGTCTACAATAAGAGCCACATTATCTAGGAAATGGTGACTATAACTTCCAAAAGGAAGTTGGCACCAATATCCTAAATATGCCTGGAAATTTTGACTGGAATAGTTGTAATAACACATGTGAGATTATAATAAAAACCTCTTTACCCGAAGAGGGCCGTGTCCATGGAATTGAAAGGGAAGTAACTAATAACTTGTGCAAACAAAGAGAAGAGTGAGAAAAATCAAAAGGGCATACTTTTTTTAGTTTGGGAGATTATATAGGGTATTATGTGATTTAGCCAATATTCAAGTCATGAAGAGAAATACAAACCCTTGATATTGTTCTACTCTCAAGCTGTATTCCATGAACGCATTAAACATCTTGCATATGGAAAAGACATAATTTCATTGACTGGGATGAAGTATTCCTCATTATGCATGAAAAAATTGAACCTTTATAGCATTAATACCAACACTATGATTGCGGCATAACATTTTGTTTACCAATTTTATCCATACAAATTATATCATTGCAATAGTGACTCCCATTGTATTAATGTCTTCATAACTATAAATTAAGTAGTTGTAGGACGGGGTGGAAGCTTTCTTCCTATTATCCCCAATGTCATCTGAACAAATAAGGAACTTCGCTTACTATCAGCTTCCTTCACAAGCACCTTTTAGTATATTTTACATAAATCTACTGAAAAACTTAAGATTTTTTACGTTAGCCTATCCTTTTTTTTAGTATTAGCCTTGCATGTTTCCCTCTCAATTAATACAAATTTAATTCTAGCTTCCATCATTATCTTGCACAAACTAGGGTCACCACAAAGCACCGCCATCTTGTCTCCCTCTTGAAATTCCACGGTTTCCAATTCAACTTCGTCTTCTTCTAAGAATTACAAATATTCCATACCCAATATCACGTCAGTGCATCCTAAATCCAAAAGAAGAAAATCTTCCATCACCTAAATGTCTAATGGTATTAAAATCACAATTATGACTCCAGATTTTTTTGTGTCATCTATCTCGCTGCTTATCCCCATTTTGCCTTGCCCTCTACACCGAGAGGCCACCTCAAAAATGCTCCGCTGCTCCTATTTCCTGCTATTACCCTAGAGGCCCAACAACACTCCTTCCTACCTAAGTTATCCAAGAAGATCACCTACATATATTCTCCACATATTCACCCAAACAATTCCAACCTGCACCTAGAAAATCTATTCCCAACTGATAATTGATCCGGCAATTTGTGAGATTAAGTAAAAGGATGGAGAAATGGTATTTAAGGTTCTGTAGGGATCGATGCTTTTTTTTTTTTTTTTTTTGCAACTGCTTTGCTTAAGAGAGTAATACTTGTGGAAGTTAAGATTAAATAGGATTCATTGTTGTTGTTTGCTGTTTTGGGATTCAAAGTAAAACAGAGTAGAAATAGTTTTGGGATTTTTTGGGGGATTAAAGTCTGCTGTTATTGCTGTTTAGTTGGAAGAGTTGTAAGCTAAACCTTGCTTAAAGTAAATGAGAAAATGTATGCATACAGTTACATAGCAGCAAAACAGAAAATAGACAAGGGAAATGAATGTGTATGGCGTCACAAAACCNATGTATGCATACAGTTACATAGCAGCAAAACAGAAAATAGACAAGGGAAATGAATGTGTATGACGTCTCAAATCTAATACAGATCCGCTGGACTCAACTTGCCTCGCATATAAGGTATACATTGGGTACAATTAAGCAATATTCTGAAAATCGGATCAGATATTGAACTGACAATTAGAGAGGTTCAATATTCAAAGGTTAAACTGAGGTTGAACAGGGGGTTCAACCGAATGACATAATAAATTATAAATTTATTTAAATGTTTATAGCTAATGTAAGTTTAAAAATTTTAATTATAAAATAAAAAATAAATCTCAATATATAAGTTACTAAAATCACAATAATTTTAGCATATATTTAAAAATTAATAACAATTAATTTTTTAAACTAAAAATATGAAATATAAGAATGAGGTCATAATAATTTTAAAAAAATTTATAAAAAAAAAATTTAATGTTGAAAGAACCCATCTACCAAGCTGGCATGAGATCGCACCATATAATTAGCAGCAGTGATGCACTCCATCCCATCGCTAAATCTGGCAAGTGGATGTTGAGGAACTCTTTGTCTGCAGTGTAATAATCTTCTTCCTCAAAACTCCGTGTTTTACCCTCTTTGGCTTGGTCTCCAATGTCTTTCTTCTCCATTGGAACCATGATGAGACCTTGTACAAATTGCTCTCATACATCCCCTTTGTACAGATCTCATAAATGACCTCGAAAAGCGTTCTCACATGGAGAAAGAAAATTCAGAAGAACCAGAACAAACCATTTCAAGCCGCTGACAGATAGCGAAGCGATCGCTTCGCCGCATCGTCGACGAACAGCGAAGCGATCGCTGACGAGAAACTGGCTAGTTGTTTTAAGCCGAGAACAGTTTTTAGGTTGGACCGGCATTTTGAGCGGTTCAACACCGGTTCACTGCAAATCTAGCTTGTACTTGCTTCAGTACAGGTACAAGGCCCGCTTCCCGATTGGACCGATCCGACCAGCTGGCCTAGTCAGGTTTTCAAAACAGTACAATTAAGTACTCGTTCGGGTTGTTTCAATCTGGCGGTAAAAATTATGCTTTTAAGTATTTGTGTCCTTTGTTCCAATGTGGCAGGGAAATCCTGCTAAAAGTACTTTTTGGGTTATTACAACCCATCGAGGAAATTTTATTGTTGCGTGAGAAAATTTAAATTTTGGTTGTGATGTCCTACGACACCAGCCATGCACATCTTGTTAGATGTGGTAGTCAGACCTAACCCCCAAGGTAGCCCCCAAGTAAGGATGATTTCGGGAGGCTGCCAAAATTCAGACTAATGACGACCGAACAAATTGGTAAGAATAGACAATAAAAATGCAAATTAAGTACTCGTTCGAGTTGTTCCAATTCAACGGAAAAATCTTGTTGTATTCTTTTTGCATGCATTGAAGGCCTGCGTAAATCTTGTTAGGTGTGGGGAGTAAATTTAAATTTTGATAGTGGTGTCTAACGACACCAACTACGTACATCTTGTTAGGTGTAGTAATCGGAATCAGCCTCCAAAGATAGCCTCTTAAGGATTGATGACACCGAGAGGCTGTCAAAATTTTGTTTGAATGTCGCTCACATATAATGCCACCGGACCAGTAACACATCTAGAAGCGGACAGAAGGCAATATTTGAAGCTTTATACATATTACGCCACTGGATTTGCAACCCAACTACACAATTGCATGATCGCCAATAGATCTGCAACCCAACCACACAAGCGAATAAAAGATGTTTCACTATGAGGCTTTAGAAAAATTTTGCACATTTCCCACCGGATCTGCAACCCCAATTACACGAACGGACATAATGGGAAACTAAAAACTTAAAGTAAAAATATTCACACAAATTTTACCGAAAACACACCCGTGCTAATAATAATAAAATCTCCTAAAAGTCAGTCCAAATTAATAAACATAGAAGTCTCACATGTGCTAATTCTAAGTTTTCAAACTTATGTGTCAAAGAATATTGCGCGGTTTAAATATAAGTTTAAGTTGTTCCATAATTCTTCTTAAAAGGCTAGCAAATTTTCTAAAAATCAGCTTAAATCAACAAATTCAATCACCAGCATGTGCTTTGACAGTGTCCTATATAATTAAACTTGAACGTCCGAGAATGTTATACGGGCAACAGGCCGCCTTGCCTATAAGGTGAGGTCGTAAGTCCCATATTTTGGTCGATCCAATCATCTTCCCTATAGAGCCTAGAGTTGACAAGATTGAACCCCCATCGAGCCAGTACAATCCTCTTCTTCGTGAGTACAGGAATCTACAAGACTAATGCTCCTAATGATGTTTTGAGTAATAAATACCCCGATGATTTGCAAATTTACTGCACATTTTAACATGAGGGGTTCATTTATAAAATTAAAATTAACATTGTAAAATGTAAAATATTTAAAAGAAATAAATCTAATGCTTAAAACAAAATCTATTCACTCCGAAATCGTTTGTCGAGGTGGACAAATTTAATGTTGACTCAAGCTCACAAAGAGCGAAAATCATATTAAGTTTACTACTAAATTCATACTCAAAACAATCTCCTGTCAATAATGACGTAGCCTGGTGTTCGGCAATCAAATGGCACCACAAAAAGAAGTTATGATCAGAGCCCTATGACTAGTTGGTTTGCCTCCAAATGTAACAATTATATTACAATCACGGTCATAACCCGTATGTTCCCTAATAGCATTTTGTCTTTTTAATTGATGAATCAGAAGGTATATTTGATAGTGCACAAAGCCTTCTGTAAGCTAAAATCTGCAAATATTCACTCCAAGCCTATAAGGTTTCTTTGGACAATGCAACCCATGGTTGTTGATGATGTGTAGAAAAGCATGTTTAACTTCCTTTATGTTTTGAATATATTTATGGATGAAATTACATTTTAAAGAAATGTATTTTTATATTTTTCTTGCAGCTACAACAGGTATTAGAAGTGGAGCAAAGTGGAGAATAAATGGAGCAGAGTGGAGGTGAATTGGAGGTATGGAGGACATAGGAGACCAGCACCTTGGCGCGAGACTGCTTGGAGGCCTAGGCGCCAGTCCCAAGCTGGGAACCTGAGAGGCTGGTGCTTAGTGGGCGCTGAGGCGCCACTACCCCAGTGTCTTGGCGCCAAATTTTTGAGCGCCCAGGCGCCCCTACCAAAACCTAAGCGCTAGAAACTGCCTGGGCAGTTTTCAGCAGTTTCTCTACATGATGTGGGGGGTTATTCACCCCGATAAAGGAGCTCTTTAGTGAAGAAGAGGTGGTCTTTGGTCAGTCTTTTAGTGAAGGGGAAGTAGGGTTTGTTATAGGAGAATATAGGATAGGATTTCTTGAGTGATTGGTGAGGAATTTGAGTTGAATTGTAAGGAGAGTGTTCAAATTAGCAGCAAGGGAGAAGGAAATCCTTGGAGGAACATTCTCAAAGTTTTATAAGGAGTGGAAAAGCTAAGTGTTGTGTACTCTTGTATTGATATTTCTGTAAACACAATTTTATAATGGATTTAATTGTTTTCAAAGATGTTTTGTAGTGTTTTCTCAATGCTTTCTGAGTAGAATTTTTTACTTTTCCCTTGTGGTGATTAAGTAGGTAGTGTAGGATTGAAGGAATGTTTTTAAAATTATTTTTAAAATTGTTAATATGATGAATAACCTTCAATTCTTCATTTACTTTTCATTCTGGGCAAATGATTAGTTAAAATGTGTTGTGACTCATAATGATTCGGGAGAGCTATAGAAGAACAACTAGGTTAGTCATATTGAACTATAGGATATGGAGCGAATACACTATAGGAAAATACAAATTTTAGGAAAATAATCTTTGTTAGGTTCAAACTGAGGTTTAAGGAATAAACAAGTTTAACCAAACTTCTTTATGCGCTCAAGAGAGTAAAGAAGAGAGTTGCTCCTATTTGTCACTAGCCTCATTTACAATTTACAATTTTTCAATTCCTTCACTCCACTTAAATCATTACAAGCGAAAGTAGCTTTACAACTTGATTGTCA
This sequence comes from Phalaenopsis hybrid cultivar, assembly GCA_002079205.1. Lineage (NCBI taxonomy): Eukaryota > Viridiplantae > Streptophyta > Magnoliopsida > Asparagales > Orchidaceae > Phalaenopsis > Phalaenopsis hybrid cultivar. Next base: position 19,276 of record JXCR01148520.1, on the reverse strand, counting down.
CCAATCCAAATATATTAAGTAGAATTTCAGTAGGAGTAAACCTTTAAGAGTAGTTTGTAATTCAGTAGGACTAGTTAGCACAACTTCAAACTAATTTAATTCCAATCTAAGAGGGAATTTAGTAGACTATAACTTTTCCTAGACTTAAACACCTCCTTCCCAGTGGGTTGGATAATCTGGACTCAACAGTCCTATGTTATAAGAGTGAGATACGTACACTCACGTAAAGCCCCAAAGTGCAAGTGCACTTGGACTTAAGTTAAGGCCGCATCAGCTGACAAGGTTCCTTTTGTCAAGTTAGGTCGACTACCTCCGCCAACTAAGTATACCCGAGACTATGACAACTAGGATGACGAAACCAAGAAACTTGATCGGGTACATCATCATTTTCTCCACCATCCGCTTTTAAAATAAGGTAATAATTTCATAATTTCAAATCTTAAACTTAATGTTATTATACGTTAAGTTTGAATATTTAGTGCCTAATGACTAACTTTAATTGAAACTGCTCTCTCATTATTGAGAAGGATAATTAATCATAGGGAATCGTATCTACAGAAAACCTCGAACCCCAAATCTTAATGTCCTTGCAAAATGAGGGTGATATCTCTGAGTAGTGTTATCTACTATCTCATTTGTCTTTCAAAATATTTACCCAAAACTTAACACATTAAACTTTCAAAGAGAGTCCCGTGTATTTCAAATTTTCGGAGCTCACACCAATAGCACACAAATTTGTATGATAGGAAAAATCTACCAACGTCTACAACAATATAGAGATCAAATAATCCATTGAGTTTCAGAAAAGGTAAATGCGGACATTACAATTATATCAAATTAAAGATNATCCGCTTTTAAAATAAGGTAATAATTTCATAATTTCAAATCTTAAACTTAATGTTATTATACGTTAAGTTTTAATATTTAGTGCCTAATGACTAACTTTAATTGAAACTGCTCTCTCATTATTGAGATGGATAATTAATCATAGGGGATTGTATCTACAGAAAACCTCGAACCACATATCTTAATGTCCTCGCAAAACGAGTGTGATATCTCTGAGTAGTGTTATCTACTATCTCATTTGTCTTTCAAAATATTTACCCGAAACTTAACACATTAAACTTTCAAAGAGAGTCCNGTTGTTGATGATGTGTAGAAAAGCATGTTTAACTTCCTTTATGTTTTGAATATATTTATGGATGAAATTACATTTTAAAGAAATGTATTTTTATATTTTTCTTGCAGCTACAACAGGTATTAGAAGTGGAGCAAAGTGGAGAATAAATGGAGCAGAGTGGAGGTGAATTGGAGGTATGGAGGACATAGGAGACCAGCACCTTGGCGCGAGACTGCTTGGAGGCCTAGGCGCCAGTCCCAAGCTGGGAACCTGAGAGGCTGGTGCTTAGTGGGCGCTGAGGCGCCACTACCCCAGTGTCTTGGCGCCAAATTTTTGAGCGCCCAGGCGCCCCTACCAAAANGGAGACCAGCACCTTGGCGCGAGACTGCTTGGAGGCCTAGGCGCCAGTCCCAAGCTGGGAACCTGAGAGGCTAGTGCTTAGTGGGCGCTGAGGCGCCACTACCCCAGTGTCTTGGCGCCAAATTTTTGAGCGCCAAGGCGCCCCTACCAAAACTGGCGGACAGAGAGCCCTGCGCTTAGGTGCCAGCCCCGTCGTGCCTAAGCGCTAGAAACTGTCTGGGCAAATTTCAGCAGTTTCCCTACATGAAGTGGGGGGTTATTCACCCCGATAAAGGAGCTCTTTAGTGAAGAAGAGGTGGTCTTTGGTCAGTCTTTTAGTGAAGGGGAAGTAGGGTTTGTTATAGGAGAATATAGGATAGGATTTCTTGAGTGATTGGTGAGGAATTTGAGTTGAATTGTAAGGAGAGTGTTCAAATTAGCAGCAAGGGAGAAGGAAATCCTTGGAGGAACATTCTCAAAGTTTTATAAGGAGTGGAAAAGCTAAGTGTTGTGTACTCTTGTATTGATATTTCTGTAAACACAATTTTATAATGGATTTAATTGTTTTCAAAGATGTTTTGTAGTGTTTTCTCAATGCTTTCTGNAGTGGAAAAGCTAAGTGTTGTGTACTCTTGTATTGATATTTCTGTAAACACAATTTTATAATGGATTTAATTATTTTCAAAGATGTTTTGTAGTGTTTTCTCAATGCTTTCTGAGTAGAATTTTTTACTTTTCCCTTGTGGTGATTAAGTAGGTAGTGTAGGATTGAAGGAATGTTTTTAAAATTATTTTTAAAATTGTTAATATGATGAATAACCTTCAATTCTTCATTTACTTTTCATTCTGGGCAAATGATTAGTTAAAATGTGTTGTGACTCATAATGATTCGGGAGAGCTATAGAAGAACAACTAGGTTAGTCATATTGAACTATAGGATATGGAGCGAATACACTATAGGAAAATACAAATTTTAGGAAAATAATCTTTGTTAGGTTCAAACTGAGGTTTAAGGAATAAACAAGTTTAACCAAACTTCTTTATGCGCTCAAGAGAGTAAAGAAGAGAGTTGCTCCTATTTGTCACTAGCCTCATTTACAATTTACAATTTTTCAATTCCTTCACTCCACTTAAATCATTACAAGCGAAAGTAGCTTTACAACTTGATTGTCACCAATCCAAATATATTAAGTAGAATTTCAGTAGGAGTAAACCTTTAAGAGTAGTTTGTAATTCAGTAGGACTAGTTAGCACAACTTCAAACTAATTTAATTCCAATCTAAGAGGGAATTTAGTAGACTATAACTTTTCCTAGACTTAAACACCTCCTTCCCAGTGGGTTGGATAATCTGGACTCAACAGTCCTATGTTATAAGAGTGAGATACGTACACTCACGTAAAGCCCCAAAGTGCAAGTGCACTTGGACTTAAGTTAAGGCCGCATCAGCTGACAAGGTTCCTTTTGTCAAGTTAGGTCGACTACCTCCGCCAACTAAGTATACCCGAGACTATGACAACTAGGATGACGAAACCAAGAAACTTGATCGGGTACATCATCATTTTCTCCACCATCCGCTTTTAAAATAAGGTAATAATTTCATAATTTCAAATCTTAAACTTAATGTTATTATACGTTAAGTTTGAATATTTAGTGCCTAATGACTAACTTTAATTGAAACTGCTCTCTCATTATTGAGAAGGATAATTAATCATAGGGAATCGTATCTACAGAAAACCTCGAACCCCAAATCTTAATGTCCTTGCAAAATGAGGGTGATATCTCTGAGTAGTGTTATCTACTATCTCATTTGTCTTTCAAAATATTTACCCAAAACTTAACACATTAAACTTTCAAAGAGAGTCCCGTGTATTTCAAATTTTCGGAGCTCACACCAATAGCACACAAATTTGTATGATAGGAAAAATCTACCAACGTCTACAACAATATAGAGATCAAATAATCCATTGAGTTTCAGAAAAGGTAAATGCGGACATTACAATTATATCAAATTAAAGATAAAGTAAAAAATAATCTATCTCAATGCCTAAGAGAGAATACAGTCACCTGTTGCAACGATGAAGGTAGACCATAAATAGAAAAATTTTACATCTACTATTACTCGCTTCCGTTCTTTCTTGCAAGATTCCAGATTAGAACTTCTCATGATATGGTTAAAAGCTTCTTTTGATGAAACTAAAATCAGCAACACCTTCTTGAAGCGGCAAAAAATCACCCTTTCGTAAGTAATTTAAAAACCTCTTCATCCTCTCCTCCTCTTTAACCCTGCCTCTTTCCTTTATTTTCCTATTGTTATGAGATGTCAAAGCCCTCCCCTCTCCCTACCAAAAGGCACTAATAATGTTGATATCTAGAATTACAAGTCTCTCAAAGCCAATCAATACAAGATCTCTGAAATGTTCTTATAGAACACAAAATGGATTATCCAAAAATTTGCATTTTAAAAAGATATACATCCATATGATGAGAAGATCTAATCAGGAGGAAATTTGGCTCTATAGATATAATAGTTAGTAAATCATATTACATTGTTCCTGAATTCAAATTTCAATATTAAAGCATAGTGATAAAAATTTGACATATTTACATAAGTGAAAATCAGACAATACTGGGAGTAAAAATCTCACCCTCTGGATAGATCCGCGAAGAGATGCAAGCTCCAATTCATCAAGCGGTAAGTTTTTTATCTATCCAAAAGACATTTTAAATAATATTATACGATTAAATACAACAATGTACCAACTATAACTAAAATTTAAAAGAATAATGAATCAGACATGAATTTCACTAAGAAGCGAGAAAAGAAACATTGAGGCACCTCCAAATTAGCAGAATGTTGAGGTTGGTAACAAATATTAGCTTTTAGTTGTCCTTTTTGAAGGGAAATAGATAATGATTTATTGCTATATGAGGTGTCATTAGTTCGCTGACTTAATGGTCCAATGACCTCCACTGACAAATTCTCATCGGCTCTACCCATTGCATCCAACTGTAACCATTAACCATCAGTCAAGGAAAAGGATTAAATGCATAAATAGCGTGTTTCAGAAGTACAACAACAAAATAAAATGATTTCCCAGAGCGTATATTCAAAAACTAGGAAACTTCCTTATAATTTACCTGCATAAAGAAGAAAAAGCTTTTCATTCACTCGTAATTACCGAGGATAAGAGTTTCAAGGCTCAACTAATTCATATTTAACTTGTAAACATCAAATTTTTTAATTAACAGAGAAAATTTAATCTTTTTTAAGCTTGATGATGAAAAGTGTTGTAATACTATCCAGAGGAGCATGGACGTCCTAAAAAGGTCAATCTACATCTTCAAACAGGAAAGCAACAAGCTGATGCAAAATTTCGAACAAGATTTACCGGCCTTTCAAAAGAAACTCAAAGGTGGGCTAGAATAAGGGACAGAAATCTAGGAATCTACTAAATGTTAAACTTTACAATCACATCCATTCCTCCAAAATTCATTAGCTTGATAAGTTAAAACTTACATTTCCTTGTAATTAGCATTCCCAATATTGGTTTAAAATAAATAAAGGAATAAAAAGTAAGAAACCTTTCTATCCCACTCTTTAAAAAATATGAAATATATCAAAAAATATCCCAATTTCTTTACTTAAAGAGATCCTTCACACGCATAATCATTGGCGGAAGAAACCCTCAGCTTCACCACAGTAGAGAGCCTCACAGAAAGTCTAAAATATAACAAATCTGCCAATATACCATTTGAATAACTCATGTTATTCGGCCAATAAAAATAGAAAAAAAAATTACATAATATTTAAACCTTTATAGCATCATGTGATACAGAGAGAGAGCCAGCCAACTGAGGTGCCAACATAAGTTGGTTAATCTTGATTCCAGACAGGGAAATCTCTCCAAAAAGCCTCGGTTTGTCGCTGTCAACCAATGGAAGGGATGGCCTCACGACTTTTCCTTGAAATTTGAGCTTTCCAGTAGCTCTGAAATGAAGCGGTCTCGGTGCATCAAAAGGAGTTGAAATAAAACTAACTAACTCAAATCCACGCATGCGTAAATCCAGATCTATTGCCTCCATAATAAGAGCGGCCATAGTTCGCCGAAGGTCAAAATTTTCTTTATCAAGATAACGAGTTTGAATTTTAGCATTTAAGTCAAAGGAAACAGCCGATGAGATGACAGTGATAAACTCATGAGAAATTAAAATTTCTCCGCATGCATCAGCGAATGAATCTTCAGCTTCAGGTGCAACCCACTTTATATCAAATTTCCTGAAAAGATTCATAATTTACTAAAAAATTACAGTTTTGGCTGAAAACTATTGCAGTTCTATATCAAACCAGTTCCAACAAAATTCAAAAACTCACGGTTTCAAAATGGACCCAGACAACTTGGTCTCCCCGTTGACCTCCCCAATTTTGAAAGACAATAATCGAACATCTTGCGCCAAATATCGCTGTAATACTTTGTCAAACAAAAATTTTCCAGAAAAGTTGAAATCCATTGCAGTATCATCCAACTCCCCCTAGAAGGAACTAAAGGGAATAAGTTGTGAAAAGTTACAGCGACAAAGATAGAACTTCATTAAAAAAGTATTTCTATTAAAGTTTTCAATCCTAACTATATCATGTATGTTAAGTATTAATAGGATAACCTGCAAAAATTCCTTCCATTAGGAATAAAAATACATATGACTATGTTGTCTCAATGAAGAACATGTTTTGCTAAAAGATTGCATTAATAATGCTAAGACAGCTTCTAAAGAAACCAACATACTTAGAAATTCAAGTGATGCAAGGAAACACAGATGATTATATGCATCCTCAAAATATTTCAAGCAATAAAAGTTAAGTTACATATACAAGCAATCACAATAAGAAAATTTTTCATATTAATGAAAGATCGCCATAATTTAAAAAGAAAATTTATGCCAGAAAACTCATTAGTCTTCCAGATTGGTAACCAAGTTATTCCAAAGAAGTTGCAGTCTAGCATCATGCTNAGTGATGCAAGGAAACACAGATGATTATATGCATCCTCAAAATATTTCAAGCAATAAAAGTTAAGTTACATAATCACAATAAGAAAATTTTTCATATTAATGAAAGATCGCCATAATTTAAAAAGAAAATTTATGCCAGAAAACTCATTAGTCTTCCAGATTGGTAGCCAAGTTATTCCAAAGAAGTTGCAGTCTAGCATCATGCTTCATATTGTTCTACATTGTACAATTCTATCAGAAAAAATAAAATTATTTGTAGCTAAGAAAATTTATAGGGTTTATGATTTTAATGATCAGTAAACCACATCAGGACCAAATACATAATATTGGAGGACCAACCTCTATCCTTTAATCTCCTAAGCCATAGTGCACACTCACTTGCGATTTGTTTCCTCACCAAATCCTGATGAAAATTCTTCCCCATATCGGACCAAACAATTATGGGAAAAGGTGAAACAAAAAAAAGCATTGCACAACTGACGCGGGGGACTTAGGGGAGGTCTGGCCAAACTGAATTGGCCACTGGATTCAGCAAGAGAAGGCTCTTGATCCAGCAGGAGGCTGGACCGGCCCCCTCCTCCCTCTCTCATTGGGCAAGAATTATTCCCCCTTCCTTTTATGTTTTCCTGCCTATATATCTTGACACGAGGATTTTCCTCCAAAACCTAAACCGGTTTGGCCCAAACCGGTTTAGTGGAGAGAGGGGGCTAAATCGGCCCCCTCCTTCCTCTTTTCATTAGGCGGGAAATTTCACCCCCTTTCTATTTTCGTATCCCGCCTATATATCTTCTATTTATAAATGTGCTTGCAATCTAGATTTTCAACCTATGTTATTATCTGATTTTTGTTTATGAGGACAGTTGTCGGTGTCTTGTTTTCCCCACGAGGGTTGTATCCGACGGTTGGGGTGGTGCTCCGACTGTATCACTCTCCCTCCGGTGNCTTCTATTTATAAATGTGCTTGCAATCTAGATTTTCAACCTATGTTATTATCTGATTTTTGTTTATGAGGACGGCCGTCGGTGTCTTGTTTTCCCCACGAGGGTTGTATCCGACGGTTGGGGTGGTGCTCCGACTATATCACTCTCCCTCCGGTGGTGATTGTATCCTTCCATTGCCCGCTTCCACCCTCCCCCTGCTTGCTTCTTGCCCTGCATCCCGTCCAACCAGCTCGGGATCCCCTCAGCACATCTGGCAGCAATTTCGAGACGAAATACCTACAGGTTCCATCTGCAGGTTTATGTCTCGCCGGAATCCTAGCTGGCCGTCTCTCACTCCCAGCTACCGCCTCCAGCCCGCTCTCCCTCCTGTCCAACCCGCAACATCCCCACCTCCCCATAGCCAGCTGTCCCATAGTTGTCACTCCCCTCACAACTGTCCCACCGCACCTTCCCGTGGTCCTGTCTTCCTCCCCATAGCCAACCTCCCCACAGCAGCCCTTCCCCATTTCCTTCCCTGCTACAGCCCAACTCCAACAGCCCAACAGCAGCCCATTCCCCAATTCCTTCCCCACTACAGCGCAACTCCAACAGCCCAACCAGCAGCCCTTCATTCTTTCCTTCACCCACTCCAATCCAACCGCATATAGCCCAACCACAGCCCTCTCCCATTTCTTCCCCACTGCAGTCTGAACCTGTACAACCCCTCCTAAACCTTCCTGCTGCCATCACCCTCCACCCCACATACAACCGCAACACCAGCACCCCGATCCACGCCCTAGCTCTATGTTTGTATCGTGCTTTTTTATTACAATGTCGTCGTTTGTAATCCCTGAAATTCAGCAATAATAATTCTATTTCTATTGTGATTTGGGTTTCCTCTGGTATCATATCTATTGTATATATATGNGCTGCCATCACCCTCCACCCCACATACAACCGCAACACCAGCACCCCGATCCACGCCCTAGCTCTATGTTTGGATCGTGCTTTTTTATTACAATGTCGTCGTTTGTAATTCCTGAAATTCAGCAATAATAATTCTATTTCTATTGTGATTTAGGTTTCCTCTGGTATCATATCTATTATACATATATCTGTTTGTTGTCTTAGGGTTTAGTTTTTTTCTTTCTAATTTCAAAATTATTTTCAGCTTGTCGTCGGCGGTTGTTTTCACTTATAGAGTTGTATACTAAACTGAGGAGGTTCTCCGATTGTAACTTGTCCAAGGTGATTATCTTCTCCAACGGTTTGAGGGGTGCTCCGGCTGTAACTCGATCCTGAGAGACATATATCTTCCCCAACTCCCCTTCTCTGTTTCCAGCTGCCAACACCTCCTCCCTGTCGCTGCTACCTTACCAGTACTTCCTCTGCTCCTAATAGCCACGCCCAGGTCCACTCCTAGCTGTTGTGCCTTACCTACACCTAATCCTTCTTGTTCCCCCTTCCCATAGAACTACCGCCAGCCCACTCCCTCATGTTCGCTGCAACTAGCAGACTACAAGTTACTATTCAACCATCCCTCACTGTATCGTAGCATCATCTAGTCCATCCCATAGCTATCGTAACTCCCTCCAACACAGCCCTTTACTACCGCAAGCCCCAACCAGCCCTCCCCCCTGNTCTAGTCCATCCCATAGCTATCGTAACTCCCTCCAACACAGCCCTTTACTACCGCAAGCCCCAACCAGCCCTTCCCCCTGCAGCCCAACCACCAGCTGCCACCCTCGTCATCACCCTACGGTATTGTTTGTATTTGTTCATCATTTATTTCCTGTTTTGATGAGTATTTATTGTAATCTTTTGAATTTAAGCAATAATAATTTCAAATCTATTATGGTTTGAATTAATTCTGATATCATTTTGTATCAGAGCTAGCTTAATACTATTTCTATAATAGGGTTTCATAGCATCAACCTTACCCTTCCACCAAAAATTTCTTTAATATCCCCAAACCATAACCCAAATTTCCTCCTACTAATTTTCAAAATCAACAACTTAAAATCAATTTTTTGCATTCTCTTTCACCTCTCAACTCTAAACCCTGGTCATGTCACTAAGGAGATACAAGCCCGAACCTACTCAAGCAGAAGTACAGCGAGAGATCCGTCAACTTCAACGGAAGGTTGCAGACATTGAGGATAAAACTCAAGTGGGGCATACCCTTGATGGTGATAGGGAAAGTTGAAGAGGCAAAAGGGAAGAGAAATTCAACCCTTTTCAATATGGCAGATTTCAGTGATGAAGAAGAAATGCCACAATGCTTTGAAATCTAGTATTCCAGGAGGCCGAGAAAACACGCCCCACATGGAAGACACAGGGATNATAGGGAAAGTTGAAGAGGCAAAAGGGAAGAGAACTTCAACCCTTTTCAATATGGCAGATTTCAGTGATGAATAAGAAATGCCACAATGCTTTGAAATCTAGTATTCCAGGAGGCCGAGAAAAGACGGCCCACATGGAAGACACGGAGGCTTCAGAATAAAAGTGGATTTACCAGAGTTCGATGGAGGAATGGATCCAAACGACTTTCTCAATCGGTTGAGCAAAATTTCGAGTACAAAGACGTGTCAGAGGATAAACGGGTAAAATTAACGGCCATCAAGTTGAAGAAAAGCGCCTCCTTGTGGCGGGTAAACCTATAGAGGCAGAGAAAGAGAGAAAACCGTGACAAGATCAATAAGTGGGAGAATATGAGAAAGGAAATGCAAAGGAAATATCTGCCACCCCACTACCATCAGGATATGTTTCTGAGGCTCCATCACCTACAACAATGAGATCTACCGGTGGAAGAGCTCACGGCTCAGTTTCACCAATTGCAGATGAAGTGCGAGTTGATCAAACCAGAGGAGCATATGATAGCCCATAATCTGGGAGGTTTGAAGTTTGTTATTGGCAGTGTGGTACAACTACCGCCCTATTGGTTACTTAAAGATGTCCAGACCTTAGCGTTGAAGTGGAAAGGCAGCAAAAACAGAGCAGACAACCACCACCAATCAAGCAGTCATCCACAGTTAGAGATTCCAATAGGAGTACACCTCAGGGAGTTGATAAAATTTGTTCAAACAAGGACAGAACCACTCCAAATGAGAAGAACCTCGAGAAAAGAAGCACACCTACTATAATTCCAACCCCAATTATGCTTTAGAAGCCATGAATTTGGGCGCATCTCCTCCAGTTGTTCGATGAGCCAAGTCGTATCTTTTGTCGAGTAGGGCATCGTGGAGGAGATTAGCAACGAGGAGACAGCTAAGGAACAAGGTAAAGGTGTATCTTCTTCCACGAGATGGAGAGGTGTTTGTGGTTTGACGGATCCTACAAACCGAGTACACGAGGGATTCCCAGTGACTTCATCAAGATATATTCTAAATCAGTAGCACCGTGACAAGAAGGCATGCAGTCTCATTATCGATGGAGCGAGCAGTAAGAATGTGGCATCTACATAGATGGTAGAGAAGTTGGGCCTCAAAACTTAAAGGCACTCCCAACCACATTCTCTAACATGGCTAAAGAAGGAGAACATGGTCAGCATTGATTGGAGATGCCTAGAGGAGTTTTAGATCGGGATCCGGTTGTAGAATCAGGTGTGGAGTGACATGATACTCATAGATGTCTGCCACCTGTTGTTGGGGAAACCGTGACAATTAATGATAAAACTCAATACGACAGATTCAAAAACATCTACTCCTACACCAAGAAGGGGAAGCACATCGTCCATCTCCCTTCGACGAAGCCCGAGATCACAGGTGTCCTTGCCAACAGAACAGCATCGATGGGATTAGTTTTGGTGATGACAGAGGATGATAGGACTGAGACACCAGCTCCAAACACGACAAAGTATTTCAAGATATCACAATCAATACTTTACCACCAAAGCAACCACCGTTCGGGGAGGTTCAGCTACCTTCACGTCGAATCAGGTTGAGTAGACCATTGATTACTTTAGGAGTATTTAACAACATAGGCGAGATACACAAACTTACTTCAGTTAAATAGTGGACTTCCAGGAGAGCGGATAGAGATGTATGATCTCAAGTGAAGAAAAATTCTTAGGTGATTTCCCTTCCACACATTTTTCATGCATGACTGATCAACAATTGTAATTGCAATTATTTGTATTTGCATGACGCAAGGGCAATATAATTTAGAGTGGTTGTTAAGACTGGTTTACATCACAAAAGAAAGCCATTCATTTTGCATAACAAGAAGCTCCCTGCCGAAGAGAAGATATCAGAACATTTAATCAAATAGCAACGGAGAACAACAGGTATAAACACTGTTTTTCACGTATATGAAATGTGATTAAAAAAAACGAAAAAAAAAAATTAAGCAGCATTAGTAAGGTATACAGAAGTAAAATGACATTTAAAAGTTTTATAGTCAAAATAATGTCATTAAGCATCAACCTCGGGGCAAATCCAAGCATTACCAGCACCACGAATTTCTCCACCATCAAGAAGAGTAGCCTTTATACCATAAAAATCAACAACCTAGTGCGGTAACATTATTTCCATAAAAGCTTCAGAATAAACAGTGTTGTTTAATGCAAATATTTAAAGGGGCATTTACATACATACCACATAATTCTTATGTATTTACATATCTAACACTTAAACATACATATTTACATGCATATCACAACAAAAGTATCACCATCATTATCTTTTCAAAAATGAAATACACATTTTCATGTGTTGCTTTATGACACTAATATATTATAAGTGTAAATATTATTTTTTGGGCATTAGATATATAATACATAAGAATTGTGTGGCAATGGTAAATTTTCCATATTTAAAATCCATGAGCATACACTGTTATCAAGGTTGAAAGTAAAATTAGCCGATATGTGTGAAAATGGAATATGGTCAACTGCAGCCACTGCACCGGCCTCTTTATTTTTAGTCATGGCTTCCAATGCAGAGGATGGGTGCGGAGTAGACACCAAATAAGAAGCTTTTCTAGATACAATTCCACTTCCGACAAACAAAGGAGCATCCAAAGGACCTTGACAATTAAATATGGCAGATACCGAGCCAGCCAACTGCATCAAAGAAACCATATAATCTAAAAACTCAATTGACAACTTTTCGAAATAAGATAAATGGAAAAAAAAATATATATCTCACTTACAACAAACAATTAACAACATAGGTATCAAATATTTGGAAGATTTACATACATACCACTTAATTCCAATAAATTTACTTATCTAACACCTAAACTTCAGTTTTTACAAACATGCCACCTAATCTATAGATGAAAAAGTATTTCACTTTTTAAAAGTTAAAAATGGTGGTATTATAAAAGTAAAAGTAAAGTTTAGGTGTTAGATATGTAATCATAGGAATAGGGTGGTCCGTATGTAAATGCCCCTAAATATTTTAATAATTTTAAAAAGAACAGCAAAAGGCAACTGAACGATGAAGAAAGTTAAAAACATAAACGTAGCCACTGTTGATTAATAATTGACTTAGAAAAGCCTTTCACAGGATACCTAGCGTAACATTGGAAGATTAAGAAGAGCCACAAATCATTATTAGACTATTCAAAGGGAATAACCGAAAATATGATCAACTAAGCTTTGCTATATTGGAAGAGAAAGTGCCAAAATCAGATCAGCCAATTTATTGAGCTCAAGCCTAGTCATGTAAACATGGATTAGATAAATATGATTGTTTGATTTCATTTTAATTCAATTCAAGCACATATGTGATACGAACCGGAGTCAAAATCAGCGAGCAAATTGCAGTAGATATGTGGCAATATCCACGATAGTGCTACTTTGATTAATATTAAAGCAAACAAATGAGATACAAGGGAAGATCTACAGTTTGAGAGGTAGATCGTCTTTCCACAAACCCCAGACGTCGCTAGAAACACAAAAAGAAAGGAAAACTGCAGCAAATTAAAGCATAAAGCAAACCCTATATAATTAGCCCTAATAAATACTCTCCAAAATCCATCAAAACTTTCCTATCAAACCCCCCCTTAATTCTCCTCCACTTGTACGGGATTAGCGGTTGTGTGGGCCCCACCCAAATGCTTAAATCGTTCTCAGCAACGCTTAGGGTTTCCGCTCTATTGGTTGGGTCGGATAGTCCAGTTGGGTATGGTTAATCAAGACAAGTTTTTCTTGGAATGGCGGCTCGTCTGGGAAACCGGTTATCCCGCAGCTCTCCTGTTTGCTNATTAAAGCAAACAAACGAGATACAAGGGAAGATCTACAATTTGAGAGGTAGATCGTCTTTCCACAAACCCCAGACGCCGCTAGAAACACAAAAAGAAAGGAAAACTGCAGCAAATTAAAGCATAAAGCAAACCCTATATAATTAGCCCTAATAAATACTCTCCAAAATCCATCCAAACTTTCCTATCAAACCCCCCCTTAATTCTCTTCCACTTGTACGGGATTAGCGGTTGTGTGGGCCCCACCCAAATGCTTAAATGGTTCTCAACAACGCTTAGGGTTTCCGTCTCTATTGGTTGCGTCGGATAGTCCAGTTGGGTATGGTTAATCAAGACAAGTCTTCCTTGGAATGGCGGCTCGTCTGGGAAATCGGTTATCCCGCGGCTCTCCTGTTTGCAGGAGCAGGCGTATCAACACTTCCCTCCCAAAGAAGCACCTTGTCCTCAAGGTGAAACGATGAAAATCGTTTTTAGATCACTTCGTAAGACTCCCGCGTTGCTTCATAATCTAGCAGATTTTTCCACTTAATCAATACCTCATTTTGTCTAGCCACTACTCGGCGCACTCCTTCGATCTCTACAGGTTCCAAAATCACCTTAGTGTCCTCTGTCAGCGTCGTAGGTAGTGAAGAGAGTGTATGATCACCGATAGCACGCCTTAGTTACAAAACATGAAAAGACTGGATGTAGTGTTGATAATGGTGGTAACATCAAATGGTTAGCTACTATCTCGATGTGTGTCTTCACCTTCATAGGGTCCAAAATATTGCGGAAAAAGTTTCTTGCTCCTCTATTTGGCCAATGTCTTCTGTCGGTATGACCTCAACTTCCAGTAAATCATGTCCCCATGTTAAAATTGTATCTATCTCCTACGTCCATCCGCTTTCCTCTTCATGATCTGTTAAGCTCTCAATAGATGCCCCTTCAGTTTTGTCAATATCATGTCCCTCTCCTCAAAATATTGGTTGACACTGAATACTGATGTAGTACTATGTTCATAGTGTATCATGTGAAGTGGATCCCNGGATGTAGTGTTGATAATGGTGGTAACATCAAATGGTTAGCTACTATCTCGATGTGTGTCTTCACCTTCATAAGGTCCACAATATTGCGGAAAAAGTTTCTTGCTCCTCTATTTGGCCAATGTCTTCTGTCGGTAGGACCTCAACTTCCAGTAAATCATGTCCCCATGTTAAAATTGTATCTATCTCCTACGTCCATCCGCTTTCCTCTTCATGATCAGTTAAGCTCTCAATAGATGTCCCTTCATCTTTGTCAATATCATGTCCCTCTCCTCAAAATATTGGTTAACACTGAATACTGATGTAGTACTATGTTCATAGTGTATCATGTGAAGTGGATCCTGCTCATACAGAATGTTGAAATGGGCGGTATGTGTTGTAGTATGGTACAAAATAGTATACCAAAATTCTACCAATGCAATCCACTTAGCCCAAAGTTACATCAATTCTTTCATCAAAGTTCAATTTCTGTTCTAGTTCAGTTGGAGTTTTATACCGCTAGCACTATATCATATTGGCTTCTTTCACAATTTCAATAACATATTTTTGTTGGATATTTTTTTTCCATTCAAACGATAAAATACTCGAAATATTCAGATATCTCTTTTGGTCTAATTTTCAGCATTAATTATTGTCATTTCTATTGAAGTCAAAGAAAACCGATATAGTGAATACAAGGAGAATTCAACAAGAAAAATTTTGTTGAGAGTGGAAGCTCTAACCTTAGAGAATAAGAAAAGTTGAAAGTAAAAACCCTAACCTTAGATAATAAAAACAGAGTATGTTGGTAAGAACACCCTAACCTCATTAGGATACAATGTAGAAAATAAAACATTGGAAAATCTCTCAAGAGTCATCACTTTATTTTGTCCAAGAAGGGAGATATATATACATCTCCCATAAACATAATAAAATATGAATAAAACTAAAAAAAGAGAGAAAAATAAATAGGGGACGACGGTCCTCTAGTAAAGCACACGGATTACATTACAACGGTCGTAGAAAGACAGATCTACTGGTATAGAGGCTAAACTGGTGTTTTTTAAGTTCTTTGCTATCTGAGGATCATAAATAGATAGATACAATGGTACAGAACATTGATCTGTGCATCTCAATTTCTTTGCTATGATTGGAGCAAAAACTCAACAGATACTATTTATGCTTTATTTCAAATCAAAATGTAAACGAAACAAAAAAAATGAAAACAAAAATAAAGTAATAAAAAATAAAGCTAATCTAAGTCAGCCCTCAATTTTCTCGTATCAAATTACGCTATCCTTTTCGTTGGAAATTGCAGGTGCGAGGAAGTTCTTCAAGCATTGAGCTAATTGTTAATTCCTTGAAGCTGGTAAGGTTGCTCCTCAAGGAATCAAATCAGGCCGATCAATGCAAGGTTTCTGAATCTATTGTTGCTTCCTGCTGAATTGCATAAAAGACAGCAGTAGCAGCTAGGAAAACTAAAGAAAGAATCAAGCCTATGGAAAACATCAAAAAACAAGGTTCGTCGTTTTCTATTCCCAGTTTTTTATAGCATTTTTTGTTCCAGTTGCAATAATCGTCAGCTTTGGCAAGATTCTTAAAAAAATTAATTTATGTCCTATTTTGTTTCCTTAATCATGTTTCTAATCATTGTAAAATTGTTGAAGCTCTCTAAGTTTTTAGGAGAAAGCTTGGGTTGTAAAATTCAAATAAGTTGGCCAAGTAAACATGTCCAAACATTCTTGACAGTGACAACAAGAGAATTAGATGGAATTGTTGCAGTCAATTACTCATACCTGAGAATTTTAATAGCACTTGGTATTGTCAAAAAATCCCTTGCAATAAACTTTAACCATTCTTCATTATAAAAATATTTCTTCAGAATTCTAGAAAAAATTCAATCTTGCAAAGTTTTGTTGCTTATAAAATTCAGGGGAATTTACTTACATAGCACCAAATTCCTATGTATTAACATATCAAACACCTAAACTTTGAATTCTCTACCCGAATCTTTCATATCACATCAAAAATACTATTATTTTAACTTTCAAAATGTGAAATACACTTTTTCATGCATATGGAAGGTGGTATATATATGTCAAAACTAAGTGTTATTTTAATAAAGTTAACACTTAAACTAGCCACATTTCTTTTATAGGAACTAGATAAGTGCCAAGAAAAAAATTAAATTAACATAAATGATATCAGAGGACAAAGCCCAAACTACAAAAAAACACAAATATTATTATTGAATTTGAAATCGGTAACGACGACTCTTCAAACTAAGAAATAAACAACAAACAAGCGCAAAACACAAGCCAACACCTCGAAAGTGTCTGGATCTGGAGGCTGTCCCGGCAAGGGTTGGAAGGTGAACTGGAGGAGAGAGGCAGGTTAAGGTGGCTGGAATGTTTGTTGGGTGGCTGGGAGGTAGGTTGAAAGGTGGGGTAGCAAGTTGGGAAGGTGTGGCAGCAGCGGGGAAGGCTCGTCAGCACTTTCGAAAAGTAGACAGCGAGAGGGGCAGCAATAGGAAAGGCCAGGACGGCAAGGTAGACTGCTAGAGGTGGCTCGGTTGAGTGCTAGAAGGAACTCTGGGCAGGTGGACAACAAGATTGGTTGTTCAGGAAGGGAGGCTGAATGTTGGGATGAAGTATGGGGAGCTGTGGCCTTACTGACAGAAGACTGGAAAAAGGACAGCGGCCAGCAGTTGTTGGGGAAGAGGTGAAGTGGCCTGCTGTAGGGTTGTGAAGCTGGTGGACAGCAGCAGGAAGGGTGAAAGGATATATAAATATCTCGTTGGGGTTGAGCTACAGCTGAAGCACGGCCCAAACCCGTGGAAACGATCACCACCTCATACGAGGGATAGCCGGAGCACTACTTCAACGTTGGATACAGCCCTCGAAGGAAAAAATATCAATGCTAAAACCTAATTTCAAATATCAAAAACAAAACTCCTAATTCTAAGCACATCACCTCTGATTTATAGAGAAACTTGACATATTTTAGGAAGGATTTCAGATTTTGGAATAACTTTCAAATAAGAAAGAAGAATAAAAAGGTATTCACATTTTTTAAAATGCTTTTAAAGTAAGTAAGGAGAATAAAAAGATATTTTAGATTTTAGGAAAGGCGCTTTTAAAATAATCAAGGAGAATAAAAAGAGATTTCGGATTTTAGGAAAGAGTTTTAAAATAAGAAATGAGAATAAAATTAGAATTTTAGGTTTTAGGAAAGGATTTAAAATAGGAAAGTGCTTAGGAACGAAAGGTGAGGGGGATAGAAAGGAAGAAGCGGAAGGAGGGCCCCACCATCCANTGAGAATAAAATTAGAATTTTAGGTTTTAGGAAAGGATTTAAAATAGGAAAGTGCTTAGGAACGAAAGGTGAAGGGGATAGAAAGGAAGAAGCGGAAGGAGGGCCCCACCATCCCGCCACCACAACTCCCCCTCCCCTTCCCACTCCCTTGAGGACTGCCCCGAGCACGATTCCAGCAGAGGTTTCAAATTAACAAACAGATTAGCCAAAGTTACTCGCAAGAAGGAAAGGCATTCTACTGGAGAAAAACNAACTTTCAAAATGTGAAATACACTTTTTCATGCATATGGAAGGTGGTATATATATGTCAAAACTAAGTGTTATTTTAATAAAGTTAACACTTAAACTAGCCACATTTCTTTTATAGGAACTAGATAAGTGCCAAGAAAAAAATTAAATTAACATAAATGATATCAGAGGACAAAGCCCAAACTACAAAAAAACACAAATATTATTATTGAATTTGAAATCGGTAACGACGACTCTTCAAACTAAGAAATAAACAACAAACAAGCGCAAAACACAAGCCAACACCTCGAAAGTGTCTGGATCTGGAGGCTGTCCCGGCAAGGGTTGGAAGGTGAACTGGAGGAGAGAGGCAGGTTAAGGTGGCTGGAATGTTTGTTGGGTGGCTGGGAGGTAGGTTGAAAGGTGGGGTAGCAAGTTGGGAAGGTGTGGCAGCAGCGGGGAAGGCTCGTCAGCACTTTCGAAAAGTAGACAGCGAGAGGGGCAGCAATAGGAAAGGCCAGGACGGCAAGGTAGACTGCTAGAGGTGGCTCGGTTGAGTGCTAGAAGGAACTCTGGGCAGGTGGACAACAAGATTGGTTGTTCAGGAAGGGAGGCTGAATGTTGGGATGAAGTATGGGGAGCTGTGGCCTTACTGACAGAAGACTGGAAAAAGGACAGCGGCCAGCAGTTGTTGGGGAAGAGGTGAAGTGGCCTGCTGTAGGGTTGTGAAGCTGGTGGACAGCAGCAGGAAGGGTGAAAGGATATATAAATATCTCGTTGGGGTTGAGCTACAGCTGAAGCACGGCCCAAACCCGTGGAAACGATCACCACCTCATACGAGGGATAGTNGCTGCCACCCTGCATCACCATGCTAACTAGCTAACAATCCATATATTTGATTCCATAAGGTAATCATTATCTGGTCCTTTTTGTTAATGCCAACCTACTAATTCCTACACCATCCTACTAATTCCTTACTAGGAGTTGTTTCCACATAACTTGTCTCCCAACTACCAGCTTGGACATATTATATTAATCTAAGTCTATTCCTTCTATGAAATTTCTTTGATTCATACTGAGAGATTGCTTTCACCACATTGTTTTAAAATTGGGTAATCCCAACGAATTGCAGTTTGCT